>JBBYHO010000012.1:1090476-1125620 GCA_038382025.1 Adansonia gregorii
AGTCTAATTTTCTTCCATAAAAATAAAAGAAATGTAAATGAAATTAACACCAAACTAAAATATATGCAAATGTCGCAAGTAAAAAAGGAATACTCGAGACATATATATATATATATATATTATTTTAATAGCAATAACCACGTGCAAAATTGGAAAGATGTTGAGGATTATTATGAACTTGTTAGGATTTATGCATATTTGAGTTACGCTTAGATAACAAATTCTGCATATATAAGCCTCAATTTAACACTTAGATTAGCAAAACTAAGGCTCGACCAATTTACAACAAATTAAGCTAATGGCTATCGATCAATGAAAGAATCCATGTAAGTTAATCTTTTTCAATCACTAAAGTTTTTATATGCACCCCAAAGATAAAAAGTTCGATCCAAATTTTGCTATGGGACAAGCCACTTACTAAAAGTTGAAACCCTAAATCATGTGAGAACGAAAAACAAAAGTAATTAGCAAGAATGAAACATCAAGAGAAAATAGTCTCTTTCAAATATATTCTTCTTTTTCAAATCAAATCAACCTAACCTAGCTTTTATTACTTAGAAAAAGGAACTTTCTGCGAAACAGAACATGAAAAATTAAAACTAAACGAAAAAGTTTCTTACCTAAATATGGTGGAAGGAGTGAGCAAAGAATTTGAAGAAGATAAGCTATTGCAAAGCAAGAAAGGAAGAGGTTTGGCTGAAAATTCGAGTATGGTAAAGCAAAGCTCTCCAATGAGAGAAACTGAAAAAGAAAATTGTAGATAATGATTCAAAAACAAAATCCTCTATTTCCCGATTCATTTGAACTAAAATGTTGGTATAATTACTGATAGGTATTGATAAAAACAGGCAGGAAAGACATTATTATTCCATAATCAAATATAGAAAGGGGAACTGACATTATTAAACAAAATGGAACAGAATGCAAAACCTGCCTAATGTAGGGATTTTTCTCCTTGAGTACCCTACCAAACTCTCTCACACACAGTTCTTGCTTTTGCCCTTTGGATTACTTGCTCAATATCTTCCTTAACATTACACATGATCTCCCACTTTCTGGGCAATGGTATGTACACTATAAACAAAAATATGAAACGGCAGTATCAAGATCGCTACTTAATCCCCAATAAGAAACTCAAAGCACAATGTAACACAAAAATTACCAGAACCAAGTTGGTATTCTAGTTAGAATAGCAGTTTAAGGATTGCAGTTGAACTAAACAAATTGATAAATTGCAAAATTAATCAATAATGAAATAATAAAAGAAGCATAACAATAAATCAATAGAAAATTCATCTTTTAAGAGTCTAGCAAAAAAGATAAAAAGGTTAGAAAAAAAACTGAAATTATCTAAGAAGCATGGAACCTACTTTTATCCTACCAAGTTCAAAAAATAAAAACGTATTCAAATATCAAATCAAAACTATATATGAAAATGAATTAATTGATAACCAACATTATTAAAACTCACACACTGTAATTAGCGTTGGAAAATTTTATGTTCGTAGTTTGTCTAAATTTAAAATGCTTAAGACCTTCATTGTCTGCCCAAACATGCTCAATAGATTCTGCAATATGTCTCCCAGGCTTCCTCGGTTACCTCACTGGTCGATAGCACTTTCAAGCAGTAACATGACAAACCAAGAATGTAATCTCTCTCTCTCTCTCTCGGATGACAAGGAAACCAAATCTTAGAAAACAAAGCCAAAAGTTTTTTTTTTTTTTTTTGAAAATTTTTTCTCCTCAGCCTTTGCTTAAGATTCCTTCTTTTTTAACCAAAACAATGAAAAATTGTTTCAGGCAACATACTTAATGCCATAATAGCAATGAATAACAGTTTCAATCGAGGGATTTAATGCCATGGAACAAAACCATTTTAGGACTAGAATTAAAAAAAAAAAAAGAAAACAGCAAACAAAACTTAAATCCAAAATTTAAACCTGAAACTATTATAGGAATGTTTATTATCAGAAAATTATGTTCGGCTCAATTAATCAACGGATTAGGCTCTAAACAGATAAGGCCCACTCGATATTTAACCCAAACTCAAGTCCAAATCCATGCGTACCCAATGAGAGTAATTTTTGATTCACTTCAGATATCAATCGTGTAAATTAAACTTATACTGTGTATCTCGGTACATATATCACACGACCAACATCATATACCTATACATTTTTCGTATTTATACACGATTAAAAAGTCATCGATATCCAACAATTAGCAATTTGAAATTTGTGAAACTAAAGTCAAAATTGATCGAACAAAAACTACTAAAATTATATAAAAAAATAGAAGTTAAGAAAACCGACTCATGAGCAAGCTCCTTAAAAATTTAAACCTTAAACCTAAAAATAGAATAAAATAATAAAGCGTCATAATCTAAATTAACAATATAGTCCATTACGAAAGATAAAAAAAATCAATAAGAGAAGGAAAAAGAAAAAACGTATTATGAATGCAAGTATAACAAACAAAAGCAAAGTACTAAAAAATTTGGTGCCAGTGTGCACCAAAACATAGGATTGTTAAAGTTTGAACAATATCCAAACAATATAAAAGGTATGTTTTACATAATTTAAAAAAAAAAAATTTACTAAATATATACTACTACATTTGAGTCAATAGGAATTTAGATTTTCATGCTATAACTTAAATGTAAAAAATTAAGTCCATTCAACCTCAACTCACTATGGTTATATTCATTTAAATCATTCAACTATTTCTTCCAATATAATCAAAGCATTCAGCACAAAAGAAAATGATGCAAAATATATGTCAGCAGCATTGCAACTTTTTATGGGGATGTAGACACTTAATTTTGTCCGGGTCTCGTTCTAATAATCTTGAATTTTCGAGCTCGAGAACTTAATAGCTACCCTCATTGAGAACGATTTTTTTCAGATGAACAAGACATTTTCAAGACCTTTTTAGTCACAATTTAAATAACCATAAGTTCACGTGATAAAAAAAGTTATATTTTGATCTTTCATTTTGGATATACATGATGAATATTTAAGAAAAATTATTTTTTAATATTTTCTTGCCAAAATTTTGAAAATCTACTTTTGCGAATGATATCATAGTCATATTTTTCAGTTTTAGAAATTTTTTGAGAATTTTTCGTTAAATGTAAGAAATTAACCTTCGTATATTTTTACCGATACTTATTTGGTATTTATACTGACATGCACTCCAAAAAATTAGAAATATTCAATGAAAAAAGTTCGTGCTGGCATTTTATATGACAAGGTGTTGTTCAGTTTTGTAATTAATTTTGAATTTTTTTCACAGTATTGCGAGAATTATACTCGTGAAGTTTTTTTATTAAAATTATTTTGAATTTTGAATTTTGAATTTTCTTCCTTATCATTTTATAAATTAATATTTAAAATAATAGGTTTTATTTAATTCATTTTATATAATTTTTAATGTATTTTTGAAAATTTTTTTAGTTTTAGAATACGTACTTTTCGTTATCTGTAAAATTTTTGGTGTAATTTTCTTGAGTTTTAAATCTTAAAACTCTTTAAATATTCCCATTCAATTACAATTAAATAAGTTTCTCAAAATTCACTTATTTGTTATGAATTTTAGAATTTTTTTTGTTTCTAAAATATGGAGTTTTCTACTCTATGAATTTTTTTAGGAAGATTTTTTCTAAGTTTATATATTTTTTAAATTCTTCAAATATTATTACTTAATTCAGATTAAATCAATTTAGAAAATTTTTTTTATTTTATCAGTTTTGCGTTATCCTTTTGAAGTTCTTCTGTTTCCAAAATACGAAATTTTTTACTCCGTAAATTTTTTGAAAAGATTTTTCTTAGTTTATAATTTTTAAAAATTCTTTAAATATTAATTTTTAATTCATACTGAATCAATTTTTAAAATTTTAATTTATATTATGAATTTTAGAATTTTTTTTATTACCGAGATATGGGTTTTATCCTCTGTAAATTTTTTCAGTGAGATTTTTTTTGAGTTTCTAATTTTTAAAATTTTTTAAAATATTATTATTTAATTCATATTAAAACAGTTAAAAAAAATCAATTTGTTTTATAAGTTTTAGAATTTTCTCTATTACTAAGACACGAAGTTTTCTGCTCGTAATTTTTTTGGTAGGATTTTTTTGAGTTTATAATTTTTAAAATTCTGAAAATATTATTATTTAAATCAATTAAATCAGTTTTGAAAATTTTAATTTATTTTGTTAGTTTTTCATTTTTTACATAAAATAATTTTTTCCGGTAAAGGTTTTTCTCGTAAAATTTTAATAGTTTGCTATTTTTTTCCTCGTACATAAAAATCATTTTTATCATTAGATTGAATTAAATTGATTATATGAAATTTTATTTTAAAAAAGTATAATTTTTAATTTTTGCAATTTAGTTCTTATTGTTAATTTTAACAGTATAATTTTACATATTATATACGAATATCACTTAAAATATCTATAGAGATCAATGATATCGTGTATGACATTATAAGGAGACAAGAGTTATAAATTTAAATCTAATCAATTTGTCAAAAATCAAATCATATCTCAAGAAATCAAATATAAAAATAAAAAAAATTAATAAATTATGACACATAATAAATGAAAGAAAACTTTTAGGGATTATAGAAAGAAACTCACGGCAAGATGGTTGAGGAATCCATCATCTTGCCGTCCCTTCACTTGAAGAAAAAGAAAAAAGAGTGAAACAAATTCTCCCAAAAATAGTTCATAACTTTCATAAGCAGAAAACTCCAAAAATCCATAAAAATCACTTAGGTTTTTTTACGTTTTTCAAGCTTTCAAGGTAACTTCTCTTCCAAAATCTTATATTTATGTTGATTTCATGCTTGATTTGTTCTTTTAATGAGTTTTATGATTGCTTGAGCTCATGGATTTCATTCCATGTTGAAAGGCCAAGCTTGAAAACAATGACTAAGTTTTATGAATTTCCTTGATTTATTTGATGTTGTTGTATTCCTTTCTTCTATATATATATATATATAAAATATTTTGGGTTCATAATGATATTATCTTGAATTTGTAATATTTATTATGTTATGTTTATGATGATTTTTATTGAAATATTAGTGATTCTTTGTATTTTTAAGCTTAAAAAAAATTTTGTTTATAAATTTATGATATTATTTATGAAATTTCATGATGAAAAATTTTTTCTTGATGCTTTCTATGCCTTGGACGAACCTGATTTGGCTTCAAAATGGTGATTGTGTTTATTTTTGCTTTGATTTTAGTTTTTTTTTAAAGTTATTTTGTAATGTTAATAAACTTGGGGACTAAATTGCAAAAGTTGTAAAAACTTTTATGTGATATTTTTGGCTTGGCCGAGAGCTTTGTAAGCCATAAGATTTCTGATTCATGAGTTTGTAAGCATGTTTTAGGTATTTTCAATGCTTTAAGGGTCATTTTGCAATTTTAAAAAGTTTAAAGACCAAATTTTAAGGCTAAAAGTGTTTGGCTGAAGTTTTATACACATTCTTTCCATGATTTTTTTGGTGATTCTTTGCTGGTTTGATAATTTGTTGTGACGTTTTGTGATATTTATAAGGGTCAAAATGTAATTTTATAAAGTTTAAGGGTTATTTTGCAAAATATAGAGAAATTTTATTTTAAGGCCAAGGTGTTTGGCCGAATTCTTGTTGATATATTTGTTGTATTTTCCATGTATATTTTCATGTGATTTTATGATTTTTAGGGCATTTTACCATATAAGGATTAAAATGAAATTTTTTAAAAGTTTAGGGACTAAATAGCAAGATTTCATATTTATGGGGCAAAATGTATATTTCACCGGTTTTAACGATTTCTATTATTTCTATGGCCTTCTGTAGGGATATAGAAATTTTCAAAACTTTTCATATTTGTTCATCCTCTGAAGGATACGAAATGTAATTTTCAAAATTTTAGGGGCTTGATTGTAAATTTTGCATTTTAAGTCAAACTTAAACTTTTAGCTTTTTCGTTTAGACTAAATTCATTTACCTTTTAGCATTTTAGGTCATTTTAAAGTCCATTAGGGTTATTGGGATACTTTTATGTCGAAGGTATAGCCTAAGGGTATTTTGGTAATTTTGCTCATTGAGATTGTTTTTGCTGAATGTGAGTATTTTAGGATTGGTTTAGCCTTCCAGGATCATCTTAAGGTCCATTAGGATTATCGGGATACTTTCACGTCGAAAGTATACCCTAAAGGCATTTTGGTAATTTTGCTCATCGAGACGGTTTTATGCTGAAAGTGAGTATTTTAGGATTGGTTTATCCTTCCAAGATCATTTTAAGGTCCATTAGGGTTGCAGGGATACTGTCACGTCGAAGGTATACCCTAAGACCATTTTGGTAATTTTGCTCATTGAGATACTTTTACGCTAAATGTGAGTATTTTGGGATTGGTGTAGCTTTCCAAAATCATTTTGAGGTCCATTAAGGTTATCGAAATACTTTCACATCAATGTATACCCTAAGGGTATTTTGGTAATTTTGCTCACTAGGATGGTTTTATGCCGAAGGTGAATTTTAGGATTGGTTTAGCCTTTCAAAGTTATTTTAAATTTCATTAGAGTTATCAGGATACTTTCATATTGCAGGTATACCTTAAGGGAATTTTTGTAATAATTTTTCCTTGAGTTTGGTCTTAGATAAGCATTAAGATGCTTTTAGGCAAAAAATGGATATTTAGGATAGGTTCTCCATTTTTCAATCATTTTTGAGTCCTTCCGGAGTTACCGAGGTATTTTGAAATGGAAGGTCTACTGTAAGGGTATTTTTATAATTTTGTATTCGAATCATATCCTATATGGGTACTAGGATACTTTCACGTTGAAAGTACACATTAACAATATGTTCATCATATTAGGTCATTTTTAGGTCATAGAGTTTGTATTTTTTTAATAATAAAATTATTTTTATAAATAAAGCAATGTCTCCTAGTTAAATTGATATGTAGGATTCCTACCAGTATATGTGAGAAATTTTAAGGATTATTTTAATAACGAGATATCCTT
Source organism: Adansonia gregorii (assembly GCA_038382025.1). NCBI lineage: Eukaryota > Viridiplantae > Streptophyta > Magnoliopsida > Malvales > Malvaceae > Adansonia > Adansonia gregorii. The sequence goes on from JBBYHO010000012.1 coordinate 1,097,497, forward strand.
TTCAAATAAAAAGTTGAGATTTTTCAATCTCAAAAAAAATAAAACCTTTCTTATCCCGCATGTTTCTCCAACGGGACACGATAGAGAATTCGTGCCCACTTGGTTCCCCGAAAGGGAACAAATAATTTTGTGATTTTCAAAAGCATTAAAACCTGACTTTCTCGAATTAATAAATTTCTATAATGAAATATTATGGGAATATAATTAAATATCAAATATTGAAACTAAATAAAAATCAAAATTTAAGTTAACACGCGATTAATGAGGTACCAATTATCGGGTATCACGAGAAAGTCGACCCTTACTTGTGATTGTAACTAACTCTTAAACCCTTTTATATGATCTCTGGTATGATCGTGGGCCTTGGAGTATGTATTCTAAGGTTTCATAACCCTCAAAATACAAACTCCGATGGGTCACCAATCTCAACTAGCCCAAATAGATTGGTGGTGACCCCAAATAAATAGTCATTTCATAATGACTATTTAAGTTTAAGTCGAGTGAGTAATTCATCTTGACCACTCGGTCTCTAAAATAAGAAAATGTCGATAATGATATGGCCTATAGAAATAAGAGAATATAAAATAGTAATAAATTTAACAAATATAGGAGTGAAGGCCATTTAAGTCAAGCTTAGTCAGGATTCGTACCCGGGCCACGTTGCGACAGCTTGGCGACTCCACTGGGGACATTTTAGTGAGTGAGACCTAAAATTAATTATGGGTTGCATAAATCTTGATTAATAGGCCAAAAAATAATGGGTAGAAACGTTGAAAATTTTGGCTTCTGCAGAGATAACGTGGCGAGCTCCTTGGTTTGCACATAAACCTTTTCTATACTGATGTGGTTAGTTACTTTTTGTGCCTTTGCTCAATTTATGCAGAATCATAGGATATGCACCACTTTTGGTCTAACGGTAATATGGATCACAATAGTTTATTCCTTTGACTACCGAGTTGGCCACCGTAAACTTAGACTATTCTGGGGAAGGTTATAGGAGTCTGCTTCAGTCAGCAGCCTTACATTGGAGAATAAGATATGAATGAGGGATAAGTAATTATACAGATCAAACTACTCATCAGTATGACACCTAGAGGCATATTCGAGGATGTAATTTAATCATCCTGAGTGCGGATAGATCTAATCCTCGGGTGTCTACACAACCTCAACCTCCAATACCTTCTGAAATGGAGTTGATAAAACAAAAAGTCGAAAGAGACCGAAAAAGATTGGCCGCAGAAAACCAAGCTTTTCAAGAAGAAATTATGTACTTAAAGATGAGAATGAAGGCCAAGGAAAAAGTTGTCAAGAAGGTGGAAGAACAATACAACTTAATGAAGCAAGATTGGATCAAGCAAAATGAAAAGATAAAACTTGCTGGCAAATCTGGGAGTTCAAGCAAATCTTCCAATAAGACATTAGATGAGAAGCACAAACTTTGCCAAGAGTTGGAGGCATGGAAAACTAGGGCCTTAGAAGGAAAAGCCAAACTAGCTACTTTCGAACGAGAAAGAAAAGCACATGCTAACACTCGTGCTTGGTTAAGGAGATCTATAGAAAGAAACAAGTAGCTTAGGATTAATTTGGGTGTAGAGCAAGAAAGAATGCCCAGATTGTTCCAAGAAAGGGAAATTCTTGCTATGACTATCGAGGAAATGAGATAAGTTTTGCTTCAACGATAACGTGATATTGATGCCTAGACACAAGCTTATCAAGAAATGTACATATTCGAAGGTAATAAGCTGTATTGGGTCGAGTATGAGTCTAATAAATGGAAGACCAACTCGTTGGGTTGGCAATTCTACATTGATCACCTTATATAGCGGATTCACTCGGTAGTCATTCAAGCAAGACATATGGTGGAGAAAATTCATGTTCTGAAAAGTCAAATTAGCCTAGTTGGTGAATTTGGTTCTACTGAACTTATGTTTCTAGAGCAAGCATAACAGCAATATGACCAGATTAGAACCTTCCTTAGATGTAATCCTAACATGATAGACAATGTGTAACCCTTTGCAAAGTTAATGGAAATTTATGACTTTGAAATCTTTTATTGAAGCATGCATTCCTATGAGTACATTTATACATTCATATCATGCATTTGTATCATACATATATAAATTCATTCATTTATTTATTTATTAATAAATTCAAAATTTAATAAAATCTGGAATTATTTTTTCAAGGTTTTAAACATTGCTAATCAGGAGAGACCTACTGAACAACAACTTACTCATCGCTATTGCACAAGATTGAGAGCAAAAAAAAATGGCATTAAGAATAGCTGGCAAGATTGGAAAGACTTGAAGAAAGCTAATGTCAATCCCAAGAGAATATGATCAAAAGGTAGGAAAAAATGCAAGCTCAAATCACCAGGTTGATGGAATTACTATTAGCAAGAGAGTCGGTGTGCTCACTTGAAATCAGTTTTACTCCTACCAGCTCATTTGGAAGGGTCTTGCCTGAGACACAACCAGCACTTGTATAAGAAACTCAAATCCCAAATATGCCAACTATGCAACAAAATACCCTCGAAGCTACATCACCTCCAGTCATTGTTATTAATCCTAACATTCTCTCACAAAGGGTTGATACTAGAGTTGCGCGATAGGAGATAACAATTCCTGATACTGTTGAAGAAGTAGAACAATAACAACAGAAAGCCAAAACTGGAGTTAAGATCGAGAAAGAAAAATTATAGCTTTTAGAAAGAAGGTTGAAAGCCATAGAAACAGATGAATTCTGCACTAACATAAATATGGAGGATCTTAGTTTGTTTTCCTATTTGATTTTGCCACCAAAGTTTAAAATGCCCGAATTTTGAAAATATACAGGCACCACTTCTCCACAAGCTTACATCAAGATGTTCATTCAAAAGATAGCAGGCTATTCGTATGATGACAAGCTCCTCATTTACTATGCTTAGGAAAGTTAATTGGATCAATGTTCAATTGGTATAACAGTTTGACTCATAATCAAATTCAATGCTAGTCAGATTTATCTAATGCCTTCCTACAACAGTATAAGCATATAGTTGAATGGGTGCCAGATAGATTAACCCTCCAAAATATGGAGAAGAAGCCTACCGAGTTTTTTAAAAAGTACGATCAAAGGTGGAGAGATGTGGCATATCAAGTCCAAGCCCCCTTTACCGAGAAAGAAACACCATGTTTTTTGTAGGCACTTTACGTCCTCCCTACTATGATAAGTTGGTAGGAAATGCAACCAAAAATTTCTCCGATCTTGTTATTTCTTGAGAAATGATTGAAGTTGCCATAAAGGCAGGAAAAATTGCAATACGAGAACCCTCTATTGTGAAAAAAAATGGACCTCCCAAGAAGAAAGAGGAAACTTTATCCGCCAACTATGTAAGTTAACCTTTCTACCAAGAACCCCATCCTTTCTACCGAAATCAAAGTCATCAACCCTGAAATACCCTATCTCTAAAGACACCTCGACTTTTCGCCTCCCTTTCACCATAAAATCCTCATAAAATTATCCTCAAAACCAAATAGAAGCCAATCTAAATCAACCTACCTGAAGAAACAACCAACTAAGACCTCATCATAAGCCTTTTCCTTATTTTTACAAAGAAATATTTGATAAGCTTTTAGAGACACAATTAATAGCTCATCTCTTTACAAAACTGTATGAAGGTGGCTTACCTAGTTGGTATAACTTGAATGCCTACTGTGAATACCATGTAGTAGTTGGCCATCCAATTGAAAATTGTACTACTTCTAAAAATAAGGTCCATAGTTTTCTGGTAAGAGAAGCTTTCAAATTTGATACGGCCTTAGGACCTAATGTGCAGCAAACCTTTTACCTAATCACTCTGAATCAAAAGTCAATGCTTTGATCCCTGAAGAGGAGCATGAGGCAAAAAAAGATGTGCAAAAGGTTAAAACCCCCATGGAAGAAGTTTGGGTTATTCTGATTGAAGGAAGAATTCTTAGTCAGAATCATGAATATATGAGTAACCAATCAAACCTAAGCCCAAACTTTTGCAAGTTTCATGCTGTTGATAGGCATAGTCTACAGAATTGTTTAGATTTTTTTGCCCTAGTTCAAAAAATGATGGATAATGGAGAAGTTGAATTTTATTAAAAAATCCCTCGATATGAAGAAAAGTCAGTTAACATGGCTGATGAAGGGTTATCCAAATTGCCCTATAAGGTGGGTCATCCGTTGGTCATTTATTGTAATCGACCAAAACCCACGCCTCCCAAGAATGAGAATGTTCCAAAGCTTATCATTCAAACTCCGACACCTTTTTTATATAAAGACAGCAAGCAATTACCTTGGAAATATGATGCCTGAGTGACAACTCCAGATGCTTTAGCAAGTCAATTAGCAGCTGTTGATATCACTGGAGTTAGCCATATGACTCAAAGTGGATGAGTCTATAACTCGAAATGTAGTGAAAATATCGCCAAGCTAAAAATAAAAGGGCAACTGTCCGAAACAATAGTAACTCTTGAAGATGGTCCTATTAAAATTCAAGAACCAGTTAAGGAGTTGAATTTTTGAAATTCATAAAGCATAGCGAGTACAGCATCGTGGACTAATTAAAGTAGCAACCAGCAGAAATTTCTATGTTGGCATTATTGATTAGCTCAGAAACCCATCGAAATGCATTGCTAAAAGTGCTTAATCAAGCTTATGTCTCACAGGACATTTCAGTTAACAAGCTCGATCGTCTGGTAAATAACATCATTGTTGATAATTTTATTTGCTTCAGTGACGATGAAATTCCCCTAGGTGATACGACTTCCATCAGAGCGTTGCATATAACTATTGACGGTTATGGGATTATACTGCCTAAAGTACTTATCGACAATGGTTTAGCTCTCAATGTCATGCCATGGGTTACGTTGTCCAGGTTACTAGCAGATCACAGTTAGCTCAAACATAGTCAAATAGTGGTCAAGGCTTTTGATGGGACTAGGAGAGAGATTAAAAGAATTATGTACCTTTAATGATTGGCCCATGCCCTTTCGATATTGAATTTTATTTATTAGATATTGCCCCTACATATAACTGTCTTTTGGGATGATCTTAGATATACTCTACTGGAGCTGTACTATCTCCCCTTCATCAAAAGGTCAAGTTTATAATTGATGACAAATTGGTTAGCATATCAAGTGAAGAAGACATAATAGCTATGACTTCAACTGAGCCTCCTTATGTTAAAGTGAATACTGATGCACAGGAATTCTCATTTAGGGCCTTTGAGACTATTAATGCTACTTTTGTTGTTGAGGGATCTCCAGTTTCGATGCCCCGAGTTTCCAAAAGCACTCATATGGGTTTGAAGCTTATGGTGGGAAAAGGTGCCTAAGCAGCAAAAGGGCTCAGTAAGCGTTTGCAAAGGATAAGTTGATCTATTCAGGTGATTGGTAAAAGAGATCGATATAAATTAGGTTACAACCTTGGAAGTAACTTAAAAAGAAAAATAGGGAAGTGAGATATGGGGAAGAATTTGAGTCAAGATTTAATCCCATATCCTTCTTTGAAAGAAACTCTTTGCTATGGTGGGACCATCGATTCTGCTGTTCAAAGAAAAAAAGCAAGTGATGATATGACGATGATCATTCTGAACCCTGTAAATTTTCAAGTGAATGCAGTCAATTCAAATGATGAAGAACCAAGGAATGATCATGGGATTCATCCCTACCCTACTAGATATGTCTGGACCAATTGGACTGTTACTGAAAGAATTATAATGTCTAGGACTAATCCAAAGTAATCCCAAGAACTCACCTCGTTTGTTTTGGCCTAAAAAAACATACGAGGATCTTTTTGTAAAAGGCATAAACATGTCATATCATTATTTTTAGATATGAAATGCATAAACTTTCTGTATGTATTCAGAATTCTCTTACATCTCCTTTTCTTTTTCCCTTTACACTTTTTTCTTTTTTTTTACATACTCATATATGAATCATCCTACATTTTATTGTTTGCCCATTTTTGTTTTGTTTATTTTTACAGATCCCTTGACCAAAATAAAAGAGGATGATCTCTTTTAGAATTTGAAAGTTGAGTTTGAAAGGTCCATCTACTCGAACGAGGAGGATCTTGAATTTGATGATTGCATTTCACCACCTGACATGTTAAAATTACTTGAGCATGGGGATAAACGAATAATGCCTCATGTAGAGCCCATAGAGGTTATAAATTTAGGGGATGAGGATGATAGAAAAAAGTCAGAATTGGAACTGTTATCATGCCCATAACTAAAGTAGAGCTGATAAATTTGCTCCAAGAGTGTAGTGATTTTTTGCATGGCCATATCAAAATATGTCGGGTTTAGACCCAAAAATGATGGTCTATAAGCTGCCTCTAAAACCAGAACGTAAGCCGATTTAGCAAAAATTTAGATGAATAAAACTTGAAATGCTGTTGAAAATTAAGGAGGAGGTGAATAAACAATTTGATGCTTGATTTTTTTAAAGTGTCAAAGTATCTAGAATGGGTTGCTAATATTGTCACAGTTCCCAAGAAAGATTGGAAAGTTAGAATGTATGTAGATTATCTGGATTTAAATCAAGCAAAGCCCAAAAGATAATTTTTCTCTTCCTCATATTGATATGTTGGTCGATAACACCGTAAAGAATTGTTTATTTTCTTTTATGGATGGATTTTAAAGCTATAATCAGATTAGAATGGCCCCTGAAGACATGGAGGAAACAACTTTTGTCACTATGCGGGCACCTTTTATTATAAGGTGATGCCATTCGGGCTAAAGAATGCAGGGGTAACTTACCAACAGGTAATGGTCACTTTATTTCAAGACATGATGCCAAAAAAATTGAGGTTTATGTTGATAACATGATTGCCAAGTCTCCTTAGGAAGAGAAACATGTCATGGATTTGTGAAAATTGTTTGAAAGGCCGAGAAAATATAAGCTAAAGTTGAATATAACAAAGTGTACTTTCAGTGCAAGATCAGGGAAGCTATTGTGTTTCATTGTAAGTGAAAAAGGGATTAAGGTTGATCCTGATAAGATCAACGCTATTCAGGAGTTGCTACCTCCATGCACATAAAAGGAAATAAGAATTTTTCTTGCGAAGTTAAATTACATTGCCCATTTTTTCTCTCAACTCATAGACAAGTATGATCCAATCTTTCAGCTTCTTTGAAAACATAAGCCAGGAGAGCGGGATGAAGATTGTCAAATAGCATTCGAAAAGGTGAAACAATATTTAGCAAATCCTCTAATTTTTATACCCTCAATTCCAAGGCATCCTCTCGTATTGTACCTTTCAGTGTTTGAACAATCGATGGGATATATGCTGGGGCAGCAGATGGGACTAGTAAGAAAGAAAGGGTAATCTATTACCTCAACAAGAAGTTTTTGGAATATGAGGTAAATTATTTTCAAATCGAGAAAATATGTTATGTCCTAGTTTGGACTGCAAAAAGGCTCAGGCAATATATGCTATATCATACTACTTGGTTGATCACCAAAATAGATCCAATCAAGTATCTTTTTGAAGCCTCAGCATTGTCTAGAAGAATAACGAGATGGTAAGTGTTATTATCAAAATATGATATACTTTATGCGAGCCAAAAAGTTGTCAAAAGGAGTGTCATTGTCGAGTTCTTGGCGAACTAGGCTCTTAATGATTATCAGCCATTAGATTTTGATTTTCTTGATGAATATTTGATGAGTGTTTCTATCGAAGAAGAAAGTGATCGGCTAGAAAAAGTAAAACAAAAGTATATTTTGATAAGGCCTCAAATGCTTTGGGTCATGGAATTGGAGCAATTCTCATATCTCTCCAAGAAGATTATTAGCCTTTTACCGTAAATTGGATTTTGATTGCACAAATAATGTAGCGGAGTATGAAGCATGTGTTATGGGACTTTGTGCGGCCATTGAAAGAAATGTGCCAATATTGAAAGTCTACGGGGATTCAGCCCTGATGATTTATCAGTTACGAAGAGACTGGGAAACCTGCGATTCGAGGTGGCTCAATATAAAAAGTTGATTTTTGAATTGTTACAAGAGTTTAAGAAGGTGGATTTTGTTCACTTGCCTCGAGATGAGAATCAGATGGCTGATGCTCTTGTTACTCTTGCCTTGATATTTAAGGTGAATTAGAATGAAAAAATGATCTCGATTCAGATGAGTTTACATGATTTGCCCGCATATTGTTACAAGTTGAAGCTGAACTGGATGGTCATCCGTGGTATTATGATATTAAAAGGTATCTCAAGAATCAAGAATATCTGAACAATGCCTCTGAAAATGATAAAAGAACCTTGAGAAGGTTAACAATGAACTTTGTTCTAGATGGTGAAATTCTTTATAAAAGACACTATGATTAGACATTATTAAGATACGTAGATGCTCTTGAAGCATAAAAAATTTTGGAAGAAGTACATAAGGGAGTTTGTGGGATTCATGCCAATGGGCATAAAATGGCGAGACAAATTATGAGGTTAGGTTACTTTTGGATGACTATAGAGGGAGATTGTACTAAGTATGCTCAAAAATTTTATAAATGTCAAATTTATGCAAATAAGATTCATGTCCTATATTCACCATTATATGTCATAACTGCTCTGTGGCCCTTTTTTATGTGGGGCATGGATGTTATTGGGTCAATTACACCTATAGCTTCAAATTGTCATCATTTTATTTTGGTGGCTATAGACTATTTCACCAAATGGGTTAAAGCAGCTTCTTAATAAAATGTGGCAAAGTCAACAGTGATTAAATTCTTGAAGACTAATATTATTTGCCATTTTGGAATACCTGAGAGGATCATAACTGATAATACTTCTAACTTGAATAATAAATTGATGACAGAGGTATGTACCTAATTAAAATTTCTCATCATAATTCAGTGACATACCGTCCGATGATGAATGGATCGGTGGAAGTAGCCAATAAAAATATTAAGAAGATTATAGCTAAAATGGTGGAAAACTATAAAGATTGGCATAAAAAACTCCCTTTTTCAATTTTTGCAGATAAAACTTTAGTGCGAACCTCTACTGAGGTAACCCTTATTTGCTGGTATATGGCACAGAAGCTATTTTACAAATTGAGGTCAAAATTTCCTCCCTCTAGGTATTGATGGGGACTAAATTGGAGGAAGCTGAGTGGGTTCGAGATCGTTACGAACATTAAATTTTATCAAAGAGAAAAGACTGCGAGCAATTTAGCATGGGCAAATGTATCCGAAGAGAATGATGAGAGCTCATGATAAGAAGTTCTGTCCAAGATAATTTCATGAAAGAGAGTTGGTATTAAAGAAAATCCTTCCCAGCTAAAGAGATTCACATGGTAAAGAGGCTCCGAATGAGGAAGGACCTTATGTGGTTCAAAAATTATTTTCTGGTGGGGCATTAATTCTGGTAGAAATGGATAGGCACACTTTACCCAATCTTGTCAATGCTGATACTGTAAAAAAGTATTATGTTTAAAAAAAATGAAAAAAATGAAAAAAGCGCAGAAAATAAAGAAAAAAGAAAATAATTAAAAAAGAGAAAAAAAAAGTTAAAATAAAAAGCCCTAAGTAAAAAACCCGAAAAGGGCAACTGAGGTAGAATGATGTTTATGAAGGGAAATTCATTGAAACTCAAGATCGAAGAGGAAGGCATTATGCAATCAATGACATCTTCCTAAAGATTTATCCATGAAAGAGCAGTGTTTTGATCAAGAAAGGCTTTTGAAGATTTGAATGAGAGATTCCAACCATCTGGATAACACCCATTTTTGTCCCATATTTTGTATAAACTCTTATTGATAAACCTAATATTGTATTCCTTCCCTTTATTGGAATGTATCTACACTTCTTTATTCATACCCTTTTTACTTTTTATATCAAGCCTTTATTACCTTTATTTATACCCTATCATTTTTAGCGTTGTCATACTTTTTCATATGCATATGTTTCTGACAAATGGTGGTTGATACTTTAGAAATAAATAACAAAGAGATTTTTTTTGTGTTACTTTGGATTGAGTTTAAACATTATAGGGATTTTAGTTACTATTTTAATTCTTCAGGTATTCTAGGAGGGTTAAAATCAATTGATAACATGGTTGAGTATCATCAAAGAAGAAGAAATTTGAAAGTCATGATCAAAGTATATTTTTGATAAGAAGAAAAATAGATTCTGCATAAAAAGCTCTAAATGCAGGCATCATCAGCCTTGTTTACCCCATTCGATCACAGAAAGGTCTAGACTCGAGCATCATTAGCCTTGTTTCTTTTACTCAAAGAAAAATATCTTCCCAATGTTTTCTGAAAAATGCCTTCAACCTCGAGTATTGGAGTAGGTTGATCTCCTACATAATGCCTTTAAATTGAGGTTCAGGCTGACTCTCTTGCCTAAAGAGAAATACAAATATTTGCAACATTTTCTGAAAATGCATTCAACTTCAAGACAAAGCACACATTCAAAATAAGAAGACATTTCAGGAATAGTTTCTATATTATACATGCATTTGCATTTGATAACTTGCAGGAAAAATTAAGTGTGATGCAGAAAAAGAATGATGGTCATGCTTATTCCCTCAAAGTGAAGAGGTAACTCCCTCATCTTTTCAAATTGACAAAGCATCCCAAGCCTCTTTTATATGTTGACTTGTAGGTTTTATCCCAGTCAACCATACCTTTATTGACTTATAGGTCTTATCCTGGTCAATCTTTTTTCATTTGTTGACTTGTAGGTTTCGTCCCAGTTAACCAATACTTGGTTTTATCCTAGTCAACCCTTTTTCATTTATTAACCTACAGGTTTCGTCCCAATCAACCCTTACATTTGTTAACTTGTAGGTTTGTCCCATTCAACCTTTACCGTTCTTGACCTATCAATTTTATCCTAGTCAACCTCCTTTATATGTTAACATTTCAATTTTATCTCGGTCAACCTCTTTTATATGTTGACTTGTAGGTTTCATCCTGGTTTACCCATACCATTGTTGACTTGTAAGTTTTGTCCCAGCCAACTCGTACCTTTGTTGACTTGTGGGTTTTATCCCAGTCAACCCATACCTTTGTTGACTTATGGGTTTTACGTTGGTAACCCATTTTCATTTATTGACTTGTAAGTTTTATCCCGATCAACCCATACCTTTGTTGACTTGTAAGCTTCATCCTAGTCAACCCTTTTCATTTATTGACTTGTAGGTTTCATCTTGGTCAACTCTTTTCATTTATTGACTTGTAGGTTTCATCCTGGTCAACTCTTTTCATTTATTGACTTGTCAGTTTTATCCCAGTCAACTTCTTTTATATATTGACTTATGGGTTTTACCCTAGTTACCCTTTTTCATTTATTGACTTGTTGGTTTTGTCCCGGTTAACCTTTTATTTTTATTAACTCGTAGATTTTGTCTTAGTGAACCTTATCATTGTTGACCTATAGGTTTCGCCTCGATCAACCCTTACCTCTATTGACTAGTAGGGTTTCATCCCAATAAGCTATTTTCTTTTGTTGACCAGCATGGTTTTATCTCACTAAGCTACTTGTGACTTAGGTCTCACCCTAGCCGCCATTTAATTTAAGGTTTCTTTTTAGGGCGAATTAGTTTTTATTTTCGTTTTGAGTTTAGTTTTCAAAGCTTAATGACCTGACGAAATCATGTCTGTTAGGTTTTTGCCCTGTTTCTGATTCCTAACAATGGTCAAAGAGAGGTAGCTGTAGACACCTAATTTCGTCCAGGTCTCGTTTTCAATAATCCTGAACATCTGAGATCAAGAACTTAATGGCTATCCTCATTGAGAATGATCTTTTTCAGATGAACAAGACATTTTTAAGACCTTTTTAGTTATAATTTCAATAACCATAAGTTCACGTGACAAAAAAAAAGTCTTATTTTGATCTCTCATTTTGGATCTACATGATGAATATTTAAGAAAAATTATTGTTAATATTTTCTTGCCAAAAATTTTGAAAATCTACTTTTGTAGATGATATCATAGTCAAATTTTCTATTTTTAGGAACTTTTTGAGAATTTTCGTTAAATTTAGGAAATTGACCTTCGTATATTTTTACCAATACCTGTATGGTATTTATACTGACATGCACTCTGAAAAATTAGAAATATTCAATGAAAAAATTCGTGTTGGCATTTTATATGACAAGGTGCCAAGTTGTTCATTTTTGTAATTAATTTTAAATTTTTTAACAGTATCGCGAGTATTGTACCTATGAAATTTTTCTGATAAAATTATTTCAAATTTTGAATTTTGAATTTTCTTCTTTATCATCTTATACATTAATGTTTAAAATAATATGTTTTATTTAATTCATTTTATATAATTTTTAATGTATTTTTGGAAATTTTTTTCTAGAATACGAACTTTTCGTATCTGTAAAATTTTTGGTGTAATTTTCTTGAGCTTTAAATTTTAAAATTCTTTAAATATTCCCATTCATCTACAATTAAATCAGTTTTTTAAAATTCACTTATTTGTTATGAATTTTAGAATTTTTCTCATTTTCAAAATACGAAGTTTTCTACTTCATGAATTTTTTCAGGAAGATTTTTTTTTCTAAGTTTATATCTTTTTAAAATTTCACAAATATTATTATTTAATTCAGATTAAATAATTTAGGAAAATTTCTTTTGTTTTATTAGTTTTGGATTATTCTTTTGAAGTTTTTTTGTTTCCAAAATACGAAGTTTTTTACTCCATAAATTCTTTAAATATTATTTTTAAAATTCATATTGAATCAATTTTAAAAATTTTAATTTATTTTATGAATTTTAGAATTTTTTTGTTACCGAGATATGGGTTTTATACTCCGTAAATTTTTTCAGTGAGATTTTTTTCGAGTTTCTAATTTTTAAATTTCTTTAAATATTATTATTTAATTCATATTAAAACAATTTTAAAAAGAATCAATTTATTTATAAGTTTTAGAATTTTCTCTATTACTGAGACATAAAGTTTTCTACCCTAAATTTTTTCGGTAATATTGTTTTGAGTTTATAATTTTTAATATTCTGCAAATATGATTGTTTAAATCATATTAAATCAGTTTTAAAAAATTTAATTTATTTTATGAATTTTGCATTCCTGGTAAAGATTTCTCTCATAAAATTTTATGAGTTTGCTACTTTTAATATTTTTTCCTTGTACATAAAAATCATTTTTATCATTAGATTGAATTAAATTGATTATATGAAATTTTATTTTTAAAAATATAATTTTTAATTTTTATAATTTAGTTCTTATAGGTAATTTTTACAATATAATATTACATATTATATACAAATATCACTCAAAATATCTATAGAGATCAATGACATCATGCATGAAATCACAAGGAGACGAGTTATAAATTTAAATCTAGTCAATTTGTCAAAAATCAAATCATACCTCAACAAATCAAATATGAAAAATAAAAAAAATCAACAAATTATGACACATAATAAATGAAAAAAAAAACTTTTAGGGATTATAGATAGAAATTCACGACAAGATGGATTGAGGAATCCATCATCTTGCCATCCCTTCACTGGAAAAAAAAAAAGAAAAAAGAGCAAAAAAAATTCTCCCAAAAATAGTACATAACTTCCATAAGCCAAAAACTCCAAAAATCCATAAAAATCACTTAGGCTTTTATATGTTTTTCAAGCTTTTAAGGGAACTTCTCTTCCAAAATCTTCTATTTATGTTGATTACATGCTTGATTTCTTATTTTAATTATGACTGGTTGAGCTCATAGATTTTATTCCATGTTGAAAGGCCAAGCATAAAAACAATGGCTAAGTTTTATGGATTTTCTTGATTTATTTGATTTTGTTGTATTCCTTGCTTTTTTTATATATAATATTTTGTGTTCATTTCTAATAATGATATTATCTTGAATGAATACATGTTCTATAATATTTATTATGTTATGTTTATGATGATTTTTATTGAAATATTGGTGATTCTTTGTATTTTTAAGCTTAAAAAAATTTATTTATAAATTTATGATCTTATTTATGAAATTTGATGATGAAAAATTTTATCTTGATGCTTTCTATGCCTTGGACGAACCTGATTGGGCTTGATAATGGTTACTTTGTGTTTATTTTTGCTTTGATTTTAGGTTTTTTTAAGTTATTTTGTAATATTTATAAACTTATGGACTAAATTGCAAAAGTCGTAAAAGCTTTTATGTGATATTTTTGGCTTGGCCAAGAGCTTTGTAAGCCATCAGATTTCTTATTCATGAGTTTGTAACCACGTTTTAGGTATTTTCAATATTTTAGGGGTCATTTTGTAATTTTAAGAAGTTTAGGGATCAAATTGCAAAATATGAAAAATTATTATGTAAGGCTAAAAGTTTTTGGCTGAATTTTTATACACATTCTTGCCATGATTTTTTCGGTGGTTCTTTGTTGGTTTGATGATTTGTTGTGATATTTTATCATATAGGGGTTTAAATGTAATTTTACAAAGTTTAGGGGTTATTTTGCAAAATATAAAGAAATTTTATTTTAAGGCCAAGTTGTTTGGCCGAATTGTTGTTGGCATAATTTCTGTATTTTCCATGTATATACTCATGTGATTTTATGATTTTTAGGGCATTTTATCGTATAGGGATTAAAATGAAATTTTTTAAAAGTTTAGGGACTAAATTGTAAATCTTCATATTTAAGGGGCCAAATGTACATTTCACCAGTTTTAATAATTTCTGTTATTTCTATGGCCTTCCATAGGAATATAGAAATTTTTAAAACTTTTCATATTTGTTTGGTCCTCTGAAGGATACGAAATGTAATTTTCAAAAATTTTGGCGCTCGATTGCAAATTTTGCATTTTAAGTCAAACTTAAACTTTTAAATTTTCCATTTAGACTAAATTCATTTACTTTTCATCAATTTAGGTCATTTTAAGGTCCATTAGGGTTATCGAGATACTTTAATATCGAAGGTATATCTTAGGGGCATTTGGTAATTTTGCTCGTCGAGACGGTTTTATGCTGAAGGTGAATATTTTAGGATTGGTTTAGCATTCCAAAATCATTTTAAGGCCCGCTAGGTTAACCAGGATACTTTCACACCGAAGGTATACTGCAAGGGCATTTTGGTAAATTTACTCATGGAGACAGTTTTATGTTGAAGGTGAGTATTTTAGGATTGGTTTAGCCTTCCAAGATCATTTTCAGGTCCATTAGGGTTATCGGGATACTTTCACATCGAAGGCATATCTTAAAGGCATTTTGGTAATTTTGTTCACCGAGACGTTTTTATGCTAGAGTATTTTAGGATTGGTGTAGCCTTCCAAAATCATTTTGAGGTCCATTAGAGTTATCGGGATACTTTCACGTCGAAGGTATACCTAGGAGTATTTTGATAATTTTGCTCATCGGGATGTTTTTATGCCGAAGGTGAATTTTAGGATTGGTTTAGCCTTCCAACGTTGTTTTAAGGTCCATTAGTCACCGTGATACTTTCATATCAAAGGTATATTTTAAGGGCATTTTTGTAATTTTTTCTCAAGTCTGGTCTTAGAGAAGCATTAAGATGCTTTTAGGCCAAAATGCATATTCAGGATAGGTTCTCTATTTTTCAATCACTGTCGAGTCTTTTCGGAGTTACCGGGATACTTTCAAGTGGAAGGTATACACTAAGGGTATTTTTGTAATTTTGTATTCAAACCATACCCTATATGAGTACTAGGATAGTTACATGTTGAAAGTACACATTAAGAATATGTTTATCAGATTAGGTCATTTTTAGGTCATAGAGTTTGTATTTTTTAATAATAAAATTATTTTTAAAAATAAAGCAATGTCTCTTAGTTAAATTGATATGTAGGATTCCTACCAGGATATGTGAGTAATTTTACGGATTAATTTAATAACGAGATATCCTTTTCAAATAGAAAGTTAGGACTTTTCAATCTCAAAAAAATAAAACCTTTCATATTTCGCATGGTTCTTCAGCGGGATACGATAGAGAATTCGTGCCCACTTGATTCCTCGAAAAGGTACAAATAATTTTGTGATTTCTAAATGCATTAAAACCTGACTTTCTCGGAATAATAAATTTCTATAATGAAATATTATGGGAATTATAATTAAATATCAAATATTGAAACCAAATAAAAATCAAAATTTAAGTTAACACGCGATTAATGAGGCACCAATTACCTGGTATCACTAGAAAGTCGACCCTTACTTGTAATTATAATCGACCCCCGAACCCTTTTAGATGATCTCTGCTATGATCGCGAGCCTTGGAGTTTGTATTCTAAGATTTTGCAACCCTCAAAACATAAACTCTAGTAGGTGACTAATCTCACCTAACTCAAATAGATTGACGGTAACTCCAAATAAATAGTCATTTCGTAATGACTATTTAAATTTAAATCGAGTAAGCGATTCAGCTCGACCACCTGATCCTCAAAATAAGAAAATGTCGATAATGATATGACTTATAGAAATAAGAGAATATATAACAGTATTAAATTTAACAAATATAAGAGCAGAGGCCATTTAAGTCGGGCTTGGTCAAGATTCGTCTCCGGATCACATTGTGACATGTGAGTAAACTAAAGTAATCTTCTAAGGAAGATTGAGAATGTCTAAGGCAAATTCGACATGAGGAGAACAACCCCTCTATCATTTGCCATCGTCTTTCTCTTACTTTTTACCTTTTCCATGATTCATCAACCCTTCTTTGTTTTTTTTTTTCAAAAAAAAAAAGAAAGATTTTGGTCTTTCGTCCTCTGACTCTTACCCAAATCTAAGATTTTGGTCTTTCGTCCTCTGATCTCTCTTACCCAAATCTATAGCCTAAAAAAAAAAAATTAAATATGAGTGGAAGAAAAGACGTGCAGGGGAAAGTGTTGACAGAAAAGTCAGGATAGAGAGATGGGAGCTATTAAGAGAAGTAGACTGGGTGAGGAAGCAAAAAAGAGCAAAGATATTTTCTCCTCTTTCGATCCTTGTTTTTGTCATTAAAAAAAAAGAGATAAAATGACAAAAAAAACATTTCATATATATATATATATATATATATATATATACACAACGCGACAAAGAACTACAATTACAAATATATCTCTGACATATCAAAAAAAATACCACCATAGTCCTCAACGGACTAAAAATAGCAGTATGCTTGATTACTTGATTTTGCTAACTAGAATTTGTTTATTTGTATATTTTATTTCATTTCATTTATTTAGTTTACTTGGTTTTATATTTTCATTGATCTTATTTTTGTTTATTAGCGTTTTTATTTGTTTGTTTATTTTTTTAGTATTTAATTATTTATTTATTTGTGTAATGTATTATTTATTCAAGGTTTGTGTGTTTGTTTCTATGGTTTGCTTGCTTATTTGTTTCATGTTTAGATGATTGAAATTTAACAAGGGAGATATTTATTTTAGAAAATTATAAAATAGATTTGGACATTTAGATATTTAAAAGAAAACTTAATTCACAATTACTAATAAAATAAATTGAGAATAAATTAAGCTATTTTCGACGATGAAATTCTTGAAGGCTACGATTTAGTAAGCCTCTAAGAAAATTTCTAAGTGACAATTTCCTAAATTTTACCGACTTGATGGAAGATTTAAGAAGGAATTTCAATATCAAAGATTGACACTTAATTCCCTAAAGTAAATTTTAATGAAAGTTGGCAGGATGAAATATCTGTTTATAGAATAATTTAAATAAGTTAAAATCTTTCAAACTGTGAAATTCTTAAAAATTACATTTAATTAAACTTTTAACAAAATTTTAGGTAAGAATGTATATATATATATATATATATATGTATGTATTAATTTTACTAGCTTGATACAAGATTTAGAAAAGAAATGAAATATCTAATGACTGACATTTATTTTTTTAATAAAATTCAACTAAAAGTCTAATGCTAGTTTAAAAAACCTAGTCTCCAAATAAGATGAGTTAAAATCTTTCCAATGATAAAATTCTTGAAAGGTTACCCTTAAATAGACTTTTAAAAGATTCTTAGATGAGAATATTTTCCTAATTTTTGACATTTTGATGGAAGGTTTATAAAAAATAATTAAATATACAAAAGATTGACATTTATTTCCAAGCAATATTTAAAAATAAAGACCTTTCAAATTTAAGACCTAAACATTGTGGGATGCTAATTTTTCCCATTCTAAGCCTATTTTAAAAATCATAGACTTAAAAATATATTTTTTTAAAGTATTTTAGTCAAACTTAAAATTATCTTAAAAATGATAAATTCACTTAAATAACATAAGAGATTAATGGTAATTTTCTTATTTGTGTCTAGTGACTAACTCTTTGGATTTGACATGTTATGACTCAACACCTCTCATCCCCTTTGCTTCTTCTTTTCCGTTTCTTTAAGCAAAAGGAATCATCAAGAGAAGCAAAGATAGAAGAAAAAATAAAGGGAAAAGACACAGAATGATGGAAAGAAAGAAAGTTAATCTACCCATTTACCCGTTCTTTTTCCGGTCCATCAAGCAACTCATTTTTTCAAAATAAAAAAAAATAAGAACAGAATATACGAAGAAGAAAGCAGTAAAAAGAAAAAAATATATAAACATAAAGGATCCGTTTATTTCGTAAAAAATAATTTTTGAAAATATATATATATATTTTTTTTAATGTTTATTTTATGAAAAATAACTTGATCAACAGAAAATACTGGCTAATGAAAAGTAAGATATTTGTGTGGAAATTGTTTTTAAAAAATAAGAAACATTTTTTGAAAAAGAGCCCCTGTTAAGTAAAATGATTTTTTATATTGGAACTTCATTTAAATTAGGCCAAAAATTATTATTAATAAAAATATTTAATATTTTTATTTTAAAAATATGAAAATATTAATATAAAATTATTTTAATAATATATTTTGAATATTATTAAACATACATATTTATATTTTATTAATATAATATAATGATTATTTATATTAATAATAAATTATTAATACAATTTATTATGTTAATAAAATATTATTTAATAAAACTATATTATTATTGTTATTATTATTATAATAAATTAGAACATTATCAATGTTTTAAATATTAAAATAATATTTTTAATATTTGTTAAAAATGTTATTATATTACTATTTTATTAATAAATATGTATAAATTAGAATTTATAAATACTTAATAATAAATATATTTCATATAACATATTAATATTTTAATATTATAAATGTTAATAATAAAAAACGAAAAGACCGAAACAGTTCCCTTATCTCCCTCTCTCATCTTTATTTCTTTAATTATTTCTTTATTTTTCTTCGATCACCATCTTTCACCAACTTCTTTTTTTCTATCTTTTCTGCTCGCGCTTGCTATCGGTCTTTCCCATCCATGCAGGGGCGCGGCGAAGGATAGGTAGCAGCCTTGACTCCCTTCCATTTTTTAAAATTTTTAAATATAATATAATATTATTATTATTTAAAAATAAAGATAAATTTATGTTTAGTATCTTAAATTTTTAAAGTAATTGAAATATTATGCACAATTATTTAAAATTAAAATAAAATTATATTTAGGCTTTCGAAAATTCTAATTTGAGCTTTTATTTATAGAATTTATTTGATATAATAAATTTAATAAAATTTTATATTCAAAGCTTATTTATAAATCATTATTATTAACTTCTCTTTAACATTTTTTTTTCAATCAATCAAATAGGTATATTTATATTAATTATTGTATTTAATATTTTTCTTTCTGTACTCCTAAAGAAAACATAAATAAAAAAGTCAAACTATTACAATATCTAATATGACAAATTGTGCATTTAATTTATTTTTCTAAATATATTTAATTTTAAGGTTTTCTTTTAATATAAAATAAATTTATGTATATTTAAATTAGATAATTTCTTTTGACATTGAGACTTTATTTCTCATTAATTTTTTCATTTGCAATATGAATTATAATATTTAAAAACTTAAAAAATTATTTTATTATAAGAAATTTATATATTATCAGCAAATCTAGTATGATATATAATATTTAAATTTAACATATAGTTCTCATAGAATAGGTTAGATTATACAGTTCATACTTGCATAGAAAAAAATTTTACGACTGGCTTAATTTAAGTCGACAGATAAATCAATCTTTTGTTGGACTTTATGTGAACCACATGATAATAAATGGACCAAGATAATTAAATCAAATTATTAAGATAAAATTATAAAGTAAATCCTATTCAATTTAATTACTTTAGTGATAAGATTTTAACTCTACTTTAGTAACTAATTAGAATACGGACTCCTTGATTGTAGGATACAACTCTAATTAGTCTTCTAGTATAGGTCCCTAGTTTAGTCCATGAAAATTATCTGTGCACCATCATAAAGTAATTATCAAGAAAAGGATATAGACTAGAAGGCTTGTACGGGATGTTCGTCTTCGGGTATTTAGAACGAGATTGGGTTCTTGATCAACAATAGCTAGAGGTAAGTTTTATTTAAATTATTACATGTGATATCAGAGCTAGGCTTTCTAGCCTTGTTCTTCAGATTATCCAGTGAGATTCATTAAAGACGAATTTTTTTCATGCATATATTATTTATGCAATTAAATAATTCGTATTAAGGATAAATGAGTTATAATAAATATAGTAAAATCATGAAATTGAATTTTTAAGATTCTATAATTAATTTTGTAATTTGTATTTATGCATTGAAATATATTTCATGAATATACTATGAATTTGTATGTATATTTAGTGTATTAAAATTTAATCACAAAATTCTTGATTAGTTCATGTAAAACCAAAGAGGGTTTAATAGATAAATCATCTATCTATGTTATTAAACCCTAAGATTAAAAAAATGAATAAAAACAAGAAAATTTTATGGTCTATTAAAACGGGACTAATATTGTTTTATAGAATTCAAGTAATCTTGAATGTTTGATGATGATTTTTGTGTTTTTGATTAAAATTGATGCATGGTCCATGTAAATCTAGTATAAACTTATGCTTTTAGGCCTTTAATTACATAACATATGGATTAAAAACATGAAAATATGAGCAAAAACAATAAATAGACCCGAACGGATTAGAAAATATCTAGCTGGTTCGAGCCTTACCCGACTGGAGGAAAAAGAAAGGCCAAGACCAAACCCCACACACCTAAGTGGCGCGTGCACCCTAGGCCGTTTCGGTTTCATCTTTTCCAGACCCAAATATTTTATGATTTTTTATTTTTCTAGATTTTTTAGATCATGTGAAGTATTTATTATTTAATATTGGTATTTAATTAAATAATAAATATATTTATATGTAAATATTCTATGAATTTATTTCATGATAAAATGTTTTGATATGTTAGGAATATTTTGGCAATATGTACTCTCCCTAGATAGTGTTCAAAAAATTCATACTCTCAACCTAAATGTTAAGTGCATATATGTATGATAAAGTTATTGTTAAAATTACAATGTAAATGTGCATATCCATATGTCATGAAATAAACACATTCTGATCTTGTGCATATTTTTATGTGACTTAAGGATGCATGTCATGTATTATATCATTATATTTTTAAATCAGTTATAGCATGACAATTAGAATTTCCATTATAATATGTAAAATTTTTACTATATAAATAATTGATGTTACTAAGGATCTAAATCAGTAGCTTTATATTAGCTAAAGTATTTTGAGTTTCATGATTTAGATAAATTAGTAGTTATTTAAAATAAAAAATTATTCTTGAAATAATTACATATGATAAACATCAATAAAGTTTTATGCCATAAATTTTATTTGGTATATATTTGAGTTATTAAATCATGTATGTAGTTATTTATAGTATATATATTATGTCATTATAAAGAATCTAAATCAATTGCTTAGGAATAGCCATAGCATCTTAAATTGATTGATTTAGTGAAATTAGTAGTTATTTATAATAAAATTTTCTTTGTATAACCATATACGGAGGATGACATTAATATGTAATTATTTACGCTATAATTGCAATAAGTTGACATAATTTAATATTATATTCCGCTGTAATTATTAATATACAATAAAGAATTATGCATATATTAGGAATGTCATTATTAAAGTTCTAAATTGCTAGCTTAAGAATAGCCATAGCATCTTAAGTTGGTTGATTTAGATGAAAACTGTTAGTTATTTAAAATAAAGTTTTCTTTAAATAACTACATAAGAAAATGACATCGATAAAAAATATTATGATATGCAATAAGTTTCATGCATGCATGTTGGATGTTATTATTAAGTTCTAAACTATTAACTTAAGAGTAGCCATAGCATTTTAAGTTAATTGATTTAGATAAAATAGTACTTATTTAAAACTACATAAAGAAAATGACATCCATAAAGTCCTAGACCATGAAATTCGTTATTTGGCCCCACAAGCAAATAATTAATTTTGTAAAATGGTTAAAAGGTAAAACAATATATAACATTAAAGTTAAATTTTCCTAGGCCCACAAGTATGGATTTTTTAATTTTGGTGTTTTAAAGCTATTATTTTATCATTGAAGTTATGTAAATCCATATGCATGATGCACCTCTACGCACAAAAAGGTCTGGATTTACATTTTGAATATAAAGTATTCTATTAAATTAAAGTATAATTCCTTGCATTTTATAGCAATTTCTACTACTGTTATTAATAAGACTGCTATAATAAAATGTTATTCGATGATGAAAAAAATTACTCTAATAAAAGAATAAATTAAGCTATTTTGGGTGTAAGGACTTTAACTTAGTGTTTTGGGTGGACAACTTATCCTCAATGAATAAAGTACGCAAGAGGAAAATAGATTTTGATTTACGATAGGAGCAATCTAACCGTTTAAGGATGATATACATCAAATCTATATTAGTAAATCAATTTGGATTTCATCCTAATTGCTATAAGGTTAAGGATAATTGCAAAGCCACTAAAGACTAGATTGTTAAATCTGATAAAGTTTTAGCTATCACCCTAATAAGGAAATTTTCAGCAATAAAGTGAAACAATTTTAAAATTGTACATGAGCACATTTTGGGATTTGAGAGATATTGTTCCTCAACTTAAATCTTTAGAATTGAGTTTTTTGAGTAAATTTCTTATCACTTTCATATTCAACCTTTTTCCTAATGAGTATGCCCATAAGAAACACATATAAAGAAAATGGTCTATCAACGAACTCTTAGTTATATGTGTTCAAGAGGAAAAGAAATTAAAGAATGAGAAACTAGATTCCGTTAGCCTAGTGACTCAAGGTAAAAAGTGATAAATAGGCAATAAAAGTAAAGAAGCAAAAAATGCCAATAAAGAAAAATGGCATCAAGTCTTTCATTTTGTTTTAATTCAGATATATAAAGGAAAATTTTTTAAAGTATAAAAGGGACTCGAAAATAAAGGTAAACTCATTTTGTATGAATCTCCTTTAGTGATATTCCTAATAACAAATGGTGGTTAGACTTATGTGCAATAAATTATATTTCTAGAACCATTTAAGGTTTCATAAAGTCAAAAAAACCAAAGGAAAGTGGGAGAAACATCTACCATAGAAATCATTAAGGACTATTAGAATCATATTTGAAATTAAGATTTGTTTTAAAACTTGAAAAGGTTTTATCTTTTATTTTAGAAATTTTCTTAATTAAAAGAATTTTGAACTTAAATTTTTAAATTCTATTGTTGAAATTTTAAAAGAGAATTTTCTATCAGATTTTTCATCATTAACTTGGATCCTGATTGAGAGAATAAGTTTGTTAGCTATTTTACATGATTTCTGGTAGTAAAGAAGTGCTATATATAAAACTCCATCAAAGTTGTGGTATAAAGATTATATCACATCTCCATATAGAAATTGAGGAGAATTGGCAATGATCAAGTTCTTGAAACTCGACATTTAAGTTACTTGCATTAAGAAAAAAGCAAACTAACAAGCCTATTAAAGAGAGCTAAAGAAAGCATTGTAATATTTAGAGATCATACACTTTCCCCTTAGTTTACGGATTGATGCATTGAAACTGCTATTGATGTCTTTATTAAAGTGCCAACTAAATTATTTTTTAAATTTTCTTAGAATTACGAAATAGTTGGAATCCAACTTAAGACATTATGAACTTGGGTTATCCAGTTAAAGTGAAGGCTAGTAACCCAAACATAAGAAAACTAGATCCACGAATAAGTTAGCAGTTGTAAGTTATACAATTAACTTATAGGGGTAAAGGTTTCAAATGTCTCTTATATTCAATAAGGATTGTTGAAATTGGAAATGCTAAGTTTCTTATGGATCATGGGTCTAGTGGAAGTAACTTTCCTCGTAAAGCTGATATTAAAGAATAAATTTATTTAGATTGATCGTTTGTAAAGGACTTGATTGTTTCTCAAAACAAACATACGAAATTAACTAGAGAGCAATAAAATCAAGTACAACATTTACAATAAATCATTAATCTCACTAACTAAAGGTGTACAAAATGTACAAATAATTATAGAATTAAGAGATCCAATGAGTAAGAAACTAGTCATTTCTATCACTTGGTTGTATACCTATAAAAGTCTAATTTTGATATTGGACATAAAGATGATCTCGTTTTCATTAGCCATGAATAGTAAAAATTTCACACTTTGGCATAAAGCTATGATACAAGAGATAGAACCAATGGCTAATAATTAAGTATAATAACTCTTTGAATTGCCTTTTGGTAATTTTGAACGATATAAGATTAAACTAATGGTCAAGAGTTTCATTCAAAGGAGGTATTGATTACCATGAAACTTTTTCTCAAGTTTTTTATGAAAGTTTCAATAAGAATTATCATAGCTTTTGTAGCTCATTTTTTATTAGGAGTTACATTAGATGGTAGTGAAAACAACTTGCTTGAATAAGGATCTTGAGAAGAGATATACATGATTCTATCCGAAGGTTTCTTTGAAAGATCAATGTGTATACTAAAACAAGCATCCCACCAATGATACGTAAAGTTTCTTTGAAATATCTATTATGATAACTCTTATGCAATATACTTTTCTAAAGATGATACAAGTAGGAGTTGCAGTAAGCAAATAGATATAAAGTGGCTTGTTGTTGGAGACTCTAAAAAAAGCAAGAAGTCAATATCCAACACATCAGTACAAATTTAATAATAGCCGATCCTATGACTAAAGCATTGTCAACAAAATAGTTTAAATTCATTTGGATCATATGGGGCTAATTAAATTTTGTCAAGATTTATTTTGGCTTCTTTGATTATGTTAATTTCACATTCTTAAAGTTTATAGACATGTTTTAGTTTGTGCACATAAAGATTACATGTCAAGTGGACCTTGAATGATTAAAGAAAATTCATTCATAAAGTATTATCTCATAAAGTGCTCTTTTAGAGATGATCATGCATTGTAATATATGAAAGAGAATATTCATTTTAGAATGCTATCGCCATGATTCGTGCTATGTAAAATCTTTAATTAAGTGGGAATCGGACTAGAGTAACTTATGGCTATGTTAAAGTTTTGGATTTAATTATCATCTATTCAAGTTCTTGGTTTATTATATGGGCCAAGTGGGAGAATGTTGAACTTTATGTGGCCCACATGATAATAAATGGACCAAGATAATTAAATCAAATTATTAAGGTGAAATTATAAAGTAAATCCTATTCAGTTTAACTACTCTAGTGATAAGAGTTTAACTTTACTTTAATAATTAATTAGCATACAAACTCCTTAATGGTAGGATACAACTCTAATTAGTCTTCTAGTATAGGTTCCTAGTCTAGTCTATGAAAATTACCTGTGCACCATCATAAGGTAATTATCAAGAAAAGTATATAGACTAGAAGGCTTATACGGGGTATTCATTTTCGTGTATTTGGAGCGAGACTGGGTTCTTGATCAACAACGGCTAGATGTATGTTTTATTTAAATTATTACATCTTTAAGTTTATTTCATAGATAAATTTTATTTTTATTTTGAATTTTCATATATATATATATATATATAAAAAACTCGACTCCCTCATCTGCACTATTGGTTTAGGCCTTGCATTCATCCTTCTCTTTTTCACTTGTTTTTTTAAATTGAAAAGATCAAGTAGAAGTTAGGTATATATAAAAGCAAGAAAAGAAGAAAAAGATAAAAGATGGTGCAATGTTTAATAGGCCAAAGGAAAAAAAAATGAAAAAGAAAAAGTAAGGTATCTATTGCCTTCAAAATGTTCAAACTTTATTGTATGAATTTAGTTTTAAATAAATTTAGACAAATAAAAAGTTAATCTTATCTTTCAAAGATTAAATATAAGATTTTGTTTCTTCAAATTGAAAATCGTGATTCTGTTATTGTTTCCATAAATGTAATATTTATTTATTGAGCTATACAAAAGACAATATTCATTCAATGACAAAACTCGAATTGCCTAATTGATTTCGAATCGATTCGCTTTAAATAGGGAGGACTTTTTTTAATAGTGGAGGCTAGATGGGGTAGAGCAGTTTTTTATTTGAAAGACAGATAAAGAGTAATTATGGTTTTTGCCTACTTCGCCTTGCTCTATGGATTGAAATTATTATTTTACCATAAATCCATTTAATCTTTTAAGGAGGATAATATGATAATTAAATAGTACTATCTATGCTTTTACGTTTTGTTACTTTATGTTTAGACATACTTCAAAAATATATACTTTGTTATTTAAATATATATATAAATAAGTAAAAAATATCAGATAAAATAAACTAGTGTAAGACAATAATGAATATATTCAACATCCATAAAATAATTATGATATTAAAATTGAGTATCTATAATAAAATTTGACAAATGGTAGAATAAAACAATTCACCAATAAAATGAAGATGAATTGTATAATATCCACTTTGTCCTACTTTATTGCTATCCATCCCGTTCTCATATACATCAAGATAAAGTTTTAAAAGCAAATGTGCCAAAAGCATTAAATGGAAGGTGAGGTCTCCATTTTTTTTATTTTATTTCCCTAAAATGCTATTATAGATACCTTATTTTATTCGAATTAGTTTTTGGTATCTTAGAAGTTAGGTAAAAGGTGACAAAATAAAAAAAATAGAAAGAAGCTAGGCCTGGTGAAAAAGTTTTTTTAGGAAATTCTAAAATATCAATGCTTTGAAGAAAAATGCAAAAATAAGATATCAAAGGTCATTTTTAGGGTTTCATCGGAGTCGTTCAGGTGAGCATGTGAGCCAATTTTCCTTTCTTTATAACCAAGATAAGACAACTCAAAGAACCTATGGTATGTGCAGGTCATATGGTTGCTTAAAACCTATCACGAGCTTTCACGTTACCAAAATTTCAAATTTTCATGTGTAGTATCGATACAAGAGGGTTTGGTATCGATACCCAAGGTGTGGTATCGATACCTGGCATGTTTGTATCGATACAGACCTTGGTAGTAGCTAAAGTTGTGATTTTTGGCAAAATGTATCAATACACAAGCATGAATATCGATATAGATCCATTGAGTATCGATGATAGCCCTTAAGTCTCGAGGCTGAAAACATTTTTTTGCTTTTGGTATCGATACACAACTCATTGTAGCGATACTCAGGAGTAAAATATACTTTATGTATTGATACAACATGTTCTGTATCGATACACCAAGACATTTTTGCCTAGTTTGAGCTATTTTTTAACCTTCAAAAACTCGATTTAAATATGTTTTTGCACCAAGAACTATCATATAGCATTGCAAACCTCAACTATGGGTTCACTAACAGATTCTAACAAAATTTTGGAGTCCAAACAATTAATGACAAAGGTCACTTTCATAAAACATATGGGTGTAAGAGAATGGCAGGCATATCTCCAGCTTGCAGGCTTTCACAACATTTTTGCCTCCATGCTCAGCATGGCAGAGCTAATAAGAAAGGAGTCAACTGAACATGGTAGCTGGAGATATGCCCTGGTGCAGAAGAAAAAACCAACAATGCTTTTTGCATTGTGTCATGACGTACCCTGGGGTGGATCCTCGCAGATCTAAGAGTGCGTACGACTTAAAATATTTTCCTAACTTGGAAAATGTCTTCTCGACTAAGATTATTCTTTGGCGATGTGATGAGAATGAGAATGTATGGATTCTCGACTTATTATACAGTGAGAGGGACCATAAGACGAATTACTCATCTTATTGGTCTCGTATGACCATCACA
>JBBYHO010000012.1:1138348-1163560 GCA_038382025.1 Adansonia gregorii
ACCAAAAATTTTACGAGTGAGGAAAAATTTATATTTCAATATTGGAAAAAATTATGAAATTTTATTGAGACTGAAGTAAAATAAATTCAAGACCAGATATTATTCAAAACATTAATTTCTATGGTGAAGAAAATGAATTTTGTAAATTTTAAAAATAGATCAAAAAGAACCGAAAGTAAAATTCACGAGCATTATACTCATAAGATTACAAAATTCAAAATTAATTTATAAAATTTATAGTTTGACACTTTATAGTAGAAAATGCCAATACATATTTTTCCTTAAATATTTATGATTTTTTGGGGTGAGAATCGGCATAAAACCACACCGGTGTCAGTAAAAATATCTGACCACCAATTTTCCAAGTTTTTTAGAAAAATCTCACAAAATTGTTAAAAATAGGAAAATTAACTGTGAGATCATCCGTATAGGTAATTTCCAAAATTTGTCAAGAACTTGTTCAAAAACAAAAATTTTTCCTTTGTGGATTTATTCTTTTTACCCAATAAAATAAATTTTTTCATCATGTGTATATACAGTTATTTACATATTTCTAATTAAAATTACAAAAATGTGAAATCGCTCTAGTGGAAGTTGACCTCCATCAGAGTAGCCATTACATTTTTGTTTTCAGATACTTAAGACTTTCGAGGACAGACAACCCAGACGAAATTAGATGTCTACATTTATTAGCTTTACTTAATTGATTACTCTAAATAGCAGCCTTCCAATTTCAAATTTAGATACTCCTTTTTTATCTCACTTCCTTTCCTTTTTATTTCATCTTGGTAAATGCAATGAATGTATTTTTTTCCCTTTATTCTTTTTGTGGTTTTTTCTAAGCACTGCTAGATTCTTACATGAAAGTGATTGGGAATGTTTTTACAATAATTCTTACTCTATTCTCTCATTTTTTCTTAGTAATCCTCATTCCTGTTTTTGTAACTTTTTTAATTTCCCTTTTTCTTATTGTTTTTACAATAATTCAGCCTTTTAATATTAGGCCTTTTTTATTAAAATGTTATCAATTTTTTCTTTACTTTTTTAAACTATTTTCAATTTATTTATCAAAATAAACTTATTTTTGAATGATTGTTGAGAAATTGGTGTTTGATTGAATGAGTTTTCAAAATGATAATAAGAAATCGACACATCAAATGCCAATTTATCGACTTTACAATTGCGAAATTGGCACCTAATGTGTCAATTTCTCAACTTAGACCAATTGAAAAAAATGGTTGAGAAATAAACACTTTAAGTATCAATTTCCCAACCTCTAAACATTTAATTTTCCCTACCTACACTACAGATATGTGGTTAATAAGTTCATAACTCTTGCTCTTCTTTCTTGAAAATCACAATGTTCACGATTCTTGCCCAACCCCTTCTCATTTAATGCTATTTTAGGGTGCTTTAATGTTCCATGCTTTAATTTTTGTTTTTATTCACCATTTTTTTGGGAAAGATTGAGGGTTTCTTTCATGGCTTTGATTACTATTCATTTTCCTTTCTTTGTTAGGATGATTAGTTAACATCGTTGCTATTTATTAGCCTTACTTAATTGATTACTCTAAATAACAGCTTCTCGATTTTTGAATTTAGATACTCCATCTTAATTCCTTTCTTTTTTTTCTTTCATCTTGGTAAATGCAATGAACGTATTTTTTTCCCTTCATTCTTTTTATGGTTTTCTCGGCATTACAAGATTCTTACATGAAAATGATTATAGACTGTTTTTACAATAATTCCTATTCTATTCTCCCATTTTTCTTAATAATCCTCATTCATGTTTTTGTATCTTTCTTAATTTCCCTTATTCTTATTGTTATTGCAATCTTTCTTGGATAAATAACTATTTGGTAGTAGAGAAAAGACATTCTAGATTTAGAGTTTTAATTTTCTTAAATTTGTTTTTGTTTTATTGTACATTGCCACCCCATCATCTAATTTTTTTCATTTCTAGTCATTGACAGAAAATTATTTGTTCATTCTTAGGCAGGTTAAGCAAATTATTTGGTAATTCCATGAGTGCCAAAAGAAATAAACTGATATTCCATGACTTTCTTGAAGATGAAGACAATTTTAAGCTTATATCAAGGTTTTATTATAATAATGGAAATATTGATATAAATCCTTCGAACATTTCCTTATTATATTTTTCTACTTAATTCATGGAAATGAAAAACTCTGTATCAGGAAACTATAATCTATTAGAGAAAACCAAGAAATTCATAAAGAGATTAACTATTGGACTAAGCCTGATCTTTTGGTTGCTTTAAAGCATTGCCAAGATTTTCATTAGGCTACAACTTCTTCATGTTTTAGCACTTTAAGTGTTGATTTCCCAAATGCATTAGGTCGATTTCCCAACTTTTTTTTTTTTCAATTGGTCTAAATTGGGAAATTGACTCATTAGGTGTCGATTTCTTAACTATAAAGTTAAGAAATTGGCATTTAATGGGATGATTTATCACTATCATTTTAAGAACTCATTTAATCAAACGTCGATTTTTGGATATCATTCAAAAATAAGCTTATTTCAATAAATAAATTGAAAATGGTTTAAAACCATTAATAAAAACATTTAATAATATTCTAATAAAAAAGCCTCCAATATTATACTAATATATTACGTAATTATTGGCAATGAATATTATACCAATATATTACATGTTGGCAATTAATTCAAAATGTATACGCATCGTACTACAAAGTCTTGAAAGCATCTTATTTCCAAACAAAACTCTATTAAAGACTTCCAGTATGTTAGCTTTGAATTAATTGTGGTTTTGACATAACAAACAACTTAAGCTAAATTAATTTGTACTCAATTATTTCTAACTTAGTATTTGTGTTAAAATTGAAAAATATTTTGAAAAAGTACTAAGTTTGTATTTTCTCAAAAACATATGTTCCAAAATGCATATTTATACT
Organism: Adansonia gregorii; assembly: GCA_038382025.1. Lineage (NCBI taxonomy): Eukaryota > Viridiplantae > Streptophyta > Magnoliopsida > Malvales > Malvaceae > Adansonia > Adansonia gregorii. The sequence goes on from JBBYHO010000012.1 coordinate 1,141,283, forward strand.
TAAAATATTTTTTAGACATGTTTAAGTCAATATCAAGCCAAGAAAAATCATTTTACAAAGGATTCTAAAGATACGTATTGACACAATGCATAAATGTATTGATACTATGCTTAAAACCCTCAATTGTATCGATACTTATTAGCTTGTATCGATACATTGCATTGAGAATTGATACTCACCCTATACATATCGATAAATTGCTTGGTAGTAGCCAAGGTTTGGCTAAAATCCTTAAAAGTATCGATATAGGTGAGTTTGTATCGATACAACTTGGCAAGTATCGATACTCCACCTTCTGTATCGATATAACAAGCTGTAACAGTCACTTTTTTAATTCTTGTATCGATACCATTAGTATTGTATCTATCCATTAGCATGGGTCTAAACAAAAACAAGCATTTATGAAGGCTATAACTGCTCTCCAACTACCTCATTTAATACCCAACGTCTATAAATCAATTTCAAGCTATAAATAGAGGTTCCCAATAGCTGAAAAAGTAAAAGATACAAAGATCAATCAAGTATTAAACGACAAAAGCTCAAAGTCTTTAAATTCTTCATTTTTTCTTGTATCAAATTTATACTCTTTTAAGTTTATTTGTATCTCACTCACTTTGTACTTAAATTCCAGCAAACATCCACCTACTAGAGGTTCAATTTGTTTGTAAATACTTTATTCATATCATAAAAAAAGTTGTGTGAAAGTGAGTGAAAACACTTGAGAATTTGGGGTAGAATTCTCAAAGGGATTGAAAGGTCCTATCTAAGCCTTAAAAGATAGAGGTGTAAGGTTATACTTTAACCTTAAAGGTAAACAATTTCATTAGTGAATTGTAGGAATCACCTTGGTGAGAAAGTACCAAAAAGTGAGGATGTAGGCGCCGAGTTCAAGGACTAAACCTTTATACATTGATTATTTGTTTTTCTTATCCTTAACTTTTTTTTATTTTCAATTTATTTCAAATTTCTTAAGTTCCTGTAGAACTAATTTACCCTTTCTTGGTTCAATCTTTTCCTTGAGCAAGCAATTGGCATCATAGCTTTGGTATCTATTGTAGGTTTCACATCCTTAAGAAAAGATACTTGATAGCTCAAAAAATGGAAAATACAAACATAATGCTTAAAGTGTTAAGAAGCTCACAGGAGTTAAAAAGCCAAAATGAAGGTTGTCTCATGGCATTTGAGATAAATGCAAATGCTATGTGAGTTGAAGGCTATTCCATCATGAGACCTCCACTCTTCAATGGTGAAAACTGCTCATATTGGAATATAAGGATAAGGCTCTTTATCCAAGCTACTGACTATGAAGTATGGAAGATCATTGTCAATGGATTGCTTATCCCTAATAAGAGAGTTGAAGACTGTATTATGCCAAAAGAAGAAGATGAATGGGATAAACAAGATAGAAAAATGGCATAATTAAATGCCAAGGCCATGTATACACTGTTTTGTGCTCTTGGTCTAAGTGAATACAATAAAGTCTTACTATGTAAGAATACAAGCAAGTGTGGGACAAGTTAGCAACTACACATGAAGGAAAAAATCAAGTTAAGGAATCTAAAATAAGTGTGCTTACACTCGACTATAAATTGTTCAAGATAAAGACAGATGAGATTATCAAAAAAATGTTAGACAGGTTCATGCATATTGTTAATGGGTTGAAGGCACTTGGAAAAACCTATCTAAATAAAGAGCTGGTGAATAAGCTATTCAATAGTCTTCCCAAGTCTTGGGAAGCAAAAGTAACAGCAATTAAGGAACCTAAAGATTCCAACACACTTTCTTTGGATGAACTTATAGGTTCTTTTCTAACCTATGAGATAAAGATTAAACACAGTCAAGAGCCACTAAAGAAGGCAAGTGTTGCCTTAAAAACAACCACTCCTAGTGATGATGATGAGGACGAAGAAAAGATTGAGGAAGATGAAGAAATGGCCATGTTTGCAAAAAGATTCAATAAGTTCATGCGAATGAACAAAGCAAGAAGACCTCCTATAAGAGAAATAATAAAGGAAAATTCAAGCAAGAGAGAGAAAAAACTAATCATTTGCTATAATTGTATGAAATCAGGACACGTTAAATTTAAATGTCCAATATGGAAGAAGCCAAACCCGAAGAAGCAAAAGAAGAAGGTTGTTATGGCCACATAGAGTGATAGTGACACATTCGATGATGATAATAAAGAAATGGCCAACCTATGTCTCATGGATGGCTCATGATGAGCCTAAGGTATCTTTTAATGCTAATCCTTACTCATTTGATGAATTACAAGATGCATTTGAAAAGTTAACATCAGTATAATCTCTAATAAAGAGTTCAACCCCTCAATACGTGTCCTTCCATCTAATGTCCTAGGACACAACTCTTTCGAGTTAATGCATGCCATGTACCATAGGTAGGTTTCGTCTCTTAAAGTTTTCCATGCTACATCTCTATAACACCTTACCTATGTAAGTGGATTAGGATAAGCTAATTACACTTTTCGATCTATCTTTATAGATTTTAATGTATGTGGCTTTTCCTAAATCTTTCATGGAGAATTTTTTGGATAGCCAAACCTTGGTAGCCTATAGCATTAATATGTTGTTTTCTATGAGTAATATGTCACAAACATATAGCAAACAATAGTTAGCCCATTTATCTTTTTATAGACATATAGTTCATTATGATTCTTTATAAAGCCAAATTCTTTAATTGCTTCATCAAATCTGATATTCCATCTTCGTGAAGCTTGCTTTAGCCCAGATATAGACTTTCTCAATCTACATACCAAATTTTGATTTGATTTGGACATAAAACCATAAGGTTGTGTCATGTACACTTTCTTTTGCAATTGAAGAATGTAGTTTTTACATCCATTTACCACATCTCATAATCATAAGATGCAACTATAGCAAGGATGATTTGAATGAATTTTGCCATGGTAACTGGTGAAATGGTTTCTTCATGATCAATGCCTTCTACCAATCTGGTCTTACATGTCTATAGTTACTATATATGTTAATTTTCTCTTAAAACAGTCCCACTTACATCTTTTAGGTTTTATCCCTTCAGGTGGATCAACCAAAGTTGATACTTAGCTGACTTCTATGGCATCCACTATGGATCTCATGGCTTCAAGGCATTGCTTCCTCGAAATTAGTAGGTTTAGTATCATAAGGCAAGTTTTCTTGGCCTACGAGAAATCTATAACTTTCTAGAGCTTTTCTGATTCTACCAAATGAAGTAGTTGTGTTTTTTGAGCTTTAGGTTGAACATTTGATGCTTTAACTATTGGCCAGGTTCCATGTGAAAGTTTATTTATGGTTTTTAAACTTTTTCAAGATCTATTTTACTCCCACTACACCTTTCAAGTAGAAATTCTTTCTTTAAAAAGTGTCCATGCTTTGAGACAAACACCTTTTGCTAATTAGGACTATAAAAATAGTATCCAATGATTTTTTAGGATACCTTACAAACTTACATTTGATTGATCTTACTCCAAGCTTATTAGTCTTTGCATGCTTTATGTACGCAATGCATCCCCAAATCCTAGTGTAAGATATGTCTAGCTTTTTACCTTTCTTTATCTCATATGGTGTCTTATCAACAAATTTGGATGGAACCTCATTTAGAAGATGAGTAATAGTTTCTAAGGCCTATCCCTAAAAGGATATCAAAAGGTTAGCCTTAAACATCATGGAATAGACTATGTCCAATAAAGTTTGATTTCTCCTATTAGACACCCTATTATGTTGTGGAGTTCCAAATGGAGTCCATTATGACAGAATACCATTTTCTATCAAAGGACCTAATAAATCTTGACTTAAGTATTCTTCTCCTTGATCAGATATAAGAGCTAGAATACTATTGGCAACTTGTTTCACTACTTCAACCTTATACTTTTTAAATTTTTCAAAAGCTTTAGACTTGTACTTCATTAAGTACACATACCCATACCTAGAGTAATCATTAGCAAAGGTAATGAAGTAAGAATACCTATGTCTAGCCATTGTATTCATAGGTCCACATACATATAAATGTACTAGGCCTAATAAATCTACAACTCTTTCACTTTTACCCGTAAAAGGTGACTTGTCATCTTGCCTAAGAGATAACATTCACATGTTCAATGGATCTTGATAGCCTTGTTCAATGTGTTGTAATTATGAGATCCTTATGAATAAAGTCAAATTCTTTAAAATGTTCCTAGTCATTGTATTGTTAAGATGGGACATTGGCAATGCTTAAAGATAAGCATATTTTATGCTTTCCTATTTTAAAATAAGTAATCGATCTCATAAGTTAAAGTATGCGAGATACTTGGAATGGCATAAGGGTGCTTATTTTCTAAAAGCAACTTCACTAAACATGGCCCATATGAGAATTCTATTTGGTATTAGACATTTAAGTGCCATGGAATATGTTTTTATGTGCGAGTCATATAAATAGTCTTCAGACTTGTGATACCAGGTCATCTCGTACAAGAAGTGGCATACTTAAAGATTATCATTGATGGGTCCATAAGGATGGATGCCAAAGGAAAGGTGGTCCTAGGTATGTTATTAAGCATATGGTAGATGAATAAATGATCTAAAAAGGACTCACCACTACTAGTAGTATTGGAGATGTACCCTGAATGATCTTTACTATGATTGATTAGATTAAAGTCTCCGATCATAGTGTAGTGAACTATGAGGAATTGGTCCTCATAGATTCATGATCATTAACTATGAGTTGAAAGATATAACATGGTCTGAAGCATGAGTAAACACTACACCATGCTATGCTTGTTTTAGGATATTTGGTGAAAGGACTATATTACATTGATAGGCTGATTATTGAAAGGATTCAATAAGGTCACATTGACTAACATTTCAGTGGTCATGATGGGTTGTTCTTGATCTATGAACGTGATTAATGAGATTAATTAAGTTCATTGCCAACATGTTAGGAACATAATATGTTACAAACAATAAATATGAAATTATCGAATTAAACTCGAGATTTAATAACTTAATTAAATAAAAGACAAATTAAATGAAAACTTAATTGAATAGTTTAATTAAGATTTGTGTAAGACATAAAATTAGATTTATGAAATTTAAATTTTATTGTCTTTTTAAGACATGGTGGGTAAGATTGTTATATCCATATAATGTTTAAATTAGGACATACCATGTCTGGGTAAATAATGTTTATCCTAGTAAAGATAGCATCTCACCTAGACTGAATGTTTGATTGTGAATTAAACTTCTGTCTCCCTGAATACTCTAGGCAAATTATCCCTTGGATAATCTTGTGATATATTAATTATTTGATAATTAATATTAAATAAGATTAATAATAAGTTAAAATTTTTTTAATTAAAAATGAGTTTTAATAAGAGAACATTCACACGAATAGCTTGCTTAGCTAAATAGGCTTCTTCTTTATCATGTATTTATAATTATTTAATAAATATACTCACAAGATACATTAAGGTAATTTATTTAGATAAATTAAAACTCTGCAGAAACCTATCCTAGTCGATTTACTAATGGCACAACCACAAGTATGGTTTTAAACTAAATTAAGCTTAAGCCATTGTACCTTGGCCAAACCAATTGCATGCTCATTGGATGAGCATGGTTCAACGAAAGCTATTTGGTATTGGTTAGTGGATCAAATTTAGACTACATAATGTGAAAGAGTTTCACCTTGTTAAGTAATTTAAAATTGATCAAAACTTTCCTCAATGAGATTAAGGTTAAATCGGCCAAGATAAGTGATTGAGCAAGATGAAACTAGACACTTTTAAAAGTGATTAGAAAGTTGAAAGAAAAATGTTTTCTCAGATCTCTCCATAGCCATTGCCCAAGGTAACAAAAACTTGCCATTGCCACCACCTTGCATCCACTGTCCTTTTTTCCTTTTTTGGTGCAAACTCTATCCAGAATTATTCTCCAATTGAGTGAAGAAAGAAGTCATTTATAGACTTCTTTTTGTTAAGGCTTATCAAACCTTCTATCTAATACCAAAGAACTATTGGACTTCATGAAGTCTCAAACAGCCATATGTGTGGATAACCGTTAAAGGTAGGACATGTATGTTGCTCATGATCTTGGGGATCCTTTCAAAAAGCCATTGCCACCACTCTTCAAAGATCTTTTGGATTTTTTAAGCCCAAATTATGATATATAAGAGTCAATTAATCCCTAAATGAATAGGTGTTTTAACTTTGGTAAAAATTTTTGTTGTTTACTACACGCAACTTCCTTCTTAAAGATACATAAAAAAGTCTAGCTATTTATATGTTTATGCCTTTCATTGTTCATTTTGCTTAATTTTAATGATTTTTGTAATTCTACACATGCATGAGGCTGGACTTTACTGGGATACAATCCCTTTAAGTGGTATCAGAGCCTATATGTTATAGATTATATGTCATACATGCAGGCTAATTCATGATGATTGGCATTCTGATGTCGTATGTAATGATTTATAAGTTTTGGGCCATGAAATTTTGTAAAATAATTTTTATGAAGTTATTTAACTCGAACAGCATGCTTAAGATGTTTATGATCAATGTTTAATAGTTTAACATTGATAAATATTTTTTTTACCTTGATTCGAATTAAATATCAATGAAACATTGAAAACCATTGCTGTCTAGCCATCCTTGCATGCAATTTGAAAGCTTGATTTTTTCTTTTTTCTTTGCTGTAAAAATTATTTTTTTATATTCTGTGTTTATAACATATTACGCATAATAATTAATTGTAAATTATTTACAATTGTTTTGACTCAAAGGAACTAATCTCAGGCTTAATGTCCAAAAATCTCAAAGCTAGAATTATTGAGTAACTTTGGAAGAGTTGTTGGGCCTAGTGCACCATGAAATCCTTGTGGAAATGTTCCATAAATATTTTTCATCTTATCACAGTAAGTGAACTAAATATGATTTTGTTTATGGACTGATCTAGTTGCTAAAATTTATGGCGAAATGTTGCTGCACTCGGTTTACTTAAAACTGCTTCTAGGAATGGCAAATTGTTGTTGTTTTGGTTGCTACTATAGATTAAGTTTGGCAGCACCTAATAAATGTTTCTAGAATCCAAAAACAGCTCTTAAAAGCCTTCCATAATAGGTGGTCAAATTCCATTCAGATGGCTAAAGAAATTGCTTATATTAAAGACACTGATAGGTAAAGTATGACTTTTATTCGAACTAGTTTTCTAGTGGGAATAAATTCCTATAAAATGGGAATCTGATTCCTAAAATTTAGAGATGAATTCTAGTTGGATTAGATAAATGTTATCTAATGGATGAGAATCCTAAAAGTTAAGAGTGGATTTACAAAACTAAAAGTTTTAAGAGAACATAGTTTCCCAAAATAGAATGTTTGAAAAGGATTAAAATTTGGAAACTAGTTTTTTTTAAATCGTTTATTAAAATAAGTTACCATACTTTTAATTCTTAAAATGTCATTTGTTGGAAACTTAAAGAGCGTGGAATTAAAAGAATTTCTCCTGTTAGAGACAAATCAACTAAAAGTTAGGTAATGTCCATTTTAAGATAAACCAACCATTTGGGCTAGGCATGATTGGATACCTAGTGAATCCAATATTCAAAGCTACAAAAGTTAAAATATTGATTCCATGGTCTGCACAATTCAAAGATTCCGTGATTGGGTTTGGGAGTTGGTTACGCACAAAGAGGTGTGAACTTTTTTACAACGCTCAAAATCGATACTTTTTGAGCCATGTGTTAGTTTTGATTCCTTTGGTTTTAACTTGCTATAATTTGAATATAATCCCCTTCTTATGCATCAATTTGAATAAAATAAACCCAGGTTTTAGATAGAAAATTTAAATCATGTATGCACCCTAGAGAGGTAGGGAACAAAGGGATTTTTTATTAAAATATTCTATAGATTTAGTTTTTTTTTGAAAATTGAATGTTCTATATCAAGCATTGGAGAAATATCGACACATAATATTGTCTTATAATTTTTGAAAAATGAGTTTGGAAATATGGGTGCAAAATTATCATCACAAAGGAAATGTGTTAGTACATCAAAACAAATAATATCACATAAAACAACAAAAGGGAAAGAGAAGGGATGATCAACATGTATCTCGTAATTGTCATAAAGATCGGTTTTGGAGATAATTTTGGAGACAAGATTAGATTCATTGGTTAATTGAGGCATAAAGATCGGTTTGAATTTTGCAAAAGTCTGAAATGACCTAAGAGAGAAAATTTATTTTTTTCTTGAAAATTTTAAAAGGTGAGGTTGGAGTATCCCCTCAAAAGTCGAGGTTGGAGTATCCTCGAAGATAAAAATTTTAGTGGTTTTTTAAGTTGAATGATGTTTGTAAAATCAGGGTTGGAGTATCCTCTCAAAAGATAGAGTTAGAGTATCCCCATAGATGAAAATTTTGATGATTTTTTAGAGACGAGTTTGAAAGATTTATCTTGACAAAGGTTCGATGATTTCTTGGCAAAATAACATTTTGACAAATTCTTGACAAAATAGGTGATTTTTTTATCAAAAACAGAAATTGATAAAAATATATGTGACACGATGAACATTGCTTATGCCTTGATCTGGACTTACGAAGTCAATGCAAATATTTTGACTTGAAGGGACAAGTCAGTGCCACTTAAAGACATTTGACTGTCTCAAAGTGGGAATTTGAAAAAATCAATATATTTCAACTAATGCTAAAAAGAAGGGGCAACATCGCACTGTCCCACTTTCTAAATATATTCTAGGAAAATTCAAAGATGTTATGAGCTGAGTGAGGTACCATTAGAAAGGTGACTCGATAGAGTTTAATGTAAACTATTCTAAAAGTCCCGACAAATTACCTTTCTGGCGAAAATTATTTTTAAAGTTGGGTTAAGCATGATATCAACACAATGTGCAAGGGAAATTGTGTGACGAACTTTGAAAAATCATTCCTGACTCATACGGAATCCTTATATCGCAAATGATATCTCTCTCGAAAGTGAATTTCATGAAATCTTTATGAAAATGAAAATTTAGAAAAATCATTTGATGGGCCAAAATGGCCTAAAAAGAATGCAAATCATTAATTTTAGGCGTTCTAGATAGCTTTAATTCACAAAATTGTATCTCTCTCATCTAAAATGGTCCAAGGGCAAAGTCATTACCTTTGTAAAGGTAATTTCAATGCCTTTTTAGGGAAAATATCAAAAATTTTCTAAAAAATGGTTAAGGGTTTGAAAATAATCTTTTAATTTGTGATTACAGTGCTATTAAGACAAAAAGAATAGAGTTTTTTTTTTTTATTTTTCTAGGTTTCTCAGGTCCAAACTCAAGCCATGGACATCCAAATGTCCATGATGTATCGAAATAGTGACACGGGCTTCACAGGTTCAGCTTATAATCCTGAAAAGATATGGAATGATGAAACAACCCATTGACCTTGTCACAAGGGCTTTAGGCAAACAACAAGGCACGAACAATTTGGAATAAGAAAGAAAGTATTTTTATTTTTGAAAACAAGAATTTTGACCTTAAAAACCTTTAAATCCAAACATAAAGACTTGATTTTTCCCAAAGATTAGAGGACCAATGAGATAAAAAAACTTTAAGTCCATGTTAATTCTCATTTTTTTAGGTTAATATAGGCTAAACTTTGGGAACTTTTAAGAAAATCAGATTTTGACAGCAGCATCTTAACCCCTTTGAGATGGACCAAACATACCATTCATGTAAATAGGCATGGATAAAATGTTCAAACATGGAAAGATGGCATTTTGACATGATATTAGTGACAAAAATGAAAAAAAGTGATAATGGAGTGCATAGACATATTAGTTACATGAATGACAACAAGAGTTATGCTATAGAAATGTTGGGAACATGCTTAAATAAAGATGAATGACTAGCCAAATTTCATGGCAGCATCCTAAGCACATGGAAACAAAAAACATGCTAAAGAGGCCAATGAAGCTTGAAAGATCCTAAGTCTACCACATCCAAAGCCATAAAATGCATGAGTTTTCCTAGAAAAAGCATTATGGTTACATGGATTTTTTGGCTCGCTAAATGATGAAGATGATGAAAAACAAAAAATAAATGAACAAAGAATGAAAAAAATATACCAACAAGGCTCAAACCTTAGCCTTTCCTTTGAGCAGCAACTTGGAGCTTATTTTCCCTTTTTTTTCTTTTGTTTAACAAGAAAATGATGAAAAAATTGAGCCTTTTGGTTCTAATGGTGATGGAGATGAGTTTTAGCGATGATAGTAAGTGAAAGGATAAGTTTTTGAAGGTTTTTTGGTAGGGTTTGGAGGAGCCATGGAAATGAAGTTATTGGCTAAAGAGTAAAGGATAATGGAATAGTATTTTTGGAAATATTTTTTGTCTGTTTTTGCTGAGCCAAAGTTGGCTCTATTATAGGCAAGTTATTAGCCAAGATTTGAAGGCCAAAAGCAAAAGTAATTCAAAATTTTCTCAATGTACCATGTGGGCAATTTTGAGTACTTTACTTGGCTGGCTAAAATCCCATTGGTTAACATGATCTGAGCAGTGGAATAGAGTTATTGGCGAAGTCTCTAGATGAAGAAGAGTCAATTTTTCCTTTGAACAAACCATTTAATCCATGAAAATATCCTATTTTCAAGCTATTTTAAGCTTTAAAATTTGTTAAAACCTAATCATAAGTCCAAAGTTAAGGCCTAGTATAAATTTATTTTTTTATGCCAAAAAACGTGTGTAAATCATATTTTTAGATCAAAGGGACAAAGGCTAAAAAATCACATGAACTGGGCAAAAATGCCTCAATGTATTAATATGTTGCAAATTGCATCAATAAATCTAGGCAAAAAATCCAGAATGTATTGATACAATTACTTATGTATCAATACATCTTGTCCAAAAATTTAATTTTAACCACTTCCAAGCCTTGTGTTAATACATTTGGCAAGTGTATCGATACATAAAGCAAATGTATTGATACAAACCCCATTTGTGTTGATACATCCTATGAACTTTTGAATGCTGATGATATAGAGGCCTTATATCAATACATATAGGCAATCTATCGATACATTCATGTAAAAATGTGAATTTTTCATACTTTGGCCTTTCGAACACCTCATCTTGGCCGGTAATGATAATTGACAGTGCTTGCCTGTATAACCCCGATTGTACCTTAAATAGTGACCTTGATGCCTTTTTTTCTATAATATGACCCTTATACATTTTAAACCTTTCCAAAAAAAATTTTTGCTTGGCAACATAACATTTGGCAAGCGTCCCTATTTTTATATTTATTTCTTTAATTATATTACCTTTCAATTAAGTCCCGAGATGCCATAAATTGGCCCAGACAAAATAGGGTGCTACATTAGTGATTCAAGGTTTTTTTTTTGTGTTAGTGGCATGATTGACAATCATGCAAACATTAAGTAGATGAAATCCATGAAACACAATGACCTTATAAAGTTAGTAATGAGTTACGGCAATGATATTCTTATGTATCAAAGCTAAGTTCCTAAAAACATTCTTAGTTATTGTATTGTCAAGATAGGGTACTGATAATGCACAAAGATAAACATGTGCTAAGCCTCTATGCATCTGATGCATGTAACTTTTTGATCTCATAGAAGTTGAAGTATAGAAATACTTGGCAATAACATATAAGTGCTTGTTTTATGAAAACAAATTCACTAAACATGGCATGTATGAGATCTTTATTTGGCAAGTGTTTGTGGAATATGTTCTTATGTGCCAGTCGTGTATATTAGTCCTTATACTATTGAAGAAAGTCATATTGTATGAGGAGTGTCATATTTTGATTCCATCATGAAGACCTTTACCATGGATGGATGCTTATGGTTGGGTGGTTTTGGGTATGGCATGAACTATACAAAGGTGGATAAATGATCCAAAAAGGATTCACCACTTCAAGTGACATCAGAGACATATCTTATTTGTTTTTGGCTTTAGTTAATTTGATAAAGTTGTTGGGCAACGCATGATGAATTTAGGAAAAATTATTTTTCTAAATTCATGAGGTTAACTGAATACTGTAGGAACTAATATGAATTAATACATGAGTAGACACTAAACCATGCTCATGGTCTTTCTCGGACATTTGGTGAAAGGATCGAAGTACATTAAAAGGCTAGTTATTGAAAAGTTTCTTAAGAGATCATATTGATTCTTCCTGTAAATGTTGTGGCCATGATGTCTTGTTAAAAGCCAATCTTGGTCTATAAATATGAATATACTTAATTAGATAACTACATTTATTGTCGTTATCATAGAAATCTAACGGGTCACACACACTAAGATGATCTATTGGATTTAATTAAGTATGACTTTATTAAATAAAAGGCATAATAATGAAGAGGCCTTAATTGAATAAGTTCAATTAAGAATAATTTAAGACATAAATTAGATTTATGAAATCTAATTAGAGATGTCTTAACACGGCAATAAAGATTAGAGTATCTTATCAAGATAATGTCTATTTGCAAACATGATTTTAAGGTTACTATTAAATAAGGCCAAATAATTATATTTGAAAAATTAAATAATTATATGATAACTAATTAACTAATTTTTTAATATTATTTACATGAAATAAAAATTATTTTACTTGGGTTAGAAAATTTAATTATGAATTAAATTATCTAACATGTAAATTTAAGGGTTAGGCTAAAAGCCTTATTTATCAACTTAAGAGAGTTTAGTTTTAAACTACTCCAAATTAGGCTTACTAATGGGCTTAGTGCATTGAATAGCGATCTTTGGTTTGGTATTGGGTTAAAATATTAATAAGTTATTTTAAGGCCTAATTTTGGACAAGGTAATTAAAATAATTTTATTTGGGCTCCAGTAAACAATCCAAAGTGAGGCAATCATCTGGGTATGTTAGTAATTAATAACTCTACCAAATAGAGCTATTTAGTCTCATTATTCATATTAAATTAGGTAAGTGTTAAAGATTTTTATTTAAATTTTATAATAGTATTAAAATTTTATTTATTTTTAATTTATTATTATTTACTTTCTTTATATTTTAATTACTTAATTATTTAAATACTTTTCATTTTTCTTTTAGATCAAAACCAAAGAAGTTTTCAAAAGTGCAATAACTTATTAAGAAGTAAAATAGATTCAATCAAGCAAAGTGATTAATTTTGGCAATTTTAAAAAATAATATGTTCAAGCTACTTAGAGACTAAGTTTTTATGTTCGGGGTTTTACCTATAAATAAAACTCTTAGGATTAGACTCAGGAAAGATCTCAGATCTTTTATAGTTTTATTTTTCTCTAGTTTTTTGAAAAGGTAAGCAGCCACCATAAGATTTAAGAAACTAGAGAGATTTTAGGGAAACTTGAAAATAAAAAATACGGTCAATCTTAGTTTTCTCTTTCTCTTTACTCTTGTTATCTTTCTTGTAATATTTATGATGGCAAAACTCCTTTGTTTTATATTTTATATATTTATTATCAATTAGATTTATTTTTCTAGGGTTGTAATGAAACTCAATTTGTAATTTGGATCATTTAATTTTCTTGTTTTGATTTAATGATATTTGAATTATTTGTTAATCTTGATCTTAATGCTTTTAATTGCTTGATCACCAATTAGATTGATTTGGTAACCTTAATGAACTTGGAGAATGAAATTTTCTATTGAAACCTGGATTGAATGGCATATGTTGCATATTCATTTATTAGGTGAATTGATCTACATGTTAGATAGAAATATACGAGTATGCCATAGGCAACCAAATTATAGTCTAAGCTTAATGAGATTTTCCTAATTGACTTTATAAAGGAATTAGTAAATTGATTAAAAAAGATATTTTTATAAGACCATCAGAAGATACTTATAAATGAATTAGAACTCTAAGTTAACATCTCATTATCATTAGCAAAGTTATAAGAGTAGGGTTTTATTCAAATGAACTGCTGAAGAAAATTGTAATCCTAGACTTCTATTATTATTATTATTATTATTATTAGTTTTAATTTATAATTTTTAATCGCTTGTTTGAATAAAATTAAATTATTTTAATTTTAATACTTAACAAATTTACTATTAATTCCTCTTGGAATTGACACTTTATTTTATCACTATTTTACTTAATGTAATATGTGCGCTTGCATGATTAATTTTGACAATAGTAATGGGCATAATTGACCCAATATCAAGCCTAACCTAGCCCAAGGTATATTTAGATACATTATTAAGGGTTTTTGGTTGAAAAGAGAGGAAAAAAGAAACCCTAGGTGCCAACTTGAGACTTTCTTGAAGGAGTTTAGTGTAACTTTTTGCTCTTCTAAGCTCTTTTCGCACAATCTTGCTGTTTTTAGTGTTCTTGACTTATTCTCAACACAACGAGAGTAAAAAATAGCTTTCTAACATTGAGAGATTATCTTTTCACAAAAGTTATGAAATTGGCCAAATCCCAAAATTCTTGCTTCCTTAAGCCTCCTCTATATTGATTGGTATTCTAGGTGATCTCAAAGTGTTTTTGATCACAATGAAGGGAGAAAATCATATCTCTATCCTAGTGGAATCAATCAAAATCAAGAATTATGATTTTTGGATCCGTTTATTGGCATCTGCAAAAAATAACTGCTTCTCTATGAAGTTATTTTCCTCTTAGGCAATAGGTGTGAGAATTGTTCTTGGATCACTTCAAATATAAACCTATTGGCTATATATCTTTTGGTTGAGGCGTGAGAAACCTTCTGACTAGCACTGGAAAACCACTAAATCTCATGAAGGCTCCAATAGTTATCTATGTAGATCACATGTAAGACAAAACACTCGAATTGTTTTTGACCTCAAAAAGCAATCGTAGTAATCAGCTCATGGTGGTTCATGTAAGGATCAATGACTAATGAGTCTCTAAGTAGGTATGATTTTTATCAAATCTATGTTTTGAATTGCAACCCAATCACATATACATCTCTTTCTAAAATCCTAAGGAAAATCAAGTGTTTCTTTGTTTAATTCCACTGTGTAAATTATAATTCTAATTAAATTTGTGGGTTATATCAATATGGATGAGTTTGAGATTTCCTTTGAGACTCCAACAACCGTCTTTGTGGATAAATATAAGAGGTAGAACATATGTACTATTCATGATCTTGGAGATCCTTTTAGAAAGCCATTGCCACTACTCTCTAGGGATCTTTTGAATTTGTTTTAACTTTAGATTACAATATCTGAGAGCTAGTATTCCCTCAATAGATGGGTATTCAATAAAATATTTTATTTTTTATTTTTCCCACACATAACTCCCTCTATTAAAGATCTGCAAGGAACTACAACTATTTATTATTTGTCTTTCGGTGCTTATTTTATTTTATTTTAATGATTTTTGTAATCCTATACATGTATGAAATCAGATTTTACCAAGATACGATTTCTTCAACAGGTTGGTGATATTTGCTACCAGCTTGATGATTTTATATTAATGCAAATAAATTCCTCGTTTTTTAATGCCAACTATTACTATGAAAAATATCAATAATTAAACACCCCTATGCTACAAGAAGATTGGAAGCTTTTCCACGTAGCGATTGTAATGAAGTGGAAGCATTGATTGCATTATTTACTTTTATTTCACTTTTATATGGATGTTAACAAAATCCACCGCAAATGAGTTTGGTTATATGAATAATCATTCATTGATGTTCCACTTTACTTTTTTTATTTAATTATTTTTAATTTAATATTGTAAAAAATATAAGTTATTCACAAATGCAATTTTAGCATATATAACTTTTTGGTATGTATAATATTAGTATATACATATATGTACATATATACATATATGATTTTATTTTATATATATATATATATATCTTATGTATAAAAAAATATGAAAAGAAATATAGAATATTTTAAGTCGTGAAATAATAATTTTAAAATAAAGGGACGAAGCAGGCGGCGCAAGCATTTAGCAAAACCAACCCTTGTCTAAAAAAAAATTTCCCATTCGAAGCAGATCAACGTAAAATCTGTGGAACAAATTGGTGGAGATCGAATTTTACCATCCTTACTTTCATTGCACTGAAGCTCTAGTTGACGGCCAAATCTCCGCTGGCCAGGCCAAGCTTTCCGCCACTGAAGTGGGGTGTTTCATCCAAAGAACCCTAATACTTTTTAGGCTTTTAACATTCTCTTCTTTCAATAAACTGACCCCCCCGAAAAAAAAAAATCAGTAAATGACAACTTGAGGTGATGATTAACATCAACAGGTGCTCTCAAGCTTCAAAGAATCTAATCTAAGTTCATCTCTTCCTGAAGCTATACTATCATATCTACCTGAAGTTCATCAGCTATGGTGTGTATCAGTTTCAGTCCATTCATGGAAATTTCTAAATGGCTGCAATCTTTCCCCAACTTCTTAAAAATTAGACTTTGTCCAGTCAATCCGGCTTAAAACTCTTTACTAAACATTATTATATTCAGCGAACCATACCATGTGAGATCATTCAACAAAACAATTCAAGCAACCCTACTGCAATTTCATAGCTGGCTGTAAGATGATAGCCTGCCTGTCAGAAAGGTGATATTCAACCTTGGATTATGGCCATGCAAAATCTGATTTACATCTGCTTCAGTTATCACAGAGTGCGAAACTCAATACTCTCACATCAAACATGGCCTGCTAGATTTTTACACGCAACTGAAAAGGCACCCGCAGCATACAAATCTATAAATAAACCTATAAGGTTAATATACAACCAATGTCGCTAAATGATATACACATTTCATGAATGACAGCTTAACTAAAAAAGGTATTTCATGGAAGATAATAAAGATACAATCTTCAACCCTTGGAAAAGATCATCAGCGCTTCCCCAGAAATATATATATTTTATATATAATAAATGATTTTAAAGTTCAAACTATACCTCTGACTCACAAAAGAATGCTTTATGATGTATCTCACGGTAGGATGGATCATTCTTTCATCTTTAACCAATGCTGGCAAATAGAAAGGAGACACCCCCATAGTTGTCTGGAAATGGAATCTTGCCAACATTCAACCTGATGCCATTCATCGGTTGATATACCGCAACAGAGATCCACTTTATTTCTCTAGATCCAAACATTCATCAAAGATTCTACTGCTTGCACACTCCTGTAAAGCCTTAACCTTGAGGTCTCTACTTAGTCTCCAGACATAATTCAGACCAACAAGAATCTCAGTGATTGCTGCTTCCGTCTTTTCTCGGTCTGCAAAGTAGAGAGTCTGCACCAGAAGCACATTTGTCCTGGAAACAAAGTTCTGCTGTTCAAAACTCCGCTCAGAATGCCATCTAATCATACTATGAGCTAGTGGCGCCAACCACCACAATATGGAAGACATTGCCTCAGTCCATTCTCCGGCAAGCTCTGTGTCATAAGATGATGAAGCTAAGCCCTTTGCATATGGTTTTAGCCTTACCCTCAGTGCAGCTCTCACACTTGCAGGTAACATATTGTACAGATCATCTCTAGCATCATGACCAATCAAGTGAGGAGATGCTGCTAACTTCTCAATGACAATGATAACATTTGCATAGTGCAGTGCTAAAGCAGAAGCACCGAGAGTATTAGGCGGAGCATCCAACATCCTGATTTGAGATTTAAACACTGATGAACTACTTTGAACTGCATTTCCTTCAGGAAGATTAAGATTTCCAGATTTGGCTCCATTAAGAATTCCTGAATGAATGCCATTTGATCTTATATAACAATTTCTGATGGTAGCATCATCAGTGTCTATCATGCATCCTCTAAAAGGTCCCACTTGAGTCAATCTATTTCTTTCCAAATGTGGTTTCTTTCTGTTAACAGCAGCTGGGTGGTTGCTAGCCTGCAAAATCTTCTTGCTGATTTTATCCATTCCAAAAAGTGGTCCTGACTTCGCTGTTGACCTCTCAAGTGGACCGGAATGGAAGTTGAAATTTCCATTGTTTTCAGCAATGGAGCCTGGTTTTGTGGTTGAGCCAACAAGAGGCCCAGAATGGAAATAATTTGTTTTATTTGGTTTTAAAATTGGGCCTGATTTAGTGCTAAACATTCCAAAGGGGCCTGACGAAAATCTGGTGAGGCTAGTATTCTCGGTTGGATGAACTGAAGATCGCACAAAGGTAGAAACCGATTGGCTGCGATACATAAAACCTGAATTTGTCACCCTCGAATCTCCATCATCTCTGTTTAGTTCAATTCCAAAGACATGTTTGATCCTAAAAAATACTGTGAATATTGATCTTGCTATAAGCCGAATTGTATAATCATATGTCCTATTCCAAAGAGACATCTCCCGCAGATTCCTCAGTTCATGCTGCTTCCACATAATCTTCTTCTGAAATTCAAGCAAATTCTCTGGCTCCGTATCACTGCTTTTCATCCTCCTTAGAGTTTGCTCAAGATCCATCAGCATTTCCATCTCTTGGTACAAAGTTGCATTCACCGAAATGAAACGTTCCATCTTGTTCACTTTCTTGACCATCTTCATTGATGAAAATATCCAACCATAAGGGTCAGCACCACTCTGGACTAACTCAGTAAAGACAAGTCCAAAAGTTCTCAAACCCAGATCACTACATTTCTTTGCAAGCCTATCCACGGATTTTGCCACGTATGTAATGTTTTCAATCATTTCTGCACATATCAAGTTTCCAACGTAATCTTCATCTTCAGATACAAGCTTCTTAATCCCCACAGAAGTTGTGATCTCTTCTCTCAAGCTACTAACCTGCTTATCACTCAGACAATGCCATAGGTGCACCAACTTAGACATCAAGCTCGCAACTTCAAATGCTAATACTCCAATTTCAACCCTCTCAGAGCCTCCTCCATGCCTCCGTGGAAATTTCCAAAGATTACGAAACCAAGACTCCACTACCATCTTTTTATACCAAATTCTCTACATAAAAACACAAAATTGAAAGCATAATTTAAAAAAAAAAAAAAAACGAGCCTAAAAGATCAGCATCTCCATTAGATTTCGTACTTAAAATTTTAAAACAAGCTAAAGATCAACTGATCACACTAAATCATAATAAAACTAGAGAAAAAACACAATTTTAAAAATAATTTAATCACAAGAGATCATCTTCAAAAGTAACAATTGTCACTCAAAATTAATTTTCTCTAAACTGTTTTTTTTTGGGGGGGTTATATTATAACTCAATAGAACTATCCAATTACCATTTGCAAAGAAAAACTCAATTAAAGTATAAGGTAAAATTTCACAAAGAGAGGCTTATCATGATTAATCAACTAAGAAAAAAGTAATAAAATTCAAAAGCAACCATGCTAAATGTAGAAAGAAAATAAAATTATAGCATCCAAACACTTAAAAAAAAAAAAAACTTATCCACAGATTCCAACCATCTAAATACTGTAACCAGAATTCCAAACAGAATAAAACCCAAAACCCAGAAAGAAAAACCAACAGAGAGCAAAAAAAAGTGAAGCAACAAATAGCTGTAAAATAATACTTACTGATCACATGAAATGCAAAAGGGACTGGCAAAAATTAACAAAGAAAGGCGTATCACGGTTACTCAATTACCCAAAAAAAAAAAAACAGTAATAAATTTCAAAAACAACAATGCTAAATGCAGAAAGCAAATAAAATTGTAAGATCCAAACACTAAAAAAAGCAACTGATCCACGGATTCCATCCATCCAAACACAGTAACCCAGAATTCCAAACAGAATAAAACCCAAAACCCAGAAAGAAAAACCAAAAAAAAAAAATGCAAAGAAAAGTGAAGCAAAAAGTAGTTAAAAAAAAAACTTACTGATCACATGCAGTGCCAAAAGGACTCTCAGTTTCAGAATTTGAGAAGGAAAAAAAAAAGGAAAATATGGCAAATGAAAGGAAATTGAGAAGAGAAAGAGAAGAAACAAAGACGAGAGGAATAGCTGGGAAAGATGCAGTGAAGACATGAGGAGCCACATGGGCAGTTAATGTATATATGATTTGCTTCAATTGGTACTTTGCTAAAAAATTACTATTGCAAAACCGAGTGAACATTAAAGTTTATAAATAACTAACAACCTTTCCTTTTCATATATTTAATTTTTTTAGTGCTCCTTTTACTTTTTCATATTCTTCCTAACAACCATACGGTTTACACGT
Organism: Adansonia gregorii; assembly: GCA_038382025.1. Lineage (NCBI taxonomy): Eukaryota > Viridiplantae > Streptophyta > Magnoliopsida > Malvales > Malvaceae > Adansonia > Adansonia gregorii. Next base: position 1,161,398 of record JBBYHO010000012.1, read on the forward strand.
TTTTTCATTTTTACACTTTATCTACAAATAACAGTTAAAAATTATTTAATTATTATTTTAAATAAATTTTATATTTAGTAAATTATTTGTACTAATATCAGTGTCCTAAATATTATTTAACATTTAACATTTAAATCTATTTTATAATTAAAATTTAATAACTTTGCAAACAAATTTAAGCACTTGCTGGTTATGAAGCCTAGTTTACTTAGTACTTTTTACTTTTTACTTCACTTAGTAGTTTTTACTTTTTACTCTTTTTTTGCCGTTTAAGAAATCACAGTAAAGCACAAAATTCACCTAAATTAGTCGAGTCAGTAAAAGAGAAGTCTTTTGTCAACCGGTAACATCCAAGCTTTTTGAAAACATCATGTGAATAAAATCTTGAACGTACCGAACCAAGATTTGAATCTCAGCTCTTGATTTATTGCGGAAAAAAAAAAGAAAAAACAAGATTGCGTTCAAAACAAAAATTATAGATACCTATAATTATATTATAAAAATAAAAGTAAAACCAATTAATTACCATAAAAATGAATAATGATTAATAAAGCAATACTAAATGTAAATGGATTATTCTATTTAAAAATAAAAAATAGATTTTATTTACAATTATAATTTTTAATTATTAAAGAATGTTATTTCATTTTATTGAGAAGACATTATTTTACTCTTCCCTTCCGGAAAACAAAAAGTAAGTAGTAAACATGACAATTGTAATGGAAATTAAATTATTTAATTAAATAAATGCATGATATAATGTATAAAAGTGAGTTTTTAAAATTTTAAAACTTGTATTGATAAACATGATTGGTGATAATATTAATAATCCTATTTAAATTCATTACTATTCATTTTTGTTAACAGCTTTGGGGGAAATAAACTAAAGTTTCTTTCAGAAAAGGTGAGGTGGGCATATGATGATGATAATCTGCATGCATGAATTGAAAAATGTTAGTTAACCTAAAGGGTGTGAACAAGTCAAAAAAGTTAAAAAGCAATGTTGGACATAATTGAACAATATATGTTGTTTTTGCTTCCTTTGAACTCCAAAAGATTAACTTTAAAGCACCTTCCTTTTTTTCTTCTCCTTCAGAAAGTTGAGATTACAAATTGGGAGTAGGAAATCAAAGTGTGGTCTAAAAGATTTTGACTTGTTATCCCAGTCTTTTTTTTTTTTTACATTAAGCTTAGGACTTACCGACTTAGTTCATTTGCTTTAGTACCATATATAAATATCTACCACTGAACTTGCTTTAATATCATATATAAAAAATACCATGGTTAGGACTTACCGACTTAGTACATTTTATCACTGTCAACCACCTTCTGTCTTCGTCATCACTATCTACAATAGAACTTGTTCTTCAAGGTGTATTCCGATTTTTTTCTAATTATTTACATAATATATATATTTTTGATAAGTTTTTTATACTATTTCATTTTAGTGGTTTGCAACATTTTTTTATTTATTCAAAACCCCTCTTAATATTCAATTTGAGGGGATTACTCTCCTTTGCTTGCCAGGTGACAAATCTTTTTTTTTAATTTTGAATATTCATGTTGTGTTAGAGTTATTTTTTATGTCATAATCAAAGTATCATATATTTATATAATTTTTGACACGTTAATAATTTATTTTATGTAAATTTAACATCTTCATATATTTGTATTATGTTCATATTTTTTGTGTCATATCTTATTTTAATTATTTTCTCAAGTTTTGTTCATGTTGTATAATCATGTTATGTTTGAAATTGTCAAGTTTAATTGACGCTATCCAAATAACTTTCAATTTTGTGATAAGTTTCATAATATTCTAAGCTTCTTTTTCATGTCATAATAGTATTCAAGATACGTATTATATTAAAATTTTGACATGTTAATTTTTATATAGACTTTGGCATGTTTTGTATTTGTGCTGTGTTTATTCTATTTTTTAGGTGTTTCACGTTTTAGTTATTTTTTCATATTGTAGTCATGTCATATAATCATATCGTATCTGAAATTGACAAGTCTAATTGACACTATTCAAATAACTCTTAATTTACGCCATTTGCTATATAAAGATAAAAAATTATTATTTGTTTAGATTAAATTTGGTAACTTTAAACATTTATATCTTACTTTAAAAGTTATCCTAATGTAGATATATATATATAT
>JBBYHO010000012.1:1163660-1195220 GCA_038382025.1 Adansonia gregorii
GTTTAGATTAAATTTGGTAACTTTAAACATTTATATCTTACTTTAAAAGTTATCCTAATGTAGATATATATATATATGTATTTCACATACTTGTTATATTGGTTCAATTTAAACTCTAAGTTTATTGATTTAAAACTTATATTATTGCATTTGTGTCTATCATACATTAATATAAATATCATATGATTTTCAAATAAAATTTCATTTATAATATACAATTAAAAAGTGTCATTTATCAATACACAATTTAAAGATGATCAGTTAACTTCCTTATGCAAAAGCTTTTTATTTTATTATTTTATTTTTTTGTAGTTAGGCAACGGGAGAGTTTTTAGATTTTGGTCAATCTATTTCTCTTCCAAAATGGTAAAAATATTTATAATAAAAATGTATGCAATATGAAAAAATGACGTGAATATGATATGGGTACACGAATATGTTAAAATTTTTTATAGCACAAATTATGAACATGTCAAAGTTTATATAAATATATAATACTTAAGCATGATTAAAAAAATTTACAAATGATACAAATGCACGACAAAGATATGTTAACTACAATGTAAGCTCCTTTTCAATTTTTTTAGTCATCGATCAAAGCAAGTTTATTGTTGTAAAAGATTATGCCAACCGTCCAGTTACAGACCAATTATTAATAATTCGTGAACACATCCTCACTTTCATTGCTTTCGCTCTTTTGAAATTCATACAACTTTTATTTCTTTATACGAGAATATTTGAGATGAGTTGAATCCAATTGGTATTATATTGTTATGTTTTGTATTCATGCAAGCAATACAATAAATATAATTCTTAATTTTATACAATTTAGCAATGGCAATAGATATAAATTAAAATTATCATAATGTTCTAAAAATAATTTTTACAATACTAGATTCAATAGTGAGTATTTTTCAAAGAATAATTAAAAATTTGAAAGTACAAAAATAGTTTTAGTTTTTTAGCATCTTATTAAAACTTTATTAGTTAATTAAAACAATAAAAGTCCAAGAAGTTTATTTTAATACAAATTTTGGTAGGAACTAATATTAATAAAAGTTTCAATAGTGGGATAATTATCCAACACAACAGTGCTAAAAGGAAAAAATTTCACAAGCAGGGTTCTTGGGATAACATGCGTCCACGATGTGCCTTACTCAAGGGATCACACATTCGACTTAAAAAATATGCTAAGAAAGAAGTGTTTCTCATTTCAAGTTAGGGTGATCATCTAAAAAATTATTCATTTGAGTATTCTCGCATGGCTTTTACAAAGTAGCTAAAAAATTAGAGTCACCATCGATCATTTAAGCTAAATGTGACTAAAACATATTAAAATCGATCTCTTTAAATTTTGAAAACTCTTTTTTAAAAGGATTGATTTTAGGGTCTGCATGAAAACCATAATAGGTAATTGGATTTGAGAGTCGATTACGAGTGGGGAAGGATTAGCACCCTACAATACTATGAATCAATACCATTTAGCTCTATATTACTTCAGTTTTAGTTTTCTTAATTGTCATTATTCCATTTTAGTCCCCCTAAATATTTGAATGAATTTTGGAAATACAAAACCTAGGATTTTGCAAATTTGGAGTTCACTATACTCCTTGCACGAGAAAGAGGCAAAGTAGAGAGTTTTGTTGAAATGATTTTAGGTTTAATTTTGAAAAGAGTATCTTAGACTAGGCACTTGAAGCATTGCCTTAATAATACTTCAAAAAATTTAAATGAAATTCCATGATTACATTATTATAGAGATTAAAAGAAAGATATTAGTAACCACATAATTATCATAAAAGATACATCATGGAACAAAAATAAAGCGTGGGTTGATTAAGGATATATCTCTTGATTAGTCTTTGATTATTTAATGTAATGCCCTATTTAAGAAATACATGTATGAAAAGGCTTTATTAAGAATATTTACAATTAAAGTGATTTTTTAATAAAGAGGAAATTACATATGGACTAATGGGTGAATAGCCCATTTTGATGTGCCACATCATGGTTGGCCTAAGTTAGGGGGCCCAAAGTAGGAAGAGTTTGAGTATATAGGGCTAAAAGATTCAATTGGGTGTATTATGTGCTTGATAAGGAAGATATTTGAAGATTCTAAAAGTATTACTGAGCAAGAAAGCCAGAAGTATCCAAATTAGGAAACTTTTGCTGTGGAAATTATTACTTAATTTTTAAGGCTTTTAGTTTTCTTTTTCTAAAAAGGTTTTAATTCCTTAGCTTGCAAGGATTAATTCCATTGACTATGTTTTAATTCCTCAGCTTGCAGGGATTAATTCCATTGAATATTTTTCTTTCTAAGCAAGCAATATCTTAATATTTAGGATTTAGCAAATGCTTTTGACCAAATCCTCTACTATAAATATGGGTCCTTATGCTTATTTTTGAGTCATTCAAAGTTGATCAACAAAGCTATTAATTATTTTTAGTTATTTTTTTCTTATCCAAGTCTTCTTGATGGTGAGCTTGTGATACTTATCTTTTAGGTTTTCATCCTTAAAAGTGGCGTCCAACCTTTGTATTGATTGTGGCAAGGATTCTTATCAATCAATTAAGGTTTACTTCTTTCATCCTTCTAACTTTCAGATTTTGGATTTTTCTTTTTTCTATTTTCATTTTAAACCATTGGAGATCTGTTTGCATTGAGTACTATTTTGATAAGGCTTATCACATTTATTATATTACTTTGACAAATTATATCAATTTGTCGAGGGATCATAAAAGGGGAAAAGATATTTTATTGCTTTCCTCTCACAAGGCTTTTGAAAAAAAAAACAATTAAGTGAAAGATGAGGAATCAAGTCTACAATATGATTAATACTCTACTCCTTATGTAAGTAAAATCTTTCTTTTAATTTATAGAAAGATAGTTTGTCGATTGCAAAAATTAAGTTGTAAATCATGGGAAAAGCTAAAGATTTTATCATGTCTTATGGGTTCTTTATAGTTGTTGATTTTAAGCATCTGATTTGGATTTTATTCAATTGATTGATTTTTAACTTGAGAAAATAACTAGTGGATTGTTAGAATGTAAGAGATTGAATTTGCTGAGGAAACTTTTAGGAATTTAAGAAACCCCTCATGATTCATTAAGAACCATTTTAGGTAATACTATAGAGGCATTATGTGGCATTTAAGTGAGAGTAGAGAAGGCTTTTTAGGATGACATAAAGGTTGGTAAAAGGGAAATTGAAATTTGCTAAGATTTAAAGAGAAATTAGTTTTTGCATGAACGTGTTCTTATAGTAGTTTCACTTTAACTTCTATTTTGGTTCATCAAGTTTTACTATGTAAATTGTATATGGTTGGGAAGCTAGTTGATCTTACTTTCTAACAAGACGTATGGAAGTGAACTACAAGTATGCATAGATGTCCCTTATTTATTAGACGTGCCACACTGATTGGAAGTAACAACAAAGTTGAATTGTGCAAATTTTTGAAATTAATTTACAAGGAATTATAGGTCGAATCATATATGATTAAAAGACCTATCAGGCCTAGTTTCTAAATAATTAAATGAATCTTGATTTTAAGTTGTATAACTTGAGTTATAGTTGTTTTAGTGAGAATAGCATAGGTTATCAGCATTAGTTAAGTAGATTAACTTATATTAAATTTAGTAATTCTTAGTATACATGGTATCTAGAAGAGATTTATTGATTTCTGCTATATTAAATGACTATCGATAGCTTTTGGTTACCTAAGAGGAGATATGCTAAATTGTTAATGTAAAAGAAAGGAAAGTATAACTTCACACAAGTTGCTTGTTTTAAACCAATCATATTTATGTGTATGTGTGTGTGTGTGTGTGACTACAATAAATTCATTTAATATCTTGTTTCCTTATTTTCAGCATGAAATGATCAAGCATACGATTAATGTTTATTTTATATATAATGAATCATTAAATCATATAGGAAGATGAAAACGATTGCTTTGACTATGCTTTTAAAAAGATGATTGTCAGAACATATGAGCTTTTGAATGAAGTAATAGTTGGTATGAGTTTAAAGACTATTTTGTGAAAGCTATGACTTGATCACCATAAGTGTGAAAAATACTAGAAATAGTTAGTACGGCCTCGCTAATAGGTTACAATAGTTTGCAAAGACCCCACTAACTAGTTATACTAGTTAGCAAGGCCTTGCTATTAGGCTACAATAGTTAGCACATGCCTCGTTAATAAGTTACAATAATTAGGTAGGCCTTGTTAATAGGTTACCATAGTTAACATAGGCCCCACAAATGAGTTACAATAGTTAGCAAAGATCATTTGACCCCACTAACAAGTTAGAATAATTAGTAAAGATCATTGAACCTCACTTATTAATTAGAATAGTTAGCATATGACCCCACTAATAGGTCAGAATAATTAGCATACGATCCTAGTAAAAGGTTATAATAGGTAGCTTTCAATCCTCTAAATGACTTAAAATAATTAGTTTATGTTAGTTCAAATATAGAAATGAACCAAGATAGGGTTGAATTAGTTCTTTTAAAGTTTTAATCACAAATTCAACTTTAATAAAAAATTAAAGTCAAATGAATAAGGAGATAAGTTAAGAGTGAGAAAATCAAACATAAGATATATTGAGGTTTGGTCCTTGAACTCGGGCCTATGTCCTCTCTTCTTGGCATTCCCATGCCAATGTGATTTTCATAATCCACTAGTGAAAATATTACCTTTGAGGCTAAGGTATAACCTTATAAAACTATCTTTTGCGGCTAAGATAGAACTTTTGATTCCTCTTAAGAATTATACACAAATCTTTTAGTGTTCTCACTTAATCTCACATAAATCCTTTATGAAATGAATAAGGGTTTTGCAAACATATCAAGACCTCTAATTAGTAGGTGTTTGCTGAAGTTTAAGTATAAGATAAAAGAGATACAAATGAACTTAAATAAAATAAATTGATTACAAATATGATGAGAATGAAGAACTTGAAGAATTTTGAGCTTTGATGTGAAATATTTGATCAATCTTGGTATCTCTTGTGTCTTGAACAATTGTGAGCATTTATTTATATCTTGGGAATGAAACATAGATTTTAGGCATTAATTAGGTTGTTGGAGGGCTATCGTGAGCTTTATAAATGTGTTTACATTCAAACTCACGCTAATGTATAGATAATTTAATGTTAATATCGATACATGCTTGGAAAAACATGCCTGTTGCACGTAATGTATTGATGCCTATAATGTGTGTATTGATACACAACATGTTGTATTGATATAATTCTATTTATGTCCATACATTGATGGTTTTAAAAGACCTAAGCTACTGTTGAGTATTGTATCAATACAAAAACACAATGTATCAATACATTCAAATTAAAATCAAGTTTTAAAGTATTTTTCTAGGCTCTAATACTTGTAAAACTTTTCTAAAAAAATATTTTAAGTTAAGATATACAATAAGAACATATTTTTCAGTAATAAGGAATTTGAGACAATTAGTATCCTTCAAATATCTTCAAAATAATTTAAGGAAAATATACTAAAATTGAAAATATTTAAATATAAGCTAATTAATCTCCAGTTATTATTATATCAAAATAGAGATCAAATCAAAGCTAGTAAAGCTAATAGTTTATGGCCCTACTAATGGGTTATAATAGTGAGCTTAAGATCTCATTTAGGAGTTACAATAGTTAACCTGCGATCTCGCTGATAGATTTTAGTAGTTACTAATGGTCCTGATAACGGATTTGTTAGTATGACTTGTCACTTGTTACAGTAATGACATATTTAAAGATAAACCAATGAAAATCTCAATGAAACAATTTATGAAAGTGATTTCATAATTTTAGAGGTTAGATCTTGATTTACAAAAAAAAAAAAAAGGATTAATGGCACTAATTTGTATTGAAAGTGAATCTGAAATTTATGAAATCATTACTATTTTCATATCATTATGATGCTTTAATGATTTATTAATTTCTTTGACAGTATAGCTAGAATAATGATCTTGAATGAGTTATATGATATATATGAAATGATGCTTTATCTAATGGGGTGTGAGACTATACCTACTGAGCTATAGTTTGCTCACTTTCTTTTATTTCTTCTACAGATGATTGAATGACTATAACTTTGTTTTATGCTTGAGAAATTGGAAGACCTAGAGTGAAAAGACTATTTTGGCATTAAAGCCTTATTAAGTATTAAAGGTTGATCGAGACATAATCATAGTGATTATTGCATTTATATGGATTGTTCCTTTGGATACTTGAGATTAGTTATATTGAATTTTTTTTTAGCATGGATATTGTTTAAGAGAATTTTTTATGAGAGTCCATTAAAGGATATTATTGATATGTTGGAAAAAAAGCTTCGTATTATCTTAAAGAATGCTTGAAAAAATATTTTTTGCTTCGAGATAATTTGGCTATATTGCTTCTTGGTTTTAGGGCATGATATCAAAAGAAATAATCTATTGACAATTTAGAGATAAGTTTGGATTCAAAGGGTGATTAAGGCATTAAACTAAAGGTAAACTGAATAAAATCTGAGAAAAAATAAGAGAGAAAAAAGCTTGATTTTTAGGATATGTTTAAAACAAAATTAATAAACCAAAAATTAATGAAGATTATTTAAAAATTTGGTACTTGTTATAGAACAAGATATTTTTGAAATTTTGAAGGAAAAAGGTGAAATTTGACATTTAAATTAAAAGAGAATTTCTAAAAAATTTGAATTGATTTTTTTAAAAAAATCATCAAGCTTTAATCGAGATCGAACTCATTCCTAAGCATTTGAACACCCCGCAAGAGTGGAGATATGGAAGTCATAGTTTGTGCTTAATTTTAGAAAACAAAGGATAGTTACGATGTCAAGCTTTTTGGATCTATGCTTGATTCAAATTAAACCTAACAATATTTAATACGATTACACGAGTATGATGTGCTAAAATAAAAAGACACGATAAGAATACATTCTCAAAATCTATATAATTCAAATTATAATTGTATCAAAATTGATATAAACATAAAAAATATTAAACACGATTATGACATGACCAAATACACGAATATGACACAAATACATGAATTGTCATGTCTAAATGAAATGGACCCTAAAATAAGGCAAATGATACATTGTTGGAAAGGTAACTTAACGAGATTTCACCTAAAAATAGCAAAAAAATTCCTATAAAATTATTTTCAAGGTGAAAATATTTTTTGAATGCAACATTGGCAACAAAAACAAGGGAATTAGCATAGTGATATTAGTAAAATCGTTATGAATTCATTAGGACTTGAAAAGACGTAAACAATATACCTTTAGAATGGAAATTCAATGTGTTTTAAGGAAATTATTTTTAAAAAAATTCAAGAAAAATCCTTGCTAAGTCAAAATTAATATGTCATTGGTGTCGGTTGCTAGATTTGGGCTTTAGAACAAGGAATGATCAAAATATCAAACCTTTCTTCTATATACTCAAAAAATCGCATGCAATAGCTCATTGGAAAGCCGATTCGAAGTTATTTGAGGAAAAATCCTAAAGAATTGCCATAAAATCATTTGGTGTATGAAGTTAGTTTTTTAATCCTTCTTACTGCTGTTACTCTTAGCTAAAAATAAGGGAATATCAGTTTCTAGTTACTTAAGTGCAAGTTGTAGGTGTAAACCCTACAAGCCAATTAGATTTGCTTGTAACACGCTGGCTTGTAGACATTTCATGTAAAATACATTATATATTTTTAATGTTTATGAAGTATTTCTTTATCCATAAGATTTCATTTGAATAATTATTGTCAAAAGTCTTATAAAGATAAAGCTCATGAAACACATTGGCTTTATAAAGGAATTGTAATGGGTTATAATTATGGGATCCTTATGCATCAAAGCTGTGTTTCTTAAACCATTCCTAGTCATCGTATTGTCAAAACAAGGCATTGACAATCCTTAAAGATTGGCATATGTGAGTTTTCATGCATATGATGCATGCAATTGATCTCATAAGTTGTAGCATAGAGATACTTAAGGACATCATATGGGTGCTTATTAATATCAACAAGTTCAATGAGCATGACCTGCTATGAAAGTTTCATTTGGTATTTCATTTAAGTGCCTATGAAAAATACTCTTATGTGTTAGTAGTGTAAGTAATCTTTAAACTTGTGACACTAGGTCACCTTGTATGTGAATTATATATTTAGAGATCAATATAAATGGTCCATAATGGATGGATACTAAAACAAAAGTGGTTTTGGGTATGATAGGAACCATATTAAAGGTGAATGAGTGGTCCATAGTGGATTCATCACCCCAAGTGATATGAGGGGACATATCTCATTTGTTCTTGGCTTGTGTTAACTCAAAGTCCTTGGTTAAGGCAATACCAGTTATGGAGTTAGCACATAGGGCTATAGGACTAATGTGGAATGGGCTGAGAGTAGACATTGCACCTTGCTCTTGCCTTTTCCAAGATATCTGATGAAAAGATTGAATTACACTAACATATTGTATACTAAAAAGCTTTTTAAAACTATATTGACTCTCATGGCATTTGGGTGGCCATGATGCATTACTAGATGCCGCTCATGCTCTATAAATATAAATATTCTTAATCGAATTGATTTATATTTATTGCCAACATATTAGGGGCCTAATAAGTCACACGCATAAAGGTGATTTTATGAAGTTAAAATTAGATTGGATTAAATTTTAGAGATATTGATCTCATAAGGACTAAACTGAAAAGTTTAATTGTTAAGGGGTTAAAGTGCAATTAAACAAAAAAATTTGTATTTAACCCTAAACCTAACTATTTATAATGTGGCTTTGTTGTCTTTGTTTCATTAGTAGATTGATGCCACCTTTTGTCATTGACAATGCATAGTCGCATGCAAAAAATCGTTGAGAAAGAAAAACATTTTCTTGTTCTCGATTCATCAATGTAGCAAAGGTGTTCAATCAAAGGTAAGGTTTACAAAACTTATGTTGCTAGCACGACTCCTAGCAAAACATGATCCTAACTTTGTGAAGGTTTCTCAAGTCACTCGTTTGGATCACCATTAGAGGTTGGACAATTAGACAGCTTTGGTTTGCGACAATCAGGTTTAGTGTACAAGAATAAGCAGAGATTGAATTTAATTAGGGATCTTGACAATCCCAATTTGATGTATGATTTTCGGATTCCATTTGTCTTGAATTTTCAAATCGGATAAAGGCATGCAAGTAGATCCTTTGAGGAATTCAGTATATATATTTAATTTTTTCACTGCATAATTTAATAATAATTATTAAATTTATTATTTTTATTCATTTGAGCATCACTTGAATTCCAACAAGTGGTATCTGATCCTTGCTTGTGTCATTTTAATTGATCTTTTGTTTTAATTATTATCATTTTTGAAATAGTTTTGATTTAGGTATTTTTCCTTGATCTGATTAGAACATTGAAATTTGATAAAATTTAGTTTAATTTAATTTCAATTATTGCAGCATATAAATTCATGCTAATTTGTTGTAATTAATTAGTTTAAAAATTGTTTTTAACCAATTTCTTGATGGTAGAATTAGTTGGCCTCAATTGAGAATTTGTTTGTGCCAAAGTTGTATCGATATTTGGTGAAATTGAAAGCCGAAAAATTCAGATATTTTGGCTGATTGTAGCTGCTGTTTTAATGATTTTTCAGCTCTAGAATTATCAATAAATGTTCAAGATATTGCTGAAAAAAATAAGTTTAATAACAGCCATTGAAATAGTCTCAATATAGGCTATTTTAGTGCATTTGTTGCACGTAATGTATGCATGCTTGCTAGGTGTCTTTGCAGCAACTTTGGTGGCATTAAGATGCAGCCAGCAGCTGCTTGTAGCCATAAGAATAGTAACAAAAACCACCGCCTGCTACATTTGGAGTTTGATGGCTTAATGAAGCCATAAAGCACATGTTAGTCCAGAATTTGATTGCCGTTTCTGGTGATGTTTATTCATTACATGTGCAACGTGTGTGAGCTTCTTTGAACCAATTTTGCTGGTATTTTTAGCTGCTACCAGAAGCTGCTTGTTGCACGGAATAAGTCCATGAAAGACAAGTAACAAAGGCGAAAGATTGCTTGCTTTTTGGTTGGTGAACTTAATGCATTTGATGCGCAATGTGTGCAGCAAATTTAAGTTGCTTGCTGCCTCTTTTTCACCGTTCTTGGTGGCTGATTGTGCAGCTGGCAGCAGCAATTTTGCTGCATAAAATTCACGCCATAAGTTGGCAAATATGTGGTTGAGTCATGCTTAAACTCTATCACTCCAACTAGCAGTCGATTGTAGCATTTGATCGGAGTCTGTTAAAATCGCATGGCACATGGCACTACGTTATAATTTTTGCCTCATAATACTAGCTTAAGAAGCTAGTGTTTTAGGGTAAATTAATTTCTCAATAATCACTAAATAAATAATTATTCAATTGGTTAAATTTTAAATAATTTAAGATAACAATTGAACAATAGAATTAACAAGTATTTATTTCTAATTAAATTATTTAATTGGACAATATTTAATTTAATTGATTAATTCTAATTGGATTAGGATTTATTCTAATATGATTATAATAAATGTTAATCAAGTAAGAAAATAGGTTTTCTTAATTAAATTAAATATAAGATCCATAATTGGATAAACAAAATTAATATGTTTTTATTTTCAATTCAACTGATTAAGCCTAACTGGATTAGCATTTATTCTAATATGATTAGAACAAAGTTAATCAAGTAAGAAAATAGTTTTCCCATTTAAATTAAATATATGATGAACTATAAATCTTAGAACGGTAACTAGAGATTAAAACATAATTATATGTTTATGACATTGATCTTGAATTGATGGGATGATTATGGACTTAGACCTAATGTAATTATAGATGGTTAATTATTTTAATGGTATTTAGTTTATTAAATAAGGCATGCATGCCTTGTCTTATCTCTTTTTTTTTAAGGTTGTAAAATTCTTTCCTCACCTAATTCCTCTCAAATATAACTCAAGTTTTTTTTATTTCAAGTGTAATTAGCTTACATTAAGTCTAAAATTAAGATTAGTTAGGAATAAATTTTTTAAGCCAAAGAAGAAGATCCAAGCGAAAGCACCATGGAGCCCGAGAGACTCCAAGAAGACTTGTAATGATCTTGTATGTAATTAACTAGGAATTGACCAACAAATTTCCTTTAATGGCTTAAGGAAATTGGATTAGATAAAGTCCACAATCATCCAAGTAGTATGCATGATAGTATATTTACTTTATGCTATAATTTAAATGCTATGCATGCTAGTAAAGATGATACCTTAATTAGAATAAACAAAAGAAATCTCTCATATATATTGAGTCACATGCTATGCACGATAAAGATGCCTTCCATTATTCATAATAAGATACTCAAGTTCCAACCGTTAGTATTTGTTGAGTTGACTCAAGGTCCCAACCATCTAAATTGCTTGAGTTATAAATAATGGGTTTACTTAACTAATGTTGTGTTATTGAGATGCATATAACTTGACCACATGTTGTTAGAAGTGAAGGTTAGGCAAAATGCGTATGATGTATTTAGGCAAGGAGTTGTGACCTAACTGACTTGGAAGTTGCATGGAGATGCAATTGGCATGCTATGTTGCTTGCCTAATTAGACATGTTGAGATTTGTTGAGCCAACTCAAAGTTGAAAATGTTAAAAAGGATCCTAGCCCACTAGAAATACCTTGAAGAGATTTCATTATAATAATGAGGGCTATTATCATGAAAAATTAGTGGGAGAACCAATAAAGATTTAATACCTCGTCTTAAATTGGTTTAGTACATGAAATTACTAATTTATACTTTTTTTCCATACTAGTTGTTGAAATGGGATTCATATTGACTGTATTGCGAGGCATATTTGAAGCCATTAGCCTAAAGTATTTGGACTATTATGTCAAATTAAGAATCATTCTCAATAGATGGAAGGTTGTTTGCTGCCATGTTAACATGATTAAGTTGAACAATATACTATTGATTCAATTGCCTAAATAATTGACTCAGGGCAGGTATCGCACTTATGTAATGACATAAGATTGTTAAATAATTGTAGATAGTTAGGCTCTAATGAGGTGGTCCTAAGGACGGGCAACGGTGCAAAAGTTGCTACCACTGCTATTAGGACTTATACCTTATTATTACTTTCAAGCATAACCTTAGAACTCAAAAAATGTTTCTAAGTTCCATGATTATTTAGAAACATCATTTTAGTTTCATACCTCACTATAAATGATGGTCTCGTATTTAAGATGAAAAGCAATAATGGTTTAATAATCATAAATTACATAGTTCAGGGATCAAGCATATTACAAAATGGCCTATTTGTTCAGGATCCAAAAATGCCTTAACTTAAAATGAAAGTGAAGATATCAAAGAGAAATGATCCAAAAAGACCTATATATATCATTGTAGGCTGAGCCATGTTAATAAAACTCGAGTAGCCAAGTTACTCAAACAAGGTTATCTTGACCCATTTGATTATGGATCATATAGGGCATGTAAATGTTGTCTCCTTAGAAAGATGACCAAGACTTCTTTCACTGGTAAAGGAGAAAAGGCTCCTGACTTACATTTTGAGGTATGTGGACCAATGAAAATAATGGCTAGACATGAATACTCTTATTTTATTACTTTTCCCAATGATTACTCCAAGTATAGGTATGTGTACTTAATGAGGTATAAGTCTGAAGCTTTTAAAAAATTCAAAAAGCTTAGGGCTAAAGTGGAAAAATAAATTGGTAAGAGAATTTTAGCTTCTAGATTCAATTAAGGAAGAGAATACTTAGGTCAAGAATTTTTGGGTCATTTTACAGAAAATGGAATTTTGTCACCCTGGACTCCACCAAAACTCTACAACATAACAGAATGTTTGAGAGGAGAAATTGAACCTTGTTAGACATGGTTTATTCCATGATGTCTAATGCAGGCCTTCTAATATCCTTTTAGGAATATGCCATAGAAACTGTTGCTTATCTTCTAAATAAGGTTCTAACTAAATTTATGGATAAGACATCATATGAGATGTGGCATGGTAAAAGACCATAAATGTTTCATCTTAAGATTTGGGGCTACTTAGCCTAGTGAAATGAACAACCTATGACAAGCTTGGAGCTAGATCAAAAAATGTAAATTTATAAAGTATTCTAAGGAAATTTATGGATATTATTTTTACAATCTAGTTAAACAAAAGTAGTTGTTTCCAAGCACACTGTCTTCTTAAAGAAAGAGTTTCTATTAGAAGAGTTCAATAAAAGTAAAACTGATCTTGAAGAAATTTAAGACCACAAGTTGATAATTCAATGGAAGCTAAGCCTACGTTAAAGCATTAGATTCTTAACTTGAGGTTCAAGAGACATAACAACTCCATCGATCTAGTAGGAATAGGTAAGTTTTAGAGAGATACAAATTTCTCTTAGAACGAGATAACTTGCTTTATGATGCTAAACCTACTAGTTATGAGAAAGCAAAGCCTGACATTAGTTTTGAGAAATGACTTGATTCCATGTGGTTTGAAATGGGTTCCATGAAGATCAACCAAGTATTCACTTTGGTTTATCCATTCAAAGGGATGAAACTTATAGGATGCAACTTTAAGAGAAAGGTCAACATAGATAGCAAGTGCAAACGTATAAGACTGGACTAGTGGGAAATGTTTATAATCAAGTTAAAGGCATTGATTATGAAGAAACCTTTTCACCAACTGCCATGTTAAAATCCATTCAGATTAAGCTTCATAGACTTGGAATATCAAATTTTATAAAGCAACTAAAAATTTTGCTTTGTAAAGAATCTTGATGATCCATGTGTCTACAAGAAGGTAGACAAGTAGGCTATTATTTTCTTGGTGCCATATGTAGATGACATATTGCTTATAAAAATTAACATACCAATGCTGCAAGCCACTAAGGTCTGGCTATCCAAACAATTCTCCATGGAAGATTTAGGAAAAATAGCATTCATTCTATGAATTAAGATGTAGAGATAGATCAAAACGAATGCTTAGCTTATCCCAATCCATCTATGTAGGCAAGATACTAAAAGGTTTTGCGTGAAAACTCTAATAAAGGAAACTTACCTATGTTATATGGTATACAATACTCAAAAGAGTTGTCTTGAGAAATGGATGGACACGTATAGAAGGGTTAAGCTTTTTGTTAGAGGTTACTTTGTTACTAGCTTCCTATATGATTGGGTTGATAGCAAATACCAAAATGGTTTTGTATTTACCTTTAACAGTGCTATAACCAGTTGAAAAGTTTTTAAACATGAAAAAACTATAAACTTAATAATTGAAGCTGGATACATCCTATATGTGAGGCCACATTGGAGGAAATTTGGATGGATAAGCTGATTTGATGAACTTGATGCAGTTCTTAGCATTGTTATTGTGATAACAATGGAGCCATAGTGTAAGCTAAAGAACCAAGGTCTAATCACAAGTTCAAACATGTACTTTAACATTATCATGTAAATAGAAACTTTATTAAAAGACATCATATATGTATGGATAGTGTACCACTAAGGATCATTGATTCTTTCACTAAAGTTTAGGCCTAGCAGAAACATGATCATCATATGGAGAGTATAGGACTTAGTCATGTTGGCGATTAACTTTAGTGCTAGTGGGAGATTGTTAGTGTAAGCCGTGCAAGCTAATCAGATTTGCTTGTAAATGCTTGCTTTTAGACATTTCATGTAAAATACATTATATATTATTTTTTATCCATAAGATTTTATTTGAGTAATTGTTATGAAAAGTTTTATAAAGGTAAAGCCCATGAAACACATTAGCCTTGTAAAGGAATTATAATAGGTTACAATTATGGGATCTGTATGCATCAAAACCATGTTTCTTAAACCATTCCTAGTCATTATATTATCAAGATAGAGCATTGATAATGCGCAAAGACTAGTAGATGTAAGTCTCTAAGCAAATGATGCATGCAACTGGTCTCATAAGTTGAAGAATAAAAATATCTGAGGACATCATGAAGGTGCTTATTATGGTAAAAAGTTCACTGAACATGACCCATTATGAGAGTTTCATTTGGTATTTCATTCAAACGTCTATGGAAAATACTCTCATGTATTAGTAGTGTAAGTTGTATACACTTAATTTTGTCTAGACCCTTTTTCCATAGTTCTAAATATTTGAGATTGAGAGTCTAGCAGTCAACCTAGTAAAGGTCAACCTTCTTTAGGTAGATAAGGTATTCTCAAAACCTTTTTAGTCATGCCTAAATGGTCGCATGCGAATGTGACAAAAAATGCAATTTCGAAGGTTGTTGAGAATAAATCTAGGATAAAAAGAATGAATATTCAGGAAAAAAATAGTTTTTTAATATTTTCTTGATAAATTCTAAAATTTACTTTTGCAAATAATATCATGGTCAAATTTCACATTTTTAAGAATGTTTTGGAATTTTTCCATGCAATTTTGGGCATCAATTGTCGCACATTTTTACTAATAACCATGTGGTATTTATTCCAATACCCACCCAAAAAAATTCATGAAAAGAAATTTGTATTGGCATTTTCTACCATAAGGTGTCAAATTTTCAATTTTATTCATTAATTTTGAATTTTTCACAATACCACAAGTAGCATACTCGTAAAAATTTTTTTGGTAAAAGTTGTTTCAAACTTTAAGTTTTTATGCTTATTATTTTTATAAATTAATATTTTGATTAATGTGTTAATTAGATTCATTTTTACAAAATTTAAACATATTTTTGGAATTTTCTTGTTTCCAAAATAAAGAAATTTCCTATTTCCTAAAATTTTTTGGATATAATTTTTCTAAGTTCAAAATTTTAAAATTACTTAAATACTTTCATTAAATTCATTTTAATTTAGTTTTTGAAGCTCTAATTTATTTTATGAGTTTTTTATTTTTTAAATATCAATTTTGTTTTGTAAGGATTTTTTTCGTACAATTTTATGGGTTTAGAATTTCTAATTGTCTTTTTTTTTTACATATAAAATTCCTCAACATTCTGTTTAGAGTTCAACATTTGGAATTTTCATGAAAAAATTTTTTATTTTTATTTTTATTTTGGGCCAAATTTCTTTATGGTCCCAAAACTTGCAAATTTTGATAATAGGCCTAATAAACCCATTAATTTCCCAAGAAGCCCAACAATTTTGCCAAGCTAATTTTTTATTTTTCACCAAGCCCATTTCATTCTCTACAAGCCTAACAAGCTCATTTTTTATTACTTCAACAAGCACATTTTACTTTCCAACAAGGCCCAATTAGGCTAATTTTAATTTTACAACAAAGTCTAATAATTTTTTCTCTCTCTAAAATTTTTATTAATTCTTTTGAATCCAAAATTTTTATATGGATATTTAGTTGGGCTATTTACATGTTTAAATTCATAATTGAATTTGTCAATTTATAAATTTTAATTTTTTACAATTCACTTTAATTTTTTCTTTTTTAATCATAAAGTTTTTAATTATAATTTTATTTATTCCTAAATTATTCATAAATTTGTGTATATTTATTTTTGCTTTAAATTTTGATAATTTAGTTAAACAAACATTAATTTAATTGACATTGAATTTTATTATTGAGTTTGATATTATCCAAATTAGATTCTAGATGATGATATCATGCATGATATAATATACAAAATGACAAATATATTAATTAAAGCTTATCAAAAAAGCAAAAAAGGAATGAAAAATCTAGAAAAAGTAAAAAAATCAAAAAATAAAAATAAAAATAAAAAAATGACATGGGCATTCGACCAAAGGGGTTTCTTACCACCCTTGGCCTATTCTCTCCTTTATAAATAAGGAGAGAAAGCTTTTGCTTGGGGATTTTAGCTTTTCACAACAAAAAACACTAAAAAAAATTAAGGCTTCTTAGATTTTTAAGCATTTTAAGGTAAATTCCTTATAAAAATTTTAAATTTTGTTAATTTTATGCTAGATTCTTCCTTTTAGTGAGCCAAAATCAAGCTTGTGCTTATAGATTTTAATCTATGTTGAAAGGCTAAGTATGATAGCTATGAACACAGTTTCTTAATTTTATTGTTATATTTAATTTTTATTAGTATTATGTTGATTTTCGTCAAGATAATTTGTTTTTGTTCATAGAAATATTGTTATTTTTGTATGTATATAATTTTTATGTTTTTTTTTGGTATTTTCATGTTGATTTATGTTAATTTGTTCATTATTTATCATGATTTTATGCATATTTAAGCTTGGTAGAAATTATGACATGTATTTATATTGATACTCATGAAAGTATGTGATAAAAAAATTATTTTTGATGATTATTCATGTTGGCCTAATTTGATGGTGGTTCTTAATGAAATTTTTATGCTTGTTTTGTGATATTTCGTATTATTTTGTTATATATTAAACTTGTAAGGGATAAAAAAATAATTTTTGAAAAGTTTTTAAGGCTTTGGATAGGTGTTTCCAAGCCTTGGTCAAAACAAACAAGGATGATTTTGTGATATTTTGATCTGTTTAGGTTATTTTCCAATTAACAAAAATATAGGGATGAAATTGTAAAAATTAAAATTTTTTTAAGGCCATCCATACTTGGCTAAACACTCCATGCACTTTTAAGAATGTTTTTCATACATTTTAACATGTTTAATTGCATTTTTTACATTTCTAACCTTTTTGGGGCCTTTTTTTTTGTAATTTTAGAAAATTTAAGGACCTTTTGCAAAAATTGAAAATTTTTTTTTCAAGGCCCAAAGTACTTGGCTGTACCCATGTGCCCACAGGCATAGTGCACTTGGCTTGAAAATATATGATGGTTGGTTATGGTCGAGCCTTTGAGTTATCACACTATTAGGATTTGGATTAGGCGTAATAATATGAAGGGGAGAGAGACCGTTAAGCGAATCGATCATCCAACTAGTCTCGGATGGCCACCACCAAATGGCCATAAACTAAGAGTCACTACCAATCATTTCAGGCTAGGCAGGATTGAATGCCCATTAAAAACACTATTTTAAGTTACGAAACTTAAACCATCAATTTCAAGGTCTAAAAAGTCCAAAGATTCATTGGTTGCGTTTGAGAGTTAGTTATGCATGTGGAATGATTAGCACCCCCATACGCTCGAAATGGGCACTACTAACTATGTCTCGCTTTGGTCTCAGTTTAATTGGTTCCATTTATCATTATTTATAAATAATTCCATTTGATGCATAAAGTTTTGCAAAATTGTAGATTCAGGTTTTTAAAGAAAATTAGATCATCTATGTGCCTCGAAGGTATGAGGAACATAAGGATTTTTACGAAAATAATGTTCAGATTGGATTTTAAAAATTTGGATGTTTCGTACTAGGCACTAAAAAGATACCAATGCGGAACATTGCCTTGTAAATTTTATGGGAAAACAAATTTTAAATATAAATGCATGATAATCACTACAAAAAGGAAACGTGTTAGTAAGGTGACAAAGAATATAATAATATCATAAACAAATAATCACAAACAAAATGGTGTAAAAAGAAGGGACAATCAGAATATGTCTCGTAATTATTTTCGATCATTGATGAGTAACTGAGATGAATATTTAGAGACGGGTTTGGATTTAACAATAATTTATGGGACAAAAAATTTTTTATAGAAACAATCTGAGGTATCAAAAAGAAAGAATTTTTGGATTTTTTAGGTAAAAATGGGGCTAAAATATCCCCTCGGAGAAGTGGGGTTGGAGTATCCCTAAAGATATAGTTAGGAAAATATTTAGGAACAAAGAGAAAGTTTAAAATTTTAATGAAAAATGGGTTAGAGTATTCCTTCAGAGTAATGGGGCTAAGGTATCCCCAAAGATGAAAACTTTTAATGATTTAAAATAATAAGGAATCTCGAGTAAATCTGAAAGAAAAAATTTAAGTTTCTTAGTAAGCAACGGGGTTAGAGTTTCCCCAAAGATGAAAATTTATTATGTTTTAAAAGAAAGGTTCTTCTTTTTCTCTAAAAGAGGATTTTAACAATAGAAACCATAGGTCTATATAAAATGCATTTTTGTCTTAAGCCTCGATTCGAGTCTAAAGGGCTTGTGTTGCAAAGGAACAAATCAGATGCATTTCGAAGCATTCGAATGTCTCTATAAAGGAGATTTAGAAATTAGGTTAAAAATAGTGGACAACATTATGCCATCTCTCTTCTTGAATTTATTTTGGGTTTATATGAAGGCTTTAGTTAGTGAATAAAGTACCATTAAAAAGGTAACACGATAAGGTTTAATGTAAAAATATTTCAAAATCCTAGAAAATAACTTTCTAAATGAAATTAATCTTTGAAATTAAGTCTGTCTTAACACTAGCAACATATGTAGGGAAAATATGCACCAAACTTTGAAAAATCAATTTAGGCTCATTCGCTATCGTTAAATCATGAACAATACCTTTCCAGAAAGAGAACTTCCTAAACATTTTAGAAAAAAATTTCAAAAATTTTAGAAAAATCATTTGATGGGCCAAAATGGCCCAAATTTGATATCATATACTGGTTCTAGATAAGAAACATTTGAAAAATTATAACTCCTTATCTGGAATGATCCGAGAGTGAACAAGACACCTTTAGAATGTATTTCAATAACTGTTAATCAAATAAATAAATAAAATTATAGTAAAATCATTTGTGGCTCAAAAATCACTTTTCAAATTTAGACTACAATGTTTCCAAGGCGAAAATAGGGAATTATTCATTTTTTTGGGTTTTTTAGTGGTCAAACTCGAATTATGGACATTCAAACGTTTACAACATAGTGGAAAGAATAACACAGCATCATAAGTTCATTCAACAATCCCAAAGTAGTTTAGGATGATAAAGTAACATGTTGACCATGTTCCTAAAAAGGGTATTAGACTCAAGATCAAGGCTTAATACTTTAACTTTAACATAAGAAAACTATATTTTATTTTTATGAATCCAAACCTAAAATGTTTGATTTGTCCCCAAGATTGTAAGACCAATTTTATGAAAACATTAAATCCGTGCTATTCTTCGTCTATTGAGGTAGCATGAACTTAAGGGTTTCTTTTAAAAATCAAATTTTTAACAAGCAAGCATGCATCTTGACAAGAATAACATGAACAAAACATAACGTGCACTAAGATGAACAATGACTAAACATACAAACACACACAAGTGACATATTAACATGGAAATAGGTGACAAAAATGTGAGAAGATTGACAAATAAGGTGTATGAATATATTAAAATAAAAGAATGCAGCTGAAGTTATTAAGACAGCATTTTTATGTCATAAAACTATTTAAAACACAATAAAGTGCATGAATATACATAAGACATGTTAAGTTGAACATTTAAGCATGTGATAATAGATGAAACATGATAAAACAAATGCATAGATAAGGGAGTGTTTTGATGACAGAATGAAAGATAAGATATTTGGCCTAACATGTAACATTAAGGCATCAAGAGAACATCAACACTCTAAGACTACCACAAACAATGCAACAATAATGCATAAGAACCTTAAAAGGGTTATGGTAACTTAGAAAGATCACTAAGATGATGAAAATGTTGAAAAATCAGAGAATATGCAAAGTTAAATGGAGAAAATATGCAAAAGTTTCAAGCTTCAGCATTTTCTCTGAGCAATAATTTTGAACTTCACATTTTTTTAGTTGAACAGCAAAAGAGTGATGAAAATGAGGGACTTTCTAGTTAGGTATGGATAAAGAGAAGTTTTAAGAGGGAATGTGAGTGAAATGAAGGTTTTTGGAAAGACTTTTGGTAATGGTTTTGAAGGGATCCGAAAATGGAAAAGAGTTTTTTAGTTTTTTAGTGGTTAGGGAATTAAAGGAATGATTAGAAGTGGGAGTTTGAGGAATGATTACAAGTGGGAGTTTTTCTGCTGGGAACCTCTTTTTTCTTGTTGTTAGTCTTTCAACTGAGTCCAAGGTTGGTTTATATAGCTAGTTGGCTATGAAGACAAAAGATGAAAAGCAAGGGCATTTTGAGGTTTTAATGCATGTACCTCATGCAGAGGTCAGGTATAATGCTCAGCTATCATGCAAACCCATTGCTTTGCTAAGCAAAAATAGTGGATTTAGACTACTTTATGCGGCTAAGCATTAGGTAAGTTCAGCTTACCCTTTCATAAATTGCATAATGTAATGATATGTCCCTTGTCATTGGCTATTTGGACTTCAAAATTTTGTTTAAACATAATCACAAGCCCAAAAATGAAGCCTAATATGAATTTTAATGATTTTTAGTGCAAGAAATGCATTTGAATCAGATTTTGAATCAGTGGTGCACTGGCTAAAAATGGCTCGAACTAGACAAATATGTCTTTGTGTATCGATATAGAAAATTATGTATCAATACACAAGGTAATTTTTACTAATGAGTATCGATACAATGAAGCATGTATTGATACCAAGTCCAGTCTCAAGACTTAAAGGCCTGTATCGATACTCTATGAACTTATATCGATACACAAGCTTGTGTATCGATATATTTTGTTAAAAATTATAACTATAGCTACTACCAAGGTCTGTATCGAAATAAAGATGATGGGTATCGATACATCTTATTGGGTCTCAAGACTAAATCCTATGTATTGATACTATACATAAAATGCAAATTTTTGGTGACATATAGGCCTCGTATCAATACTTATACACCGATATAACTTATACATACATGTGGCTTCCCGATTTTCCTCTACTTAGTCACTAATAGTGGGAAGTTGATCAATGTATTCATCTAAATGATTCCGGTGACAGCATGAAAAATGGCCTTTGATGCCTCATTTTACGTTTTTCTTTAACACTACCTACAAGCATTTTATACCTTCCCAAAAAAATTTTTTCGCCTGGCACCATGTCGCCTAATAGTGATTGGCAACACAACACCTAACCAGTATCCCTAAAATGTAATTTTAATTTTTTGGTTTTATCATCTTTCAATTGAGTCATAGGGTGCCAAAAGCTGGGCTTGGACAAAATAAAGTGTCTACATTAGCCAAATGGTTTATGTGATTTTTGGTGTGCTTTCCATATTAATGTAGATGTATTTGATGTTTGATTATGTATTTTATTCATAACTTGTAATGTTAGAAATGTTAAGGGCCCATTTAGTAAGACCTTGCATTGTAGGGTCATAATAGTTATTTCTCATACCTAATTATTCATCAGGGTATTTTGGTCATTTAAAAACACTTCTAGCTTTTTTATCCATTTTAAGGTTGAAATGCAGTTTTGAGAAACTTAGAGACTTATTAGCGATTATTGCATTTTAGGTCAAATTTGCCATGTAAGTTATCCATTTAGGGTAAAATTATCATGTCATATAATTATTGAGTCCTTTAAGGTACTGAGATACTATATCCAAGTACACCTTATGGGCATTTTTGTAATTTATCTTCAAATCGAGTCATTTATAATCACCAGGATGCTTCTATGTTGAAGATGCATAATAGAGATAGGTTTGTTTTTTATGAAGTTATCAAGTCTTGTAGGGTTACTAAGATACTTTAACGTCTAAGGCAGATCTTAGGGATATTTTAGTAATTTATATTACAACCAAGTCCTATATGATCACCGGGATACTTACATGTTGAAGATGAATAGTAACAATAGGTTCATTTGTTAGGAAGTTATCAAGTCCTTTAAGGTTACTAATACCTTTCACATTAAAGGTATACCTTAGGTACATTTTAGTAATATACTTTAGAATTGAGTCCTTTAGGGTCATCGGGACATTTATACATTAAAAGTGTGCTTCAGGGGTCTTACAATAAATTTTATTATTTCATAAAATGAAAATTTTTGAAAATTAAGGTAATGTCTCCAAGTTAAAGTAGTTTATGAAATGTCTCTTAGTATATATGAAGGGTTCCATGGATTACTTTAATAAAGAGATATCCTTTTAAAAATGAGAAATCGATATTTTTTTGAATTTTGTAAAAATAAAACCTTTTGTATTCCTTCAGCCCTCTAGTGACGTGTGAAAGATAATTTCATTCTTAAAACCTTTCGTGTTCTTTCAGCTCTTCGATGAGGTGTGAGAGATATAATGATAAAACTTATCTTGTTCCTTCGATCCTTCAGTAGGGTACGTAAGATATTTTTATTTTAAAAAATATTATAAACTTGATTTTTTCATAAAATTTTATTCTTATATATATGGGAATTATAATTAAATACCAGATCTTGAAAACAAATTAAAATCAAAATTCAAGTTAACACATGATAAATAAGGTACTAATTTTCAGGCATCATGAGAGGGATCGATCTTTATTTTTTATTGTAACTGACTTCTAGACCCTTTCATACCCTAGTATCAAGGCTAACCTTAGAGTTTGTTTTCATAGGTTTTATAACCCTCAAAATACGAACTCCAATAGGTGACCAATCAGATGTAACCAAAATAGATTGATGGCTACTCCAAAATAAATGATCATTTTGTAACGATTATTTAAAGTTAGGTCGACTAAATGATTCATATCAGTAATTCAATCTTGAGACATAAAAAAATAAGGAAATAATAATAATAATAATAATAATGATAATAATAATAACAACATGGCCCTTATAAATAAAAAATAATGATATATAGATATATGGGAGCAAGGGATACATCCTTCTGTTATGTCTGGCTGATCAGGATTTATATCTGGCCATGTTGCGACATAAGTGATCCTTAGACTTCTGACACCAGATTGTAGATAACTAATTTCGTCCGGGTCACTTTTTGAATAATCCTTAATATTAGAGACTGAGAACTTAATGGTCATCCTCATTGAATGATCTTTTTCAGATGAACAAGATACTTTCAAGACTTTTTTAGTCATAATTTAAATAGCCATAACTTCATGTAACAAAAGAAAAGTCATATTTTCATCACTAATTTCGAATATACAAAACAAATATTTAAGAGAAAAAATTATTTTTTATTAATTTCTTTTCAAATTTTAAAAATATATTTCTGCAGATGATATCATAGTCAAATTTTCTATTTTTAAAATTTTTTTAGAATTTTTTGTTAAATTTGAGAAATGGACCTTTGTATATTTTTACTGATATCTATATGGTATTTATTCTAATATGCAGTTTGAAAAATTAGAAATATTCAAGAAAAAATTTATGTTGGTATTTTATACCACAAGGTATCAAGTTGGTCATTTTCGTAACTAATTTTGAATTTTTTACAGATTGCGAGTATTGTACTTGTGAAATTTTTTTGATAAAATTATTGTAAATTTTTTATTTTCTTATTTACCATTTTGTAAATTAATATTTTGAATAATATGTTTTATTTAATTTATTTTATATAATTTTAATATATTTTTTGGAAATCTTTTCAGTTCTAGAATATGAACTTTTCGTTATTTGTAAGATTTTTGGTGTAATTTTCTTGAGTTTGAATTTTAAATTTCTTTAAATATTCACATTCAACTATTATTAAATTACTTTTTTAAAATTCATTATTTGTTATGAATTTTAGAATTTTTTCCATTTCAGAAATGCAGAGTTTTCTACTCCATGAATTTTTTTGGGAAGATTTTTCTAAGTTTATATATTTTTTTAAAAAAATTCTTCAAATATTATTGTTTAGTTCATATTAAATAAATTTTACAAAATTTATTTTGTAAGTTTTGTATCTTCTTTTGAAATGTTTCCTGTTTTCGACATATAGAGTTTTCTACTCTATAAAATTTTTTGGGGGATTTTTTCAAGTTTACAATTTTTAAAATTCTTGAAATATCTTCATTAAATTCACATTAAATTAGTTTTAAAAAAATTCATTTTATTTTATAAGTTTTACACTTTTTTAGAATTTCCTTTGTTTTTAATATACAGAGTTTTTTACTCCTTAAATTTTTTTCAATGGGATTTTTTTGAGTTTTTAATTTTTAAAATTCTTCAAATATTGTTATTTAATTCATATTAAATCAGTTTTGAGAAACTCATTTCATTTTATTTTATTTTCATTTTCTTTCATAATTTTGTTGTTTTTGAAATATGGGTTTTTGACTCTGTAAATTTTTCTCGTAAGATTTTTTTTGAGTTTATAATTTTTAAAATGTTTCAAATATTATTATTTAGTTGATATTAATTTAGTTTTTAAAAATTTATAAATATTATTATTTAATTCATATTAATTTGTTTTTAAAAATTTATGTAATTGGATGAGTTTTGAATTTTTTTATATATATTAATTTTTATTCGAAAGGATTTTTGTTGTATAATTTTATGAGTTTGGAAGTTTCAATTAGTTTTTTTTTCATTTTTTCATTTCCAAATGTTGTTTATGATTATTAATTTTTTTAATTTTATATTTTATTATCATTATTTTAATTTTATTTTAACTATTGGTTATTTTCTATTAGTTTCATGGAACTAGTCTAGTTGATATCCAACATCTCACTAACCAATTTAGTTGGTTTTTAATTACCAATTAGTGATGTTATTAATGCAATCATGACAATATATTTGTGAAAGATCACTAATTGCAAATCAAATTAATGCATTTCAACTTTTGATACAAATTAATGAATAAAATAAAAATAAAATTAAAAACAAAAAAAAGGAAGGAAGAAAGAAAAGATAAAAATGCCAACGGCCAAGAAGAAAAAAAAGCTTCTTGTCATCCCTCCCACCTTGAAAAATCTTGGATAAGTCCTCACAAATTGCTAAGGATTTCCATGGCCAAATTTAGCCCTTTTTTTCTTAAAATTTCTCATGAATTTTTAGGTTTTCAAGCCTTTCAAGGTAGCTTCATGTAGAAATATTGTAATTTTTGCTTTTTTCCATCATTTTTCTTCGTTTTTGTGAGTTAAAAACATGTTAAAGCTCATGGATTTCATCCATGTTGAAAGGCTAAACATGTTGACAATGATCTATTTTCTATATATTTGTTGTTATTCTTTTTGTTTATTAGTTGTGCTTTAATTTTTTTTTATATTTTGTTGTTATTGTGATCTTGGTTTTGTTGTATAGGTGTGCTTATGTTGTTCTTTTCTTGAAATTTGTATGATAACATGTTGTTAAATACTTTTTTTATATTTATTTTTGTAATTTTATGTTTCTTTAAGCTTGGTAGTAATTATTTAAGTTCATTTTTAGTATTTTATATATCAAAACATGCTTAGATTTTATGTTTCTTGGTTTAGTCGAATTTGATAGGCTAAGTTGGTGATGATTTTCTACTCATTTCTTGGTGATAATTTTATATTTTCTTACTTTTTAGGCCATTCCATAATACTAGAAAATATAGGTGTTGAATTGTAAAATACATAACTTATTTTGTGCTATTTTTGGTTTGGTCGAGAGTTTCATGTGCGGTTGGAAAACTAATTTTGAGTGTTTTCAAACATGTCTTAGGTGATTTTAACATTTTAGAGGCCATTTTACATTTTTAGAAAGTTTAAGGATTAAATTGCAAAATACGCAAAAATCATGTTTAATGGCTAAAAATGCTTGGTCGAACCTTCTTGCATATTGTTGCCATGATTTTTGTGTTGATTCTTTGCTGGTTTGGTGATTTTTAATGATTTTTTGTGGTATGTTATCATATAGGGGTCAAAATGTAATTTTAGAAAGTTTAAGGGTTATTTTGTAAATTGTAGAAAATTTTCTTTTAGGGCAAGGTATTTGGCCTAATCATTTTGATGTATTGGCTGCATTTTCATGCATAATTTCATTATGGTTTTTAGGTTATTTTATTATGTAGGGACTAAAATGAAAATTTAAAAAAGTGTAGAGACTAAATAGAAAATTTTCATATTTAGAGGGCAAAATAGATATTTTACCAGTTTTAAATATTTCTATTATTTCTATGGCCTTTCGTAGGGATATAGAAAATTTTAAAACTTTTTGTATTTGTTCAGTCTTTCAAAGGGTATGAAACGTAATTTTTAAAAATTTAGGGGCTTAATTGCAAATTTTGCATTTTAAGTCAAACTTAAACTTTTAGCTTTTCCATTTAGACTAAATTCATCTACTTTTCATCATTTTAGGTTATTTTAAGGTCCATTAGGGTTATTGAGATACTTTCATGTCGAAGATATATCTTAGGGTTATTTTGGTAATTTTGCTCATCGAGGCACTTTAGCGTCAAGGGTTACCAGGATTACTTTAGCCTTTTTGATCATTTAAGGTCCATTAAGGTTACCAGGATTTCACGTTGAAGGTAAACCTAAGGGTATTTTGGTAATTTTTTTCACCTAGATGCTTTTATGTCGAAAGTGAATTTTTAGGATTACAAAGCCTTCCTAGATTATTTCAAGGTCCATTAGAGTTCTCGGGATACTTTTACGTCAAAGGTATACTTTAGGGGCATTTTGGTAATTTTTTCATCAAGCGGCTTTTGTGTCGAAGTTGAATTTTGAGGATTAGTATAGCCTTCCTAGATCATTTTAAGGTCCATTAGGGTTATCAGGATACTTTTACATCGAAGGTATACCTTAAGGGTGCTTTAGTAACTTTTTATCGGGATGCTTTTAGGTTGAAAGTGCATATTTAGGATATGTTCACCCTTTTTCAATCATTTTTGAGTTTTTTAAGGGTTACCGAGATACTTCATGTAGAAGGTATACCTTAGGTATTTTTATAATTTTGTATTAGAACCAAATCCTATATGAGTATTAGGATACTTTTATAACAAAGTACATATTAAGATAGGTCCATCATATTATGTAGTTTCTAGGTCATAGAGTCCATACTTTAATTAAATTAATATGTAGGATTCCTACCAAAATATGTGAGGAATTTTACAGATTATTTTAATAGTGAGATATCCTTTGCAAATAGAAAGTCAGGATTTTTTCAATTTCAAAAAACTAAAACCTTTCACATTCTACATGGTTGTTTAGCGGGATATGATAGAGAATTCTTGTCCACTTGTTCCTCGAGAGGGTATGAATAATTTTTGTGATTTCCAAAAGCATTAAAACTCGACTTCTCAGAATAATAAATTTCTTTAATAAAATCTTATGGGAATTATAATTAAATATCAAATATTGAAACCAAATAAAAATCAAAATTTAAGTTAACAAGCAATTAATAAGATACGGATTACTAGGCATCACGAGAAGGTTGATCCTTACTTGTGATTGTAATAGACTCTTGGACTCTTTAATGCGATTTTTGGTATAGGCACAGAACTTGGACTTTGTTTTCATGTGTTGTGTAACCCTCGAAAATATAAACTCTGGCAGGTGTCCAATCTCATCTGGCTAAAATAAGATTGGTGGCAACTGTAAAATAAATGGTTTTGTCGTAATGATTATTTATAGAATTTGAGTGAGCGATTCATCTAGACAACTCAGTCCCAAGGTACAAAAAATAATATTAATGAGGATATGGAACTCTAAAAATAAAAGAAAATAATTATATATATAGATATTTATATAGAAATAATAGATAAATTCGTTATTTTAAGTTAGGCTGGTTAGGATTCATGTCAGGACCACGTTGCGACACAAGTCACCTTGTATGTGAATTATCATACCTACTGATCATCATGAAGGGGTCTATAATGGATATATACCAAAATAAGGGTGGTTTTAGGTATGATGGAAGCATACTGAAGATGAATGAGTGGTCCAAAAATGATTCATCACCCCAAGTGATATGAAAGAGACATATCTTATTTGTTCTTGGCCTATTTTAACTCAAGGTCCTTAGCCAAGGTAATACTGATTATAGAGTTAACACATTGGGCTATAGGACTAATATCAAATAGGCTGAGAGTGGACACTGCACCATGCTCTTGCCTTTTCCAAGATATATGATGAAAAGATTGAATTACACTGACATACTGTACATTGAAAGGCTTATCAAAATCGTATTGACTCTCATGGCATTTGGGTGGCCATGATGCATTGCTAGATGCCGCTCATGGTCTAATATAAATATTCTTAATCGAATAATTTATATTTATTGCCAACATGTTAAGGGCCTAATAGGTCACACACATAAAGGTGATTTTATGGAATAAAAATAGGATTTGATTAAATTGTAGAGATATCGATCTCTTAGGGACTAAATTGAAAAGTTTAATTTGTCAAGGTGTTAAAATGCAATTAAACCAAAACTTGTATTTAACCTTAACCCTAGCTATTTGTATTTTGGTTTTGCTGTCCTTCTTTTATTAGTAGATTTATGCCACATTTTGTTGTTGACACCGCACACCATTAAAAAGAAAAATGTTTTCTTGTTCTTAATTCTTCAACACGAAAAAAGTGTTCAATCAAAGGGAAGGTTTATGAAACTTAGGTTGCTAGCATGACTCTCGAAAAAGCATGATCCTAACCTTGTAAAGGTTTCTTAAATCACTTATGTGGATCACCGTGAGAGGTTAGACAATTGGACAGCTTTGGTTTACAACAACCGGGCTTGGTGTACAAGAATAAGCGGAGATTGAATTTAATTAGGGATCTTGACAATCATGACATGGCGTATGATTTTTTTAATTTTGTTTTTCTTGATTTTGCAAATCGGTTAAAGACACAGAAGTTGACCCTTTAAGGAATTCACCACGTGTATTTAATTTTTTTGTTATGAATTTATAATAATTATTAAATTTATTATTTTTATTCATTTGAGCATCAACTAAATTCCAATAGTTGTCACTCAGACATTCAAATGCGTAGACATAGGGGTCTAAAAAGTACGGTAGTGAGTCCTTCCCAAGTCTTTGAGAAAAGGTGCCGTAATCTGTCGAACGTGAATCCAACATGTTAGACTTAGATGGATAAATTTCTTTCATTTCTTTATATTAGGACTAAGTTGTTAGAATGAATCGCATACCTGACTTAACCATAAATAGCAACTAAAAAATGACCAATTAGTTTGGAGTTGCCACTAATTTTTTTATTAGGTGAGATTGGTAACCTACCAAAGTTCATCTTTTGAAGGTAAACCCTCAAAAATGAACTCCAGAAGTTCCCTTAATAACAAAAAATTCTTATGAAAAGGGTTAAGGAATCATTATGCTTTGAGTGAGACATACTCTTCCATGATGCCCATAAATCAATACCTATAAACTACATGTTACTTAAGCCTCTGTTATAGCTGATTTTCATATTTTTGATATTTAATTATAATCCCTATATTTTTAAAATTATTTATCATTAATATTACTATTTTAATTTTAAAGAAATAAGGTTCTACCTATTAAGAAAATCAAAATGTCTTTCAAAAATCCTGGAAGAATTCAAAAGTTTTATTTTTTGAGAAAATAAAAAATTTTGATTTACTTGTTTAAAGAAGGTTGTTAGTAACATGTCCTTACCTCATTATGAAGGGAAGCACGTAGCTTAAAAGATATTTTTCTTGACGAGAAAGTATCCTCTTGATTGGACTTTTTCTTTTTATTGCAAGGGGAAAGAAAGAGCATAAATTTTTGGCACTAGATCATGAAAAGGGGATCATTAGATGAATCACTCATCAAATTAACCTTGGATGGCCACCACAAAGTTGCCAATGCTTGGAGTTTTCATTGGTCACATTAGGCTAGGTGTAATTAGATGCCTATCAAAACTACCATTTTGAGTTTCATAACTCAAAAATCAGTTCTAGGGTCTGTATGGTCCAGAGATTTAACGATTTGCCTCGAGAGTTGGTTACACATAAGGAGATATCAACCTCTAAACATGCCCTAAATCTATACCTTCTAGATATATCTTACATTAGTTTTAATTCCCTCGGTTTTGACTTATCATCATTCCGATATAATCCCCTTTTAATGCATGAATTTTTATAAAGAGATAATCCCAGGTTTTAAGATAAATTTAATCCGATATGCATCCTAATAAAGTGGGAAACATAATGATTTTTGATAAATAATCTTTAGATTTAATTTTGAAAACATGATACTTTATATTAAGCACTGGACGAGTACTGACAGGAAGCATAGCATTCATGATTTTTGAAAACAATTTGACAATATGAACGAAAAATAAACACCATAAAGAGAAACATGTTAATAAGATGAAAAAAATAATTTTGCATAAAATAAATCACATAAAAAAGGAAAGGGAAGGGATGATCAAAATGTATCTCATAATTGTTATTGGTTATCTAGAAATAACCAAGTCAACAAAATTTTAGACGTGTTTGGATCCATTAGTTACTTAAGGCATAAAAACTAGGTTTAAACGTTAGAAAAGTTTAAAGAAAATTTGGGAGAGAAAATTTAATTTTTAATGATTTTTGAAAAATTGAGAATGCAAATTTTAAGTTGACGAAAACTAACTATTTCTTGATAAAAGTGACATTTTTGGGGTTTCTTGACAAAATCAATAATTTTTTATTTTTAAAAATGTTGGAGTTGATGAAAATGAATTTAACAATTCAAAAAAAAATTAATGCCTTGATCTAAGCTTAGGGGTTGTTGCATATCTTTTTAACTCAACATTGGTCGGGTACATTTAGAGGCATTCAAATTCTTTTTAGAGTGGGAATTCAGAAAAATTATTTAATTTTAATTTGTTAGACCTTTAGGTGGTGAATGAAATCAAGAGGGGGGTGAATTGATTTCTCAAAATTTTGATAAATTAAAAT
>JBBYHO010000012.1:1195320-1237883 GCA_038382025.1 Adansonia gregorii
TTACATAACCTTTATTCATGTATTTCTTGCCATGTTCCTTCCATATTCACATATCCATCTTATATTTAAATGGTCACCTTAACATGTCTTATGTATGTTCATATATTTTCTTGTATTTTAAAAAATCTCATCAAATAAAAATGATGTCTTGATAACTTCCTCGCCCATTTCTTTGTTTAAACATGTTCATATCATCTCCATGCACTTTATTTGTCATCTTCTTACATTTTTTTCACCCATTTTCATGTCAAAATGTCATCTTGGTATGTTCGCATGTTTAATCCATGTTTACCATTGTATGTGATGTACTTTGTTTATGACATCTCTATTAAAATGCTTGTTTGTCTCCTAAAAACTCGATTTTCAAAAAAATCCCCAAGTTAAGTTCATGCTACCTTCGATAGACAAAGAATAACATGGATTTAATGATTTCATGAAATTAGTATTCTAATTTTAAGAATAAAACAAATATTTTAGCTCTGGATTCATGTTGACATAAGTTTAGGGATGTTATTTTTCAAGCAAAAGAACCTTTTTTTAGTTGGGAAGTAGTAAGCCTTGATCTTGAGTCTAACACCTTCATGGCATGATCAACGAGTTGTTTTATCATCCTAAACTACTTTAGGATTATGGAATGAACTTTTGATGGTCCTGTCATTCTTTCCCTTATGTTATGTACATTTGAACATCCATAATTCGAGTTCAACTCCCAAGGAACCCAGAAAAGCAAATAATCCCTTGTTTTCATCTTGGCAGCATAATAGTCTAAATTTTAAAAATCATTTTCAAACCATAAAATATTTTCTTTGATTTTTATATTATTTTTCCTATAAAGGACATCCAATTAACTTTCTAACAGTGTCTTGTCTACCCTCGAATCATTGCAGATGAAGGAGTTATGATTTTTTGAACCTTTGCTATCTGAAACCCCTAAAACTAGTGTGCAATATTCTATTTAAGATATTTTGGCCCATCAAATGATATTTGTGAAATTTTAAAATATTTTTCTTAAAAAGTTGACAAAGTTCCCTTCCAAAAGGGTATTATTCATGATCTGGGATTTTGGATAAGCCTGGAATGATTTTCAAAGTCTATCATGCCCTTTTACTTACACATGCTGATAGTGTCAAGACAATCCTAATTTCAAAAATTAATTTCACCCAGAATGCAATTTTGTAGGATTTTTGAAATATTTTTACATTAAACCTTATCAAGTTATCTTTCCAAGGGTACTTTATTTACCTCGCGAAGCTTTCGGTTGCACCCAAAATAAATTCAGGAAAGGAGATGACATGGTGCTATCCTATATTTTTTTAACTTAATTTTTGAATCTTCTTTATTGAAACATTTGAATGTCTCGAAATGCACTGATGGGTTCCCCCCAGAACACAAAACCCTTTAGGCTCAGATCAAGGCTAAAATACAAAAATGATTTTGTACTAGATATCTATTTCACCTATATTAAAATTTTCACTAATGGAGATACTTTAAGCCCACT
Source organism: Adansonia gregorii (assembly GCA_038382025.1). NCBI lineage: Eukaryota > Viridiplantae > Streptophyta > Magnoliopsida > Malvales > Malvaceae > Adansonia > Adansonia gregorii. The sequence continues at coordinate 1,196,819 of JBBYHO010000012.1, forward strand.
ATTTCAAGGGATACTCCAACCTCGTTCATAATCAAAAATTCAAATTTTCTCTTTATTCCTAAATATTTTCCTAACTCTATCTTTAGGGATTCTCTAATCCCACCTCTCTAATAGGATACTTCAACCCGACTTTACCTCAGAAAATTTAAAATTTTCTCTTTTTTGGAATCCTCAAACTACTTTGATTAAAATCATCTTTAGCCCTTAAATTACCATTGAATCCAAACATGTCTCTAAAGTTGTCACCCTAGTTATTCTTCAATAATCAAAGGCAATTATAAGATAATTTTGATTGTCCCTGCTTTTATGTTCTCTTATTTGTGATTGCTTGTTTATGATATTATTATATTTCTCTTTTTTCCTCTTATTAACACATTTTTTCGTAGTGATTATTGTGCATTCATGTTTAAAATTTGTTTTTTCAATAAAACTTACAAGACAATGTTTCATGTTGGTATCTCTCCAGTGTTCCTCGCGTCTCCAAGGTGCATGGGTGGGCTAATTTTTTATAAAAAAATCATATATAAATTTTCAAAACTTCATGCATTAAAGGGAATTATATCTCAATAAAGACTAAATGGAACTGATTTAACCAAGACCAAATTGAGACATAGTTAATAGGTGCCAATTTCAAGTATCGTCAAGATGTTAATCCTTTTCCGTGCATAACCAACTCCCAAACCTAACCAATAAATCTTTGAGCTTTGTAAACCTTGGAATCGATGTTTTGAATTTCATAACTCGAAATATTCTTTTCAATAGGCATTCGATTTTGCATAGCCTAAAATGATCGGTAGCAACCACAAGTTTATGGCCATTTCATGGTGGCCATCCGAGTTAATTGGATGAACGATTTGCCTCCTTTACATTATTGTGCCTAATCCAAATCCCAATCATGGGATAACTCAAATGCTCAACCACAACCAGCCATCATTTATTTTTAAGTCGAGCATGCTATGCCCTTCGGATCATCTAAAGTTTTAAAGGTGGGCACATGGCGGTAAGGGCAAACACTAAATAGACACAATTTTGTTCAAGCGATAAAAAATTATTCTAAAAGAGGTTTTTCACACAAACACACATATATATATATCGACTAAAAAAACCTATGAAAACTCTTTTGATCCTTTTGCTTAATTGGACGAAGAAGACATCATGCTTCATTGGTTTCTAACCAAGTGAAGCTGACCAATAATAAATGAACTTATTCCTTCTGTACACTTTTGGCATAAAAGCATCCTGGTGATCACAAAGGATTCGGTTCTAACATAATTAAACTTATTCCTCCTGTACACCTTATCAGTGATCACAAAGCATTTTGGTTCTAATATAAATGAACCTATTCCTCCTGTACACCTTACCAGTGATCACAAAGGAATCGATTCTAACATAAACAAATATATTCCCTATTTACACCTTACTGATGATATAAAAGATTCGATTCTGACATAAATGAACTTGTTCATCTTTTACACCTTACCGGTGATCCAAAAGGATTTGGTTCTAACATAAATGGACCTATTCCTCTTATACACCTTATTGTTGGTCACAAAGGTTCTAACATAAATGGATGCTTCAAATATTACCATCGAAGCTATGTCTTCGAATATCCCCATCGAAGACTTTAAAAGCATTTTTTGAGCGAAAATTTTTAAATGCTTTGGATATTACCATTGAAGCTTTTTCAAAGTCTTCTTTACTTATCTTGCTATAGGATCACGTGAAAAAGATAGTAATCGTCAAATAACAAATATTAAATTAGTTTTATTAATTTAATTTAAAGACATAATTTATGCAATTGGATAAATATCTGCACAAGGCTTATTCACAACTTGTACTAAAATGACGAAAAGTATGACATTTCATCAAAATTCTAGGATTTATAGAATGAGATCACCTCCTTATTCTGACCTAGGGAAGAAGTTTACTTAATCAAAATCTATGAAAATTTTAAGACAATTTCAACCGTGGATTTTTTTAATATCAAGGATAATGGATATTCTATCTTTGTCATGATGTTAAAACTTTTTCATGATAGATGATCACCATTAGGCACTTCTTTGAATAAGATGAAAAAATGAACTTAGAGGCATAAATGAGGCAGTACTTCTAAAATTTGCCTTAAAAAAATCGATATGGTGAGGTTAAAATTTATGAAGACCAAATTTAAGTGAATTTTTATTTCATAAGAGTCCTTAAAAGCCTAACAAGCAAGTTATAACATCTTTTTAATCTTAAAATACAATAGCCCGATAGGTATTAAACTATGGTAGTAAACACAAAGTCTCAAGGGGTTGATTTGAAAGGCCTGTGGTAAGTATCAATTCTCAAGGTTAGGTATGAAAGTTTTGAATTTTATTTTAAAAGGAATCAATGGTTTAGCATTTGACTCAACCTTTTGTTGATGTCAAGAAATATTCAAAGGTTAAAGGTGATTTTTAAATTAACATGAAAGGTTCTCTCCCATTTGTGGCTATCTATGTTATTTTAAAAGCAATTCCAAGGCCTTTAATTTTGCCCCATCATATTATCAAGGACTCAAAAATCATTTAAAAAGATGAATTTATAAAGAGCTTCATAAGAATATCCTGATAGCTCAGATAGCTATGTTTGATCGAAATGGACTTTGTCAGGTATATAACATAGGCCATGGTTCATAGTTTAGAAAAAAAAAGATAAAGAGGCCCAAATTAAGTGTTTAAAGATAATTAAATCAAAGATCACTTTTCTTCGGTAAAACTTGACTCGACATATCTTCCAAGGCAAAGCTTATCTATATTTCTTCATTTACTCATGTTTGCTTCATTCTTCATTTTGAAGGAAATTAAAACTTGCACTTTCTTTATTATCTTTTTACTTTGAAAAATTTGAAATTTAAATTTTCTTTATTTTACTTCAAATGTTTAAACTTAAAACTTAAACTTTCTTCTTTTTTCACTTTGAATATTTGAATTTGAAACTTCTGATTTCAAAGCTTCATTTCATATGCCTCCAATGTGAAGGGTGATCGTTTATTAGGTTTTAAAAGAAAGACTATAAATTATCAGGCTCAAAAGGGACAACAAAGGGAAAATTTTTTGTGTTTACGAAGGGATAGAAAAAAAAGGCCATTTTTCTTTCAAACATAACCATTTGAATGGGCAAGCATTCACTAGGAAAAAAGCATTATTTTCTTTCTAAAATCATTTTGAATACCTCAATGACATGACGTTGCACTTAATAAAGGCTTTAGGTATGCCCCTCTCTACTACTGGGTTCATAGCCACCAACGATTAATTGAACTTTTAGGAAAAAAATCAGATTGGCTTGGAACAGGTTTGGATCTCATATTTTATGTATCAAGATTGGGTTTGAAAAGGTTTTATTCAAAAGAATGGAGATTTTGTCTTATGTTTGCTCTCATTCTTCCTAAATCAAGGATTTAAAAGAGTGTCATGGAAATTATGTTAAAACATTATCGAAATAAGGGACATCTCAGAATTACTATCGTTATTTTAACACTATCAAACTATCAATATTTGAATCTTTAAGAGCATAACCTATTTGTCAAACCTTCAAGGAATCCATAGAAAAGAACATTTGGGTGTGACAAGTCTCTAATAGTGAAAGGTCTATAGTGGAGTGTTTTAGAGAATCATAGATATAGAGGTGAATAACCTTTCTAAGAGAGTTTAAACTAATGGTAATCACCTATCTAAAGGGAAGTTTTCAAAATGTTCTCATTATCCTAGATACTAGAAATTAATAATGTCAAAATTCATGGTTGATGAAGTATGCATGCTATTTATAAATCAAAATTCATTTTATAATTCATAATTCTCAAAAAGAAATATAAAAAATTTTAAAGTTAAGATAAAAATTGCACCTGATTGGCATACTACCATAAGGTCAATGTCTTTAGACCAATCATCATTGATAGACTTCCACTAACTTCAAATTTTGCCAGATTGGCATCCATAGGTTTGAATTGTAAATTGGCTAGTAGAACATCAAAAGGTGTATCAAAACTCTAGATTCTCAAAGTAAAAAATTCCATAAGATGTGTGGTTATCTCTTGTCATCTTAATCATGCCATGAGAACAACCAGTATATGACTCTTTACCAAATTTTTTAGCATAAAAGATGAATTCAAAAGCTCATGGCATGGCAAGTAATCATCTAAGCAATTCAAGTCAAAATTTGCAGCAGCCTATGATCCCTTAGTCAATCGTGTTGAATAGTCCAAATTATCCTTACATTGAATAGCATGCATTGGTTGATGAAATCCTTAAATAAAAATGTTGCCCTATGCTCAGATTATACCACACAGGGTAAGGATGCTTCCAAGCTTTATTAGAATGACAAAGATCATCTGATTTTGAACAAGTAAAGGAAAAGGTTCAGTGTAGGAAATCCATGGGGCATGATACACTTTTCTTTTTTTTTTTTTATTTTTAGCTTCTGAGAATCACTTGAACTTTTTCCTGGGTCTCTTTGCCTTTGTAGACTTTTGGATCAAAAAGTTTGTATGAAGGTCTATGAGGTATAGGGATAAACCTATTGAATTGCTAAGCACTGAAAAACTTAAGGGCAAGAACACTCTATGAATGGTTCCTCATTTTCTTGGCTCACTATGATCCTGACTTCCATTGGCAATGTTTTGTTGGCATTTAACAATAGGATGACTTTCTTGCCTTACATATGCTATATGTTGCCCCTTTGGTCAGCATAAGTATGTATTATGGGATTAGTTCCCCCAAAGATTGAGTACTTTGATTTAATTACCTCTAAACTTATACTGCCTGGATCCTCAATAAAAGTATTGGTATGATAAAAGTTAAGTACTTTGAGGTAATTAGCTTTCAAATAGTACTCCTTAAATCCTTGACATAAGTGTTGGTGTGATAAAAATTGAGTGATTTAAGGTACTTGGTGTTCAACTTGTACTCCATAGAGCCCTAACAGAAATGTTGGTATGATATGAAATTACAAAATGATACGATGTTATTTGTAATTTTTTTTGGTCAAGGCTTTGCTTTTATGGAGATCTTTCCTTTATAAATTTTTTTCTTTTTACGTCCTTAAATGGCTTGGAGTATTTGCCGCTCCTATTTCACTTCATTTTTTTGAACTTGTTTCTACTCATCTTGTCTGGTAATATCCTTCTTTCTGTCTTGAAATTCCATATTATTCACCACAAATGGAAAAAAACTAAAATTAGTCTACAAGAATATATACATATCTTATTAACATTAATCTTTATCATTATCTTTATATGATTATCATTGAATGAAAAATGGACAAATATATGAATGAATAAGTGTTGAAAGATAATATTCAATGGTATGAATTGGGTGCTAAGTAATTGGTTAAATATCAAGCTTGTAAATTATTGTAGAGGCAAGAAACCAAAGAATACAATTCATGATTCAACATTACTACTTTGCCAACCAAAATTCTTTGATTTATCTACTATACAAAACTATATTTGCAAGATTCAAAAGAGACAAATAGCTGAAAATAATTGCTTTCACAAGCACTTTAAAAATCATGAATGCATGATCATATGAAAATGTGAACATTGCAAATGTACAAAGAGATGCATAAATGAATTTGCAAGTTTCCATTAGATATTAATATCATGCCAAAATCAAGAAAAATCCTTCACAATATAACAAATTAATGCAAGAAATAAATATCACATACACTTATTAATATCAAGAAAATCAAATTATAACAGTAAAAGTTTAGAAGCCTTCCCCCATATGTACCTAATTTGGTAATTTTAAAATCGGGCATGGCTCTAACAAGGTAAGCCTCCTATAGCTTATTACATGAGGTTTGGATTTGACATCTAAATACGTTCTCAAATTGTTCCCCAAATCCAAAAAAATCTGATAAGGTTCCCTAATCCTTAACCATCAAAGATTCATATCAAAAAGGGTTCAATTCGAGTGAAAGTATCTTTCATGTTGTAACGAGGCTAACATTTCGAGCAAGCATAGGAATTTACACTTGGTAGGCTTTTCACAGGCCTAAACAAAGGCTAACATCTCAAAAGGTAGAGCTAATTTGCCCCTTTCTAAATATAAGTACCTATGCCCCTTTATAACCTGAAGAAGAATCTAATGCGTATGAATGTGCATAATGTGTGTAGGGGAGGGGACACCTTATCTTTTAGGACTCAACACTTACAAAAATAATAAAAAATCTATCCTAAACTCCCTTAAAAATTAATGCTGCAAAGGAAACAAAAAGGTTAGTGAAAAATATGAACAATATATGTCCAAATTTGCATATAAATCAAAAGTAATCTTTTTGAAAATATAGAGAACTGTAGTTAAATACTGGTTGAAACCAAATAAATCAAAATTTTTACATGTAATTAATTTTAGGCTGACTCTCTAGCTATCCCAGCGGAGTCGCAAGCTATAGCAACATGGCTAGGATAGGAATTCTGACTAGCCTGACTTAAATGGCAGATGTATTCCTTGTTACTATATATATCTATATCAAATTTTTTCTTTTATTTTTTGGGGCCCTTATCATCATTAATATTATTTTTTATTTCTCATGTTTGGGGACCGAGTTGTTGAGATGAATTGACCACTTGACTTAACTCTAATTAGTCATTAAGAAATGACCATTTGTTTGAAGTTGCCACCAATTTTATTTAGGCCAAGTGAGATTGGATACCTATCAAAGTTTATATTTTTAGGGTTACAAAACTCTTAAAAACAAACTCTGAAGTTTACGCTCATACCAAAGATTACATGAAAAAGGGTTTCAGAATCAATTACAATAATGAGTAAGGATCAACCCTCTTGTGATGCTTGAAAATCGATACCTTTTTAATTATATGTTAACTTAAATTTTGATTCTTATTTGGTTTCAATACTTAATTATAATTTCCATGAATAATATTTTATTAAACAAATTTATTATTTTGAGAAAAGTTGCATTTTATTATTTTTGGAAATCTCAAAATTATTTGTACCCTCTTAATGAACCAAGAAGACATGAACTCTCAATCATACCCCGATGAAAAGCTTGTGGAATACGAAAGGTTTCTATTTTCCTGAAATTGAGGAATCTTGACTTCTTATTTGAAAAAGATGTATCATTATTAAAATAATACATAGAACCCCTCGCATATTCCGATAGGAATTCTATGTATTAGTAATTTAATTAGGAGACATTACCTTTACCATGAAAGAAATTGATTTTATTAAAAATACGAGCCTCAAGACCTAAAAATGGTCCAATATGACGAATCTATTCCTAGTGTGTACTTTTGACATGAAAGTATCGCAGTATTCACATAGGACTTTGTTCTAAAGCAGAATTACAAAAATACTTTTATGTATGCCTTTGACATGAAAGTATCCTGATAACTCCTAAAAGACTCAAAAATGCTTGAAAAAGGGTAAACCTACCCTAAATATACACCTTCGACATAAAAGCTTCCCAATGCTTATCTGAGACTTAGCTTAAAAAATTACCAAAATACCCCTACGATATACCTTCGACATAAAAGTATCTCGCCAACCCTTAAAAGACAAAAAAATGCTTGAAAAAAGGGTATACCCATCCTAAATATGAACCTTCAGCATAAAAGCATCCCAATGCTTATCTAAAACTTAGCTTGAAGGAAAATTACTAAAATAACCTTATGATATACCTTCAACGTGAAAGTATCTCATTACCTTAATGGACACTAGACTGATCATAAAACGATGAATTCACCTTAAATGGGAACTAAAAATCCAAAATTTGACATAAAATACAAAAATTATAATTAACCCCTTAAACTTTTGAGAATTCATTTCATACCCAATTTAAAAATTCACAGAATATGAAAAGTTTTAATTTTTAGCCCTGGGAATAATAGAAATTTTAAAAGTGATAAATTTGGCTAAAAATAGAAAAATTATAGTTAAGCCCTTAGCTTTTAAAAATTTCATTTTGTACCTGACAAAAAACTGAAAGGATACTAAAAATTTTGAAAACTTTAATACCTCTATGGAAGGCCATGGGAATAATAGAAATTTTTAAAAGTAACGAAATGACCATTTTGCCCCCCAAATACTTACATTTGCTATTTAGTCCTTAAGCTTTTTAAAATTTTTATTTTAGTCCCTACATAATGAAATGACCTAAAAATCATAAAAATCACATGAAATTATGAATGAAAATACAGCCAATATATCAACAAGCATTCAGCCAACACCTTGGCCATAAAAAATATCTCTACAATTTACAAAATAACCCTTAAACTTTACAAAATTACATTTTAAGCTTTATATGATAAAATATCATAAAACATCATAACAAATGAAACTAGCTGAAAATCAACAAAAAAATCGGCAAAAATATATACAAAGGTTCGGCCAAATACTTTTAGCCATGGAGCATAATTTTTATTTTATATAATTTAGTCCTTAAACTTTTTAAAATTATAAATTGACCCCTAAAGTGTTAAAAATACATAAATCATGTTTGTAAATGCATGAATCAAAATTTTTAAGGCACAAAATGCCTTCGACCAAACCAAGAATTGCCTACAAAAGTTTTTACAAGTTTTGCAATTTAGCCCCTATGTTTACTAATATTATTAAACAACCTAAAAAATTAAGAAAACATAAAATCATGACAAGAACAAGCACAAAATCATCATCCATAAAGATTATTGGATTCGACCAAAGTAAAAAAATAGATCTAAATATGTTTTTATACATAAAATCATGAAAACAGAAATAAACATAATATAAATTAATACTACTAAGCTTAAATAAAAATAAAAATAAAAATAAAGATAAAAATCATATATTAACATGAAAACATTAAAAGAAGGACAACGTAAACATCAACATATATACAATAAGATCAAAATCTCAACAAGAAAATATATTGCATTAAAAAAAGTCAATATGTAGTTACAAAAATAAGAACAACAACTAATATCTCACATATATATTTTCACCATGTTTAGCCTTTCAACATGGATGAGAATTCATTAGCCTTAACATAATTTTTGAATCGTAAATAAGAAAAGAAATGAATGAAGATGAAGAAAACCTTAGTGATTAAACATTATACCTTGAATAAATTGAAAACTAAAATAAACTAATTTTTTAGTGATTTTTTTTTCAAGCAAGAAAACCAAAAGCTCCCCTCCCCTTCTTGAACAATTCTCCTCCTATTTATAAGAGGGAGAATCGGCCAAGAAGGAATCAAATTCTTCTTGGCCGATTTGGCCATTGCAAATTTCTTCTTTTTTTAATTAATTAATCTATTTTTATTTTATTTATTAAATTACATCAAAAGATAGAATGCATTAAATTGACATGAAATTAGTGGTCACTCAAAAATATTTTGGCATGATTATTTTGATAATATCAAGTAATGGATAATTAGGAACCAACTAAATTGTTTAAGGAAAAAGTTGGAAATTAACTAGACTAGCTTCCATAAAATTAATATAAAATAACAAATAACTAAAAAAAAATTAAAATGATAATAATAAAATAGAAATTTAATAATTAATAACTATAAATAAAATTTTAAAATAAAAAATTGATTGGAACTCCAAAACTCATAAAATTATACGAGTAAAATTGTTTTGAATACAAGTTAATATATATTAAAAAATTCAAAACTCATAAAATTAATTAAATTTTCAAAAACTGATTTAATATCAATTTAATAAGAATATTTGATGAATTTTGAAAATTAATAAACTTGGAAAAATCCACCTAAAAATTTAAAGAGTAAAAAACTCTATACCTTGGAAACCAAAAAAATTCTGAAACAAATACAAAACTCAAAAAATAAAGTGGATTTTTCAAAACCAATTTAGTAGGGATGAAATAATAATATTTAAATAATTTTAAAAATTATAAACTCCAAAAAAAGTTCCTAAAAAAATTTTGCAAAATAGAGAATTTCGTATTTTGCAATCGAGAAAATTTAAAAAACAAATGAAAATTCATAAAATAAAATGGATTTTTCAAAATTGATTTACAAGTGATTAAATAATAATATTTAAAGAATTTTGAAAATTATAAACCAAGAAAAATCCTACCAAAAAAATTGATAAATTAGAAAACTCCGTATCTCAGTAATAAGAAAAATTTTAAAATTCATAAAATAAATTAAAATTTTCAAAACTGATTTAATATGAGTTAAACAACAATATTTAAAGAATTTTAAAATTTGTAAACCAAGAAAAAATCCATCCAAAAAATTCATGAAGTAGATAACTCCGTATTTTAGAAAAGAGAAAATTATGAAAGAAAGTGCAAAACTCATAAAATAAAGTGAATTTTTCAAAATTAATTTAATATTAGTTAAACAATTGAAGAATTTCAAAAATTATAAATAAAAAAATGCTCCCAAATAATTTGCAGTCTAGATAACTCTGTATTTTGGACAAAAATTATGAAAGAAAATGCAAAGCTCACAAAATAAAATGATTTTTTCAAAAATGATTTAATATTAGTCAAATAATAATATTTGAAGAATTTTAAAAATTATAAATTTGAAAAAAAAATCTTTCCAAAAAATTTACAGTATAGAAAACTCTGTATTTTAAAAACGATAATAAAATGTAAAACTTATAAAATAAAATGAGTTTAGAAAAACTAATTTAATGTTAATTAAATATGAATTTTGAAGTTTAAAGCTAGAAAAAAATTCCACCAAAAATTTTACAGATAAAGAAAAATTCATATTTCAAAACCAAAAAATTTTAAAAAAATGCATGAAAACTTATATAAAATGAACTAAATAAAACATATTATTCAAAATATTAATTTACAAAATGGTAAAGATGAAAATCCAAAATTTGAAATAATTTTATCTGAAAAAATTTCACGAGTATGATACTCGCGGTACTACAAAAAATTCAAAATTAATTTAAAAAATGGATAGCTTGACATCTTATGGTATAAATGCCAATACAAATTTTTGAATTTTTTTTTTTGAATTTTCAGAGTGCATATCGGCATAAATAGCACACAGCTATCAATAAAAATATACAACAGTTAACTTTTCAAATTTAACGAAAAATTCTCAAAAAAAATCCTTAAAATGGGAAATTTGGCCATAGTAACATCAACAAAAGCACATTTCAAAATTTTATAAGTATAAAATTAAAAGTTAATTATTTTACCTTAACGTTTGTATTTTTTATCCAGGATTTGCTCCTCATGACCTTTGAAATGACGTTAATTTTGTCACATGCACCTGAGATCATATTTAAATAGGTCTTGAAAATGTACATTTCCCTAAAAAAAATTTATCTCCACTGAGACAAGTGCCTAATTTTGTATCTCAAATGTTTTTAGACTGAAAAAAAAGGTCTGAACAAAATTCGATGTCTATAATAACACTTTTACGTATGAAAACTTTTTAATTTCTTTTTGGTATCTTCTTTTAATAGGACTATAAATAGAAGTCCAAGAGCTTCATTTAGGATATTTTCACAAACTTTTGACTTTCAAGCATTTATTTCTAATTCTCTTTGAATTACTCATACTAGTACACTTTCCACTGTCTTTACTAACCTTTCGCCTTCACCATCACCATCTATAATCACCTTTGTTCTTCTAGGCCTACTCTAATCATTCTTTCTATTATCTAACAGAATACTTTATTTTGCTAATTTGCAAAAAGAATTGTCTACATTTTAAGGACTCATTCGTGGAGTAGGAATCCATTAGAAATCAAAATACATCAATCTCATTTTACATCTAAGACATAATGTGAATGATGAAGGTTAATGAGGAAAAATGTGAATGCCATAGGAAAATAAGTTAGTTATGGGGACAATCTCCCAACTTACATCCTTCAATGCCATAACTTGTCATTTCAATCTATGAACAATAGAAATGTATTAAGAGAAATTCAGGCTTATGCTTAAAGATATTTAATATTAAAATCAATTATAGTCAAGATTAAGGATAAGATGTGATTAAAAGTTTCTAATTATAGGTCTTGCAGGGTGCTCATCTTCCCTACACATAATCAACTCCTGAACCTTAAATTTCGTCTGGTTCATAAGTGGATTTTGTAATCTATTCTGAGAGTTTTGTAACCCTCAAAAGATGAATTCTAATAAGTGGCTAAACACACCTAGCCTGAAAAGATTAGTGGCAACTCCTAATCTATTGGTTATTTTGTAATAGCTATCTGGGAAAGTCGGGTGTACAATTTAGTCCAATGACTTAATCACAATTTTAGAACAAACAATTGTCCCCACTCTATGCTATTGAATTTACATTAAATATGTTAAGATTGTTTTGATATAACAAATTCTAAGTTAATTAGTTTGACGTTAAAAGCATTTATCCTTATATCATTTTCTAAACATTTGAAAATTACTAAAATATGTTTCACCTTTAAGTTTTCTTAAAATTACATGTTCGTAAATGTATACTTATGTTTAAAATATTTTAGAATAATTTAAACTCATTTTGAAATGCCCAGAAAAGTATTTCTAAAAGAAACTTAAGGTGGGGTATCGATACTTTGTGAAACAACAAATAATGAACTTTACAGGCAAATATCTAAACTCATTTTGAAATGCCTAGAAAATTTTTTTGGGAAAACATTAGGTATTGATATAGTGCCCATACTTACAAAAGAAACATAAAATAGGTAAATAATGTCTAATTGAACTTAGTTGGGCTATAAAGTATCACTGCCAATATTGATACTTGTTAGGTATATTAGCTTTATATTAATCTCAGTTTTGATATACTAAAACTTAAGCTTAACTAGCTTGTGTTTAAATATGTTCAAGATTAGTATTTTTTCCATGAAATATTTTGTAAACACTTTGAAAAATACTAGAATATGTTTTAACTCTTTCAAGCACTCAAAAATATGTTCTTTCAAGCACTCAAAAATATGTTCTTAATACATACTTTATAAAACACTTTTTAGATAAGTTTTTGTAGCCATGAAAAATCTCTTAAAATCGATTTTCATAGGAATGTATTGATACACTATGTGTATGTGTCGACATAATACTTGCCAGTAGCTAAATAACCTTAAAATGAAAAAAACATTGTTCACGTATCAAGACAGATTATTCTTTATCGATACAGCAGTATTCAATGGTAATATGTTGGTCCGTTAAACATAATGTATCGATACCCACTCAATTGTATCAATACAGAGGCATGGGGAACAATGAGAAATGACATTTTGAATGCTTCAACAGCTAAATTCCTTCACCAAATGTTCCCAAAACATGATTAAGGCTATAAAGAAGCCACTCCAGCACCTTCAACTAGAAGAAGAACCAAGAAAATTGTGCTTAAAGCCAAATCTTTCATCTTTTCCACTAAATAGTTTATATTTGTATAGGATTAATTCGTTTTATTTTTGTATCTTTAAATATATATTTTCTTTGAGCCAAAATTCTTATAAACACCTAACCTTTAGAGGTTTTATTTGTTTACACTAAAATCGTTGTAAAAAAGAGAGGTTCTTACTTGACCATTGAAAAGTAGAGAAGGTTTTTACTCTTTCTTCAAAAGTAGTAAAAGAGGATTCTATCTTAGTCACAAAACATAGATGGTGGAGGTTTCTATCTTGGCCTTGAAAGAGATGGAAGGTAAAGATTATACCTTGTCCTAAAAGGTTGATAATTCAAGTTAGTGAATTATGTAAATCCAAGGGAAGTGAAGCTAAGGTAGAGGACGTATGCAATTGAGGATGAACCTCTTTAAATCATTGAGTTTGCTTCTCTTTCCTTTTTCTTTAATTATTTATTTCCATTCACTAACTTGCACTACAAAGTTTATTGTTTAGATTTCTCAATTTTATTTATCAAACTTTTAATTTACCAAAATTTTGAAAAATCAGTTCACCTCTTTTTAATTTCATTAACCACTAAAAAGTCTTAAAAATTGGTATCAGAGCTTGTGTCTGATTCTTATAGGCTTAAAATCCTTAAGCAAAGATCCATAAAAGACCAAGCAACTGCTAGTGGTGATATTTTTAGTATGGGCCAAAAGGGACATTTAATTATGAGGCCTTCTCTCTTCAAAGTTGAAGATTATGCATATTGGAAAATAAGGATGAGGCTATTTCTCCAAACAAATGATCATCAAGTTTGGAAGATAATGATGAAAGGCCCATTCTCCCAACAAAGATGGTAAGTGATCTTAAAGTTCCCAAGGAAGAATAGGAATAGGATGAGAAAGACACTAAGATAACTTAACTCATTGCCAAGGCCATGCGCACACTTTTTTGTGCATTAAGCCCCAATGAGTACAATAAGGTGTCGTTGCCAAAGAGATATGGGATAAGTTCACTATCACAATAAAGGGACTAATCAAGTCAAGGAGTCCAAGATAAGCGTGCTCACTTTTGATTATGAGATGTTTAAGATGAAACTAGAGGAAGGCATTAAGAAGATGTCTGATAGATTCATGAACATTGTAAATGGCTTGAAGGGTCTCGAAAAAATGTATCTCAGCAAGGAAATGGTCAAGAAAATGTTGAATAGCCTTTCTAAGTCACGGGAAGCTAAAGTGACTACAATTGAAGAGTTAAAGAACCTCAATTTCCTTTCCTTAGATGAGCTTATCGGATCACTCTTTACATATGAAATAAAGATAAATTATGAAAAAAAGAGCACCAAGAAAAGTTGAAGTTGCATTGACGGCTTCCATGAGTAAGGAAGAGGATGACAATAATAAGGATGGTGAAAATATGGAGATGATCATATTTGCGAAGAAATTCAAGAAATTCTTGAAGATAGATAAGGGTAAATTATCCTAATCTAAAATAATTAGCAAAATGGTGTGCTATAATTGCAATAAATCGGGGCATGTCAAATTTGATTGGCCATTATTGAAAAAGAAAAGGAAAAAGGCATTAATAGCAACTTAGAACGATAATGACTCTTCAGATGATGATTCCAAGGAAGACCAAATTGGCAACCTATGCTTCATGTCTCTTGATAAGCCCAAGGTAACCTCAGACTCTCCAAATTTAAATTCCTATACATTTGATAAGTTACAAGATGCTTTTGATGATTTTGTAGTTGAGTTTGAGGAAATAAACTCAAAACACAAGAAAATGATTTCAAAATTAAAAGTTGAAAATGATTTATTATTAAATCAATTCTTGTGCTAAAAAATGGAAACAAAGATTTGAAAAATGATTTTAATAACTTAAAGCGAAGAATTAACATTTTAGAGAAAGTCAATTTTGACTTAAAAAGAGAGATTGAAAGCTTGGAACAAGAAAAGAAAATCATTTTAGACAAATCTTTTTAAGTTTATATGAGCAAGTGCTCACATTGCAATTTTCACGGTCATAATTTGCAAACTTCTCCCATTAAGAAAAATACACAATTCAAAGTTAGGCAAGTATGGGTTCCTAAGGGAACAAGAAGCTTTAAGACTAACATTCAAGGACCCAAAGCAATTTTGGTACCAAAAACCAAGTGAAAGTCTCTTTGTTGGTGTATTAGAACAATAAGGAGCAACGTAATACAAATGGATGCTCTAGACACATAAAGAAATATGATCGGTAACCTTTGAGCTTTAAAATTTTGATATGTGTATTAATTATTCATGTTATGATTATTAATGCTTTATTGAATTTAAAAAATGCTCTATTGAATTTAAAAAAATGTTTTTAATGTAAAATTGGTTTAGTGAAAATTCATGTTTTACATTTTAAGCCACTGTGAGCTTAAATGTGCATGCATTTGATGATTTAGTGCTTAATGATGATGTGTTACATTAATTTGTGAAATGTTGCTATGAAGCAAAATTGAAGAATGATTTATGCATAAAGGGTTGATTTTGATAAACTTCATGTCATGAGTCATTAAGAAGCTCTATTGCTTGACTTATGTTCATATCCTTAGGGAGAGCTTTTAGAGCTTACTTGTAAGATATGATACCATAAATATGCAATAGTAAGTTCTTACTCTTTAACACTTTATATTCAATTATGCTTGCATAAGACTTAGAATGTTTGATTATGTTGCAAGTTTATGATTTATGGCTTAAACAAGTTTGGTAACATTGAAATATTTTTTAAACTTGTGCATATGTGATTTCAATGAAAACCTTTTAGTTGCATATTGCCTTACTTATGTGACAAAATATGCTAATTCATTCAAACTTGATTTTGAAAGTCATTCTAAACTAAACTTTGATTATTCAAATGAGTTTTAAATGCTTAGCATTAGAATATAAAATCATGGGTTTTGGAATGCCAAATTGCATATTTTTCTAAGCATTTTTTGAAAAAGTTAAGGCATGTATTGATACTTAGAGTCTTGTATTAATACAATAAACAAAAACCCAGAAAAACCTAACTTGTATCAATACAATGACCTTTGTATCGATACATCACTATGAGTATCAATACAAAAGCCCTTTGTCTCGATACAAATAGTGAAATTTGGCCAATTTCGTGTCTTTTAAGCTCTTAAATTTAAAATTGGTCTCTTTAATGAGTTTTCATTATTTCTAAATCTTGATAAACATCATTTCATAACTCATCACATGCTTAAACATCATATTCGATTCATTAATGAGTGTTTCAAAAATTAAATACATTAAATGGTCATATTGCCTTGTAATGCTTAAAAATACAAATTTTTCTATACAACATTATTTTTTTCTAATAATTGGTACTATATATACTTAATGTTCTTCATTCATCAACAGTTGGTATCACTTATTTCAAAATGTTATTAAACACATTGAACATCTTTCATTCCTAATGAAACCTAAGCTTATTGAATATTCTTTTACAATTAAAATCTTGGTACCTCTAATGCTCATCTTTTGCCAAGATTGTTTTCAAGTTTTGCAAGGTTCATGGAGATAAATCCATCCTTGAAAGATGAACACTTGCATAGCAAAAGGAAGCAAATTAAGCATGCAACCTCTTCAAAACAAACCAAAACCATCAAAGAATGTTGAAACACTAGAAATGATGATTCTTTAAGTTACAATGAGCATATCATCAAAGTTTGGTAAGGTTAAGGTAATCATTAAAGAAATGCTATTAAATTCTTATCCTTTAGCATTAAGTTTGGTGACATACATAAGTCAATTATATATATAATTGGAATTTTAATATGTAATGTATGCTTAAAATGTTCCCTTCAAATGAATCTTTGAACATGTTTAAGTGCATAATTCTCATATCTAAGCATGTTCTTTGATTGAATGTTTACTTAAATGATTTTATTTACATATCATGACTAAGCAAATGATCTTCTAACCTATGGAAGTTTGCTATGTTTTTCTTGAAAATTTTTTAACCTTCCATGTGGCATCTATTTTAGTATGCATGTGTACTAAAAATTTAAAAGTTGACATCTAGCATCTAGACACCAATTAGATTAATAATTCATAAAATCCTTCAACAATTAGTATGTTCCATCTCTCAAATATGCTTAAAAGACTACAAAAGAATACAAAAATTGGACAAACTACACATTAGGAGTTAAATGCATATATTTTCTCAATAATTGGTATACATATTTTTAAATGTTTTATAATTTATATACCTTCTAGAAATCTTGCTGAAATTAGTCCCTTAGCTTTGAATTAATCTACTTTCAGCTTTTTGATATTCCAAAAAATGGAAGAGTTTTAGGGTTTAATTTGCTCGCTTGAACTTTAAGCTATGCTATCAAATATGAGGATTTCACATATGCTTCCATTATTTATATTATTAAAATCCCTAATATTTTGTGTTGGTACTTTTGAAGCCAATATGACAAAAAATGCCATTGCCAAGTGTTTCAAAATAAAATATCCAAAAATCCATTTCATAATGCTTTTATTAAGGGGGAGTTTTATTGAAAATCTTTAAATGACTAGGGGGTTTTACAAGCAAATTCACCTTAAGTTTTGTTATATAAAAAAAGAGGAGATTGTTAGCTATATTAGCTTTGAATTAATCCCAGTTTTGATATAACTAAAACTTAAGCTTATTAGCTTGTGTTTAAATATTTTCAAGATTAGTATTTTTTCATGAAATATTTTGTAAATACTTTGAAAAATACTGGAATGTGTTTTAACTCCTTCAAGCACTCAAAAAATGTGTTCTTAATACATATTTTTATAAATAAAACAGTTTTTAGGTAAGTATTACATGCTTTAAGGTCATGAAAAAACCTCCTAAAATTGATTTTTATACGAAAGTATTGATACACCATGCATATGTATTGATACAATACTTGGCAATGGCTGATAACCTTAAAATGTAGAAATCAGTGTTCATGTATTGAGATAGATTATTTTGTATCAAAATAGAACTATTTTGTATCGAGATAGATTATTCTGTATCGATACAACACTGTTCAATGGTCACATTTTGATTGTTAAACAAAACTTATTGATACCCACTCAATTGTATCAATACAGAGGCATGGGGATCAATGAGAAATGACATTTTGAACGCTCCAATAGCTATATTCCTTCACCAAATGTTCCCAGTGGCTACAAACATGATCAAGTCTATAGATAAGCTACTCCATTGCCTTTAACTAGAACAAGAACCAAGGGAATTGTTCTTAGAGCCAAATTTTTCATTTTTTCCATCATTTTCACCAAGTAGTTCATCCCTGTATAGGATTAATTCTTCCTATTTTTGTATTTTTCATTTTGTATCTTTTGATATATATTTCCTTTAAGCCAAAATTCTTATAAACACCTCATCTTTAGAGGTTTTATTTGTTGACACTCAAATCCTTGTAAAAAGAAGAGGTTCCTACTTAGCCATTGAAAAGTGAAGAAGGTTTCTATTTAGCTTTCAAAAGTAGTGAGAAAGGGTTCTATCTTAGCCATAAAAGATAGAGGGTGGAGGCTTCTATCTTAGCCTTGAAACGTAGGGAGTTTAAAGGTTATACCTTGTCCTTAAAAGGTAGATAATTCAAGTTAGTGAATTATGGAAATTCGAGACAAGTGAGGTCGAGGTAGAGGATATAGGCAATTAAGGTTGAACCTCTCTAAATCATTGAGTTTACTTCTCTTTCCCTTGTCTTTAATTGTTTATTTCTATTCATTAACTTGCACTCCGAAGTTTATTGTTTAGATTTCTCAAATTTATTTATCAAACTTTTAATTTACTCAAATTTTGAGAAATCAATTCACCCCCTATTAATTTCATTCACCATTAAAAAGTGCTAACAATACTTGACCTTCCAATGGTCAAATTTTCAAAAATTATAAAGGGAAGTACCAATACTAGTCATGATACTTTTACTTAAGCTAAAATTCCTAGACATGATTTTTTAGGCTTCAATGGTTCTTTTTTGTCCCAGTTAGCTCCAAACAAATATAAATCAATTCTAAGCTATAAATAGGGAGCTCCAATACTTTTATGAACAAGAAACATTAAGAGAAATGACATTTATCAAGAAAGAAAAATCAAAGCCACATTTTTCATCTCTCACGGTCTTTCAAGAAGTTCACTATTTTAGGCTTTATTTCCATAGTATTCTTGTATTCCTCTTTTGTTTAGTTTCTTTTTATTTAGCTTAAACCTTGTAAATGTCTAGCCCTTTTAGAGGTTTTTTTTGTTT
This sequence comes from Adansonia gregorii, assembly GCA_038382025.1. Lineage (NCBI taxonomy): Eukaryota > Viridiplantae > Streptophyta > Magnoliopsida > Malvales > Malvaceae > Adansonia > Adansonia gregorii. The sequence continues at coordinate 1,216,377 of JBBYHO010000012.1, forward strand.
ACATAAAAATAGTTGTAAAATGATAATTCTACCAAAATCTTAAAAAGTAGAAAAGTCATGTCTTAACCTTAAAAAAATAAGGGGAAGAAGTTGTTATCTAAGCTTATATAAAAAAATAGAGATTGTGAAGGCTATACCTTGTCCGTAAAATGTAGCAATTCAAATTAGTGATTAGGAACTCCTTAGCAAATGAGGCTAAAGAGAGGATGTAGGCACAAGATCAGACCTCTATGAACCATTTGTATTTGATTTTCTATCCCCACTCTTTTATTTGCTTTAATTGCTCATTTACTTATTATTTTTAGTATAGTGCTTAAATTTTTCAATATCATTATTTGTGCTTTAATTTTATGAGTTATTTTTGAGAAGTCAATTCTATCCCTATTGATTTATTCACAAAAATATTAAGATATAATAATTTAACTTAGAAACTTAGGATAAAAGTTCTGAAGAAATTATTGAACCATCAAATAGAAAAAAAGAAAGAATTATGACTGTTAAAAAATAAAAGATATTACAAAGATGATATAAGAACTTAAAAGAATTAAATCATCAATGCCTAATGAAAATGGAACATTCTATTAGCATATTTAAATTTAAATGATATAAAAATGTAATGTAAATATTCAACATGATGTATCACATTCAAAATAAAGGTTATTACTTTATATCGAAAAATTATTTTTTGAAATATTAATATTAAGATAATTTGCATTAGGCAGGCAGTGAAATCATTGAATATGAAAAGGAAAATAATCCTAGAAATTGAAAGAATATGTTGCAAAATCACACTTAATCAACATATGGGTTTTTTTAGCTTTTTTAATCACAATAATTAGGGTTATATACAAGTTAGACCTTTTTTAAGGGTCGACTAGTCTATCTGACCTGATAGAATAATTTTTAAAAGTAGTTTGGACTTACAAACCAGGATAGGTTGAGCCAAATTTAAACTTGGACAAAAAAAATTGAGCTACGTGCTAGTCCATAAGCACCTCTAACAGTAATGCAAATGAAGATAATGGATAAATTTTCCAATTCATCGATTTCTTTCTTCTATCATAATTTATAATTTAATCTTAAATGTTAGCAAACAAATTATATATTTTGGAATCAAGAATAATTTGTCTAACTTAAGCTACAACTCCTATTGCTACTAATTATTGTAATATATCAAGATATGAACCTCAACATATTAGAGCAAACAACACTTCAAATCACTGTAAAGCCCTAGCTTGTCAAACAAATCACTCATTTAAACCTCTTATACTAAAATACAAGAGTGACTAGGTTAAGAGTCACCACTGATCTTTTTTGGCTAAGTATGAATGATCTCCTATTAAAACCTTCACTAAAGAATTATGAAACTCTAAAGGAACAATTTTACAGCATGCGTGTACTAGAAATATATAAGTTACACTCAATCCCTCTTGTGATGCCCAAAATTTGGTGCTAACTAATCACACATATCCAAATTTGCTTTCCTCGATTTCAATCATATGTATCCAATCATAATCCTTTTTGTATTCACTCAAAACCAAACAAATATCACTAAAAAAGTATCCCAATACTCTCATCAGGACTAGCTCGAATTTACAATAGATTCAAAGTAAAAATCATTTAAAAAGGAAAAATTCCATAAAAAATATTTGACTCTACAAATACTCATTGAGTGACTCCATTCTCAATACTGTTTATCAAATTTGACTCCATTGAAAAGAAATCACGAAAATAGCACACTCAAACTAAATTAAAGAAAATATAACTTTAAAACATAATAAAAAATCAATTTTATTTAAGCCAACTTGGAAGCTTTAATATAAGCTACTATAGACCTTTTGTAGGAAATCCTAGAACTATGGACACACTAAACATGACTCTTGGAATCAATTCCAAGGCATCCGAATGCCTTGAAATAGTGAAAACCCAAACTTAAAGAGACTTGAGACTGGGGATAGATTTGACCTTTTAAGCTTTCCAAATTTATTTCAGATTATTCCTATCACATTAAAATCATCAAACTAAATTCTATGAATTTTGACTCACTATATTACAATCTAAAAATACTCCACAAATGCCAAAAAATCATTTTGCCTATCACATAAATTTTAAAATTGGATGCTACTGCATTGCATAGTATGTCCAACCAACCTATATTCTACAATTTCTTTTTGATTTGTCCGGAATACCCACCAGACAAGCCATACATGCTTAGAAAGCTTATTCACTCTACTTTTATCTAAAAATATGATAAATGACATGAAAATGATTATCCTTATCAAAACAATTCATCTTGTTGAGTAGGCGCAAGAATAGAGCCATATAAGTCAGATTTCAGGATTTTTTTGTATTCGTGCGATCACAAAATCAAAAGTTTCAAAAACCAATTACTTAGTCCATTCAATGAAGACTATAGAACCAATAAAAAGGAAAATTCATTAGGCCTATAACACATTCAAAATATTTCTTTTCTATAAGACCACCATGCTGGATTGGAACAATAGCTTCTGACACAAATTATGATCATAAAGCATTTTGTCAAAATTTTAAAATGCATTTTTGGATGTTCAAACATCTAGCAATGAGACCTAGTAGACTTTATAAATGGCCTATATGAGAAAACAACAAAGAGTTCTAAGTGCCAAGACCTAGAACTATGTTTTCTAACATTGGCAATATGCTTCCAAGTCATGCAAATATCTTTATATTTTATGCTTTCATTCATTATTATTTATTCCTAAAAAGTGAGTGGCACACCAATACCATTTACTTATGTGCTGAAACCAATAGTTAAAGTGACTCTAAACTATACATTTTGACTCACCTAATCATCACCTGATGGCTCACATCAAGGCTCACTAAGTTTAAACTGAACAAAACATGTTTTTACACTTAAAAAACATTTTTATTTACTCCCAATCAACTTTAAATTAAGTCATTGTATTTAATATCCCTAAATTACTCGTTAAAGAGCTTATTAAACAAAACTAAACTTTGACTCACCCATTAATTAAGTGAACTAAAGCTTGCCCTTAGGGATCTTTCGAGAAAAAATGGTTTTTATACAACCTAAACACTAACATGCATTTTGTCATACATGTAAAATAGTAACCTATAGTTCTGGCAACTAATCATCCATAAAACTATTCTAAACACAAATTCACCTTAACTAAATACTCCAAAGCTAATAATGCTTATCCAAACATCAATTTCTCATCAAGATCTTATCAATTAACAATCAAATACAAGAAAACAAGCTTGGATTCAATTCAATTAACATGATTAACAATCAAAACATGCTTCTAGTCATTTGAACTCAACAACTAAACTAAGCTTCTAAATTCATTCAATTAAGCATCAATTTCAATTTACCTAAGTTCAACTCAACCTAATTCATCAAATTTCATCATTTAAGCATTAATTATGCAAAACCCACTCATGCACAGTAAGATACTAGAATGGCCGAACCTAGCGAAGGATATTTAAGTTTGTTCTAATGTTCCACTAAGTTCAAGAACATAAAATTTCATCATTTAGCATTAGATTTAAGTTTTAATCACCTAAATTATAGCTTAAACTAGCTCAAATTAGTAAGATTATGCAAGGAAACACCAAAGAAATTCAAGATTAAACTAACCTAAACTAGTTAAACATGATTCAAGTTCATCCTAGTTTATTCAAATATCAAATGAGCTAATGTTCCTAAAATTTCAACTTTAAACTTCAAGATTTTAGCTCAATATGCTAAGATCCTTGTTTAAATAAGTTTCAATCATTGAGATCCTATCAAATTATGTTCATTAAAACCCTAAACCTAAGGAGATCTCATGTTTGAACATTAGGTTTAGTTCATTAATCATGATTTAAGCTAAATTTCAACACAAACAACAAGAAATCAAGTGAATCATAGCTCAAATCAAGATTGAAACACAAGATCATCATGAATTACAATGGTCGAATCAAGTAGAATATGAAATCTTTATGGCTGAAACTTATATAAGCAATAGAAAGCATGAATCAATCATTAAACATGCTAAATAACTTGAAATTAAAGAGAAAAGATAAAGATTATACCTACTCCAAGCTTGATTCTCTCCCAAAAATGATGACAGCTTGAGAGAAAAGTGAATATTCTAGAATTTCTAAAATTTTTTAAATGTTTAGAAGTTATGAAAAGATCAATAATCATCCCTATTTATAGGTCTTCAAGTTGATGATTTAAGCTTAAACCACTTAGGTTGCTTTTAACTTAATCATTAACCTCCTAGCAAAATTTTGAAAAATTACATTAGTGCCATTAATGAAAAAATGAATAAAGTTTGCATATTCATCACATGGAAAATTCGGGTAAGGCTATATTCTACACTAGTCTTGTACAACTTTTTATGCCATTCAATTAATCATGATTTGTCTATGTAAAAATGCAATTCAATGTTACATCTTGTAGTAAAAATATGTCCTAATGACTTTCTCTAAAAACTATAAATTTTCTATCTCGAACGTCTTGAATTAAGTCTTCGAGAAATCTTGACTTTCCAAATCCATAAGTTTCTTTCATGACCAGTCTCGATTATACCTTCTTGACCTAAACTATGTTTAGTTTCATTTTGGAGTAATCAATTTTGAAATCCAAGTTGTAGAATTCTTTCAATTTTAAAGTATAACTCTAAGCTAAAAAGTTAACTTTACCTAAAGTTGACTTTGGTCACTATGTTGATTTTTTATTTGAACTTCTAAAACCTTAAAAGACTTGTACCAATCAACTTTTGACATTCTTGAATTTTTGAGACCTCGGTCTCCATTTTCCAAATCCAATTCCTACCCTTTAGATCAGACAATTAGGCTTAAATGATCATTATATTAAATTAATCCCATGGAAACCAGCTAAATCCTCAATTAGACATTTCTATCATCTCTAACTTATCCAAGAAAGTCTAGATCTAGAAAATCCCATCATCCCTTTAAAATCGGTAAAAAGTCAATTGCGACCTGGACAAAATAAGATGCCTGCACTAGTATTGATAAAGCTACCACAATCAATGTCCCCAAAATACTATGCCCTTTCTTGATAACTTAAAAGTGAGATTGTAGAAAACCATAAGCAAAATAAAATCCAAAGGAATAACCCCAAGTGCTTCAAACAATGCCATAATGTCACTAAAGAAAGGTAACATTACAGCAAACATAATGGCAATAATCACTGAGAATGACTAGAAAACCAGTCTTGGCATGGTGTTACATGTAGAGAATTAATCCATCTTTGGGTTTGCAAACCATTTTTCAAATATTTCATTTGTCGGTTGCGGGTAAATCTACAATGGCTAGTGAAAAATATAGTCAAGAAAATGCATGCATACATACAGTCAAAATTAGTTGTTAGGGTAATGCAATCATGGTTCTGGCTTGTAGTTTATTATATTGTCTAGAATTTGCACATAAAGGCTCAAGTCAATAATTTTATATTACTCCAACTCTTCATTTTTTTTAAAAGCATTAATGTCTAATGCAATATCCAAATATTGGAATAGAGATATAACATTCTAAATGTACGAAAAACTTAGGCCAAAATGAACATGCTTGCGTTGGGCACATACTTGTGTCCTCCAAATCTGAGTAACCTATTATTTTGGTTTTTATATCAAACATTAAGTTGAAATGGTTGCAATAAAAGCTACATAAAAATTATGTTGAATTAGGTTATTATAGCCGAGTTGGTTTAGATAGTGCACTAACACTTTTGACTACAAAGTTTAATTTCATCTCTAATCAAGTGAAAGTGAAAATGCAGATTATTTTAGGTGTCCCTAAAGTTTGTTACTTGATGAGGTTTTGATCTACAAATTAACTCAAGGATAGTAAAAGATTATCATGTTTAATACTGTCTACAGCCAGTAATCTTTGATTTCATCTAGAGTAGGCATGAATTGGAGATGATCCAGTTACAACATTCTTGCCTAACTAACCATAAAATTTAAAATGGTTGTAAATGTAGAGGTATCCTTGCTACAATAAAGAGCTGCTCATCATCATTAGCCCATTGATTAAGTCCATGGCCTCGAAAACTAATAAGACAAGTTTGATTTGATAGAGATTTTGTTTTATAAAAGATAAGCTAAGATGTTTTAGAATGGTTTTAGTTAGTAGACCTATTTTAGAGTTTGATTAATGAAGAGTTCTTACCACAGTGATTGTAACTAGTTATATTAAAGTGAAGATATTGGTAACTAAGAGAAACCAAATAGGCAGCAAAGGCCTGTTTTCACCATTAAATTTGAAAGAATTATTGGTTGAGATTGCTTACCAAATGTCCAATACCCAGAGATTGCCACCCTGAAATATGCTCACTATTATAGCAAAATAGATGCAAAAACCTTTGAAACCTACACTAGGGGAGCTATTGTCACCTATAGTTACTACAGCAAATTAAAAATAAGGTATATACTTTTAGTGTTAAACAATTTGCAAAGTGAATAAAATATTACCTGTATTTCAGGGATAAATGTGTTCGCTATGATAGCAAAATAGATACAAACCTTTGACACCTACATAGGGGAACTATTATCGCCTATAGTTGCTACAACAAATAAAAAGCAAGGTATATACTTTTAGTGTTAAACAATTTACAAAGTGAATGAAATATTACCTCCATTTCAGGGATAATTCTACAACCATATATGGTGGCGATGATTGAAATACCATTAATAGTATCAAGAATATGGTTTTCCTTTGATCTCTTTTTTATGTAGTCTTTTTTACATGCATTCCTGGAATATCCTATTAAGACAACCATTGCAAACTTAATATGCTCTGATATATGCAAATATGAAGTTCTCATTGCATTAGATGATTTTCTAATTTTTTATCTATGTGTGTTGAACCAATAATGATGAATGCTATAAGTAAGATAAAGGAGTAAGGAAGCTTGATATGTCTTAGTGAATGGAAAGATGATATTTATGCCAATAATAGTGGTACAACTCCAAAGATGATTATAAATTGGTACAGTTGCATTTTCCCACCTTGATTTTAGAGCAAGTAAATAAACTGTAGATAGAATATATAAATGATTAATGGTTATGATAGTTTCTGACAATTGCAGTGTAAGAGTAAGAGTATTTACTTATTGAGGCAGATTAGAGAAACTAACTTTAAGATTCTATCCTCTAAGAAGTAGTAGCCAATAACAGCACCACAACGTATTACAATTTAAAGAGGACTAACAAAGTATGTGACCAAGCACATAGAGATTAGGCATCACTTCATTAGAGATTATGTGCAAAAAGGTGATATAGTGCTTGAATTTATTGATATCTTGCATCAGCTAGCTGATATTTTCACAAAACCACTTAACAAGGATAGATTTTGCATAATTAAAAGAGAAATTAGCTTAATGGATGCACCCTAAATTCATAAGTTGATAAAATTCTAATACTTTACCTCAATATTGTTTACATCATGCTTAGTTTGAAAGCTAACCTTACATACCTACTTGTTTGATGATGTGCACTTGTATGACTTTTGATTCATGGATGATTTTTTTTTTGGTTAAATTTTGAATTGTTCATGCTAAATGACTATGATGTCAAAAGTTTTGTTCAAGTTGCATTTTCAAATGCTTTTTGAAGGGCAATTAGGTCAAAAATATGCTTAAATTGATACCATCTTAATGGAAATGACCCAATACTCAGCCACACATATCGATACCAGCAAATCCTTTTTCCTTGTATCAAGACCAATTTCAAGATATTGATACAAAACCTAGAATTGTTCATTGTATCGATACCTAACTCAAAGTATCGATACCAAGTATCGATACTCTCTAGCTTGTATCGATATAGATCCAACTTGTTCTATGTCTCGCGACCCAATTCCTTATATCGATACAAAACCCAACATGTTCTTTATATCGACACTGCCTCTTTTGTAATGATAGTCACTATTGATTTAGAAATCCTCGTGCATGAAAGTTTAGTTTCATCAAGCACTATTTATTCTTTCCCTTAGCCTCCTCTCCTTCACGTAACCCTCAATCATCGAAGTCAATCTAACTTTCACTTTTATCATAATACTCAATCCAAAAACTAGTTAATTTCATCATAATTTACCAATTCCCTTTGAAATTCAATCCATTAGCACCCAAAAATCTCAAAAATTCAAAAACTTCCTTCACTTAAACTATCACGATTCTCTTTTCAAATTACTTAAAATTTATAGAAATTTTTTCACAATTGTCAAGTGATTTTTTATTTTAAGTATTTCCTAACTCGATCGTTGTGATTGGTTGCAGATTTACTCGATACACTACACCATATTGCCACTAAAACTTACCACCCACCACATGTTTGACCATTTTCCTTAACTAGCTTTTCTTTAGCACCTTACCTAGCTTTCTCAACTCGACCTGCTCGACTTGCTACCTTTGGCAACTTTCACCACCTTCGATGAAGCTCATTGAAACCCACTCCCACTCTATCTGATACCTACCAAATCACATCAAACACTTTATTAACATTAGTTGTCTCTTTCACTTGTCTAAACCAGCATCCAGTTCTATCGTGACACCACCTACTTAACAAAATACCCTAACCAGCTTCAAACACTACCATGCCTCCAAAGAGAAAACAGACCACCCATTATCAATGACCTAAAACCTGTGCTTCCACTTCTACTGCTCACCAGCCACCTTTGACCTAAACACAATTATTTTTTGACCTATGCTTTCATGATGCATAGGCTTATGAGCGCTTCACTACTGTCTATGCCTATATGCCCATCCAACAATGTTCAGTTATCGATTTCCCCTTTATTAGGTCCATTTTTTATCCTTACTTTCATATTTTTGATACCTTCGCATGGACTAAATTTTTTCTCTCAATGTTTCGATTCACAAGAATCTTGTTTGTGTAGTCTTTAGCAATGCCTCACTTATCATTGATGATCATGATTATGTCATTGCAATTCAATTTTATCTTTTAGGATAAGATCTCGTAGTCAACCCAGCTTCTCTTACGACTGCCTTCGATTTTTTAAATGAAAGTGTAATTAATGAAGGTCTAACTCCCGTAGCCTTGCGCACCTTGAACAATAAAGCCACCCTCCTTCCTTCGATTGATTGCGTACTTCATCTTATCATTTCCCATGTGCTCCATCCATACAACACCAAATATACCTTGATTAGCGATTCTGACTGTTGATGGCTCCATATGATTCAAATCAGGAATTGTCCAAACCTAGCGTATTCTATCTTCATGGACCTTGTTCTTTATGTCCGTGGTTCTCATAGCCTCCTCTATGGCATGGTATTAAACTACTACTTCGACACTCAAGGTCTTGATCTTTCTTATTACCTAGGGATTATGGTATCTACTTACCATTAAATTGGTTGTAAATCCATAAGGCACATTGGGTACGAAATTCAAGGTGCAAACTTCATTCCCAAGGCTTGTCGACAACCACCTCTATTGTTTGAGCAACCGGATGTTCCTGCTCCTAATGACCATGCTGATGATATGAAGCATGATGCTTTTCCTCCACCTTCGGCTCTTGTCACCTTATCATTCGCGCCCATAGACCTACAACTATTTAAAATTCCATCATAGGGCATCTTAACACATGGGAGTGATGTTTTGACTCTTAGGATCACCAATTCAATTTCATTAATGCTCACCTTTCTAGTCTCGAGCATAGTCATTAGGTGTTGACCGAGCAATTCCATAACTTTTCTGTGACCTTTCATCATGCACAGCCGCCTAGTACTCCACCCACTACGGATCCTCCGGCCGATGAAACTTATTCATCTTAGGTTTATTTTAGGATGACATTTAAGTTTTTTTTGGATTCATTTGAACTTCTTTTATTTATCTTGTTGACTGTATTTAATGTCTTGTTCTCAATTTATCATCTTTGCTTGCATTTTCTCTAATACTTTGAATTGTTTTTTTTTTGTGTGTTTTGATATAACAATAAGGGGGAGAAATGTCATAAATTTGCAATGTGTTGCTGTATATGATTTGCAATGTATTGCTATTTATGTCTTCCATGTCTTCCATGATATTGTTATGCACAATGCAAAATATGTCTTCCATGATATTGTTATGCACAATGCAAAATATGTCTTCCATGAAATTGTCATATACTTGGTCATGATTATATTGTCGTGTTAAAACCCCAAATAACATGTTGATATTAAACATTTTTTTACATGATGTAGCTTGAATTCTGAAAATCTTGGGTAACATTATCAATTTGAAATGTTGTAGCTTTAAGGTATCCCATTTGCTCAAATTAAAACTTCTGAAAACCATTATTTTATTGAGGGGGAGTTTTTCTTTAACCTAAAAAATAAGCAAATTTATTTTAAGGTTTGTTATATAAAAAAGGGGGAGATTGTTAACTTTGAATTTGGCTTTGGTATAGCAAACAACTTAAGCTAAATTAATTTATACTTAACTTGCTATTTGTGTTAAAATTGAAAAACATTTTAAAAAGTACTAAATTTGTATTTTCTCAAAAATATATATGCCAAAATGTATATTTATACTTAGAATATTCTTAAGATATGTTTGAGTTGATATCAAGTCTATTCTTGAAATATGTTTAAGTTAATATCAAGTCAAGAAAAATCATTTTACAAAGGATTTTAAAGGTATGTATTGACACAATGCACAAACGTATCGATATTATGCTTAAAATCCTCATTATATCAATATTTTTAAATATGCATCGATACATTACAGTAAGAATCGATACTCACCCCATATGTATCAATACAATGCTTGATAGTAACCAGGGTTTGGCTGAAACCTTCAAATGCATCATTATAGGTGTGTCTGCATTGACACAGCTTGGTAGGTATTAATACTCAGCCCCTATATCAATAGAACAAGCTGTAACGGTCACTTTTTTTTATTCTTGAATCGACACCATTGACATTGTATCGATACTATAGCATGGGTCTAAACAGAAACAAGCATTTATGAAGGCTATAGTGGCTCGCCAACAACCACATTAAATGCCCAATGTTTATAAATCAATTTCAAGCCATAAATAAAGGTTCCCAATAGCTGAAGAAATAAAAGATACGAAAATTAATCAACCATTAAACAATAATAGCTCAAAAGTCTTTAAATTTTTCATTTTACTTGTATCAAATTTATACCAAGCCTATTTGTATCTTATTAACCTTGTACTTAAATTCCAACAAACATCCACCTACTAGAGGTACAATTTGTTTGCAAAATACTTCATTCATATCACAAAAAAGGTTATGTGAAACTGAGTGAAAATATTTGAGAATTAGGGTAGAATTCTCAAAGGGATTGAAAGGTTTTATCTAAGCCTTAAAAGATAAAGGTATAAGGTTATACCTAGCCCTAAAGGTAAACAATTTGATTAGTGAATTATAGGAATCAGCTTGGTAACAAAATACCAATAAGAGATGAAGTAGGTGTCAAGTTCAAAGATTGGACCTCTATATATTGATTATTTGTTTTTCTTACCTTTAACTCCTTTATTTTCAATTTAATTCAAATTTATCAAGCTCTTGTAGAACCAATTCACCCCTCTTGGTTTAATCTTTTCTTTGAGCTAACATATTAAAAACGACAAAAATTCCAAAAATAATTCTAATTTAAGGAGAATGAGCTGAATCTAATAACTTACCTAAAATATTAATTTGTTAAAATAATAAAAATAAAAACCTGAATTTCAAAACAAATTTTACTGAACAATTTCACAAGTAGAAGTTCACAACACAATGAAAATTTTAAAATTAATTGGTAAATTTGGCAACTTGATACCTCATAAAATAAGATACCAATATGTATTTTGTGTGGATTTTTTTTATTTTTCAAAATGCATATTGACATAAGTATTTCATGGATATTGATAAAAATATACAATGATCAACTTCCCAAATTTTACAAAAAAATCTTGAAATATTTCTAAAAATTGGGAAATTTGATCATGACATCATTTGTAGAAACGAATTTCCAAAATTTGATAATAAATGCTTAAATCAATTTTTTTCTTGAATGTACGTTCTTTTTATCCTAGATTGGACCTCAAAACTAGATTTTTTTTTTCATGTCCAAACGCAACCATTTAAATATGACTAATCAATCCTAAAAATGTCCTATTTGTCCGGAAAAGGTTACCCTACATCGCTAAATTCTTGTTCTCAGATATTTAAGACTATTGAAAATGGCTTAGATGAAATTAGGTATCTATAGGGATAAGAAAGGCATGTGTGTTTTACCTGGGTGTCGGATTGAGCTTCACTTACTTAGAAGTGGCCCAGACAAAATAAGATGTCTACAATATATATATATGCTTAGTTTCAATAAGGCCCTAAAATGCACCCAAGCTTTTGTGCGAGGGTTAAAGGCTACACGAGTTTGGGAAAACAACAAACACCTAGCAAGCCTGGGCCTAGGTTTATATTAACGGTCGAGTGGGCTATATCATTTAGGACCCTAGCCATTAGAATTATTCAGCCTAACCCATCAATTTGTCCTAAGCTCGAATTAAACCAACTAGTTTGTTGGATTAAGACATGCCTACCTATTTAAATTTTAAAAAAGACAAATGGATAGTTTCTTTCTGCTTTAATAATTTTATGTAAAACCATTTCAAACTATTTACTTGAATTTTATTTTAAAATCTTATTTGATTAAAATCGTTCTTGTCTAAAAAATTGTAAAAAATTATTTCTATGGTTTTCTTTATTTTGGCTCTGCCATTTAAAAGAGAATACACTAAATCTGAACGGTTTGTTTAGTTGTTATTGTTATGCTTCAAACTGTAACAAGATTGAGAGACTTGGGAGATGAATATGTCAAGCACAATAGATAGGCAATAATTGTCTAAGAGTCAGAGGTTCTAAACCTTGACTCTGAAAGATAGTCTAGGCTCATGCATATCAAAGTAGGCATAAAATATTTAATCAAATTAAAACATACGTAGCATAAACTAAATAGAAAAATACCAGGATTGCCTTTGGATCTTAGGCAGAGAGATGTACATATGGTCGATTTGCCAATTTGAAAAACAAATATGATAAACTTGTTACCTCTTTAGAGACTCATAACTTTGAGTGCTGATTCTTATACAATAATTGCCATGACTTAGTTACTTCAATATCTTTTTATGGCCATATGAGCACAAGCATCTTACCTTTAATAGTAATCCATGATTGTTGAAGCCTTTTTAAAGGTCTAATGGTTCTTTAACGCTAGCCAGAAAGCTTGAAAAGCCTTAACCAAAAGGTAGGATGCAACCGCTTTCTCTTACACACAACCAGGAATTAATCTAAGAAGTCATAGAGATATGAGATAGTGCTATAGAGAGGCAGCAAAGATGTGGCATCATGGTTTCTTGCCTCTTGTGGATATCATCTATAAGTGCTAGATATGAGTTTTTTTTCTCAAGATCAAGAATGATTCTAGACCATCAAAGGATCAAATAAGGCACTATTGCATAGTGAGAGCAAGATTAAGCCAATCATGGCTTAAGAGTTTAAGAATATGGAGCTTAGAATTTTTTTTATAATAAAAAATTGTAACAGCCACCCAAAAACTTTTATAGATGTATATTTATACATCTGAAATTAAGTTAGGCTTTAACTAATGGTTCAATCAAGCCTAACACTACCAAAACTGATGGATTTCACCATAGGTGGCGCTATCATAGGGATCCAATTGAAACTCATTTACATAGTCCATTTACGATTGGGACTAAACATTAACAATTTAATATCTTAGTCTAATCCAACACCAATGAGGCCTATTAATCTTATGCCTAACTTATATCAATTCCAAATAGGTTTTGCTCAAAAAAAGACTTTTTTATCTTAATAATTAGGGCTTTTAAGCCAAACCCTATTTACATGCAAGAACATTTAATTCTCAATTAAAGTCTTCACTTGAGTAAAAAAAATTTACTTGATGTAAATATTATTAAATAACTATTGAATAATTATTCAATTTTCCAAAAATAATTGTCTAGCCTAAACCTAAGATATCCATGTTTTCTCAATAAGACATTTTTATCTTTACTACCACATTAACATATCTGTAATTAGATTTCATAAATCTAATTATGTCTTCAATAATACTTAATTGAACTAATTCATTTAAATCCTCCACATTTTACCTTTTATTTAATTAAACTATACTTAATTAAATCTCGAATTTAATCCAATAGATCATCTTATTATGTGTGACCCATAAGGTTTCGAACACGTTGGCAATGAATATGATTAATCTTATTGATTCCATTCATAGATCAAAAGTGGGATCTAGCAACCTATCATGACCACCTAAATGTTGAAGAGTCACTATGACCTCAGAGAAACCATTTAGTAACTAGCCTTTTAGTGTAATTCGATCATTTCACAAATATCTCAAAAAGACCATGAGCATGGTGTAATATCTACTCATATATCAATCCATATTAGTTCCTACAACATATCGTTAACCTTATGAATTTAGAGAAATAATTTTTCCTAAATTCATCATGCATTGGCTAACGACTTTGACAAGTTAACTAAAGCGAAGAACGCATGAGATATGTCTCTATGTCACTTGGAATATTGAATCCTCTTTGGATTACACATCTACCTTCGCGTGCTTCATATCATACCCAAAACCACCCTACTAGGCATCCATTTGGTGTGGACCAATTCGTGATGATTTCTATGTATGACAGTCCCTATGCAAGATAACCTAGTATCATAAGTCATGGGACTAACTACATGACTTGCACTTAAGAACATTTCCATAGACACTTGAATAACAATACCAAATGAAGTTCTCGCATGAGCCATGTTTAGTGAACTTTTTCCACAAAACAAGCACCCACATGCCATCCCAAATATCCTATATGCTTCAGCCCAAGGGAATGTTTGTTTACTCCATAAGTAAGAGGGAATAACATGCACTAGTCTTTAAGCATTTCTAATGCCTTGTCTTGACAATACAATGGCTAGGAATTGTTTTAGGAACATGATTTTGGTGCATAAATATCTTACAGTTGTAATTCATTGTATTCCATGGGCTTGATCGAATTAGTAGTTCATGATTACGAGTTTAAAAAGTATGAATTTTATTTTAAAAGTATAATCTATTCTTATATAATTTAGAATAAAGTACATAAAATAGGTTATCAAAAATGATACATGAATATTATCACAATAATCTGTTCGTTATGTTATAATCATGTTTTATCATATAATTTAAATCAAATTATATAATCTCTTATCATTATACCTGTTATTTTTAAGGTAAATGTATTGTTTTTATATTAAATATATAATCTCCTAAGTTTTATCATGCTATTTTCTAAAAATATATAAAATAAGTCAATGACATTTGTATTGTATTATAAAGAATTTGAACATTGCATTATACCAATACATTTGCAAATATGAAAATGGATTGAGATAATGATTTCAAGTATACAATAACACTCATTTAAGTCAAATAGATACTTAAATTTAAAAAATTATCAAATTATTCTTGAATCTAAAAAAATTAGGTTAGATATATATATATATATTTAAGTTAAATACGATGTCTATATTTATTTTTAAGGAAAGAAAAGTAGATCGAATTGAAAAGAGGGAAAAAAGTAAAGAAAGTTAGGAAAATATTAAAACCTTTCCTTAAGATAAGTTTTTTTCTTTTTATATGCAAAAAACTCATAACTTAATATTAAGCCACCAAATCAGGATTACAAATAGTATCAAGTAGAGAACCCATCCATAACAAATGAGAACTTAGTTAACGATTCAACTTTATGGCTCAAATGCTAACTTATTACAAGTTCTACTAGAGAATTCAAAAGTAAACCTCTTGACATGCTATGGCTTTCTCCTTAATATTAAAGATTATACTAACCCATTCTCATAAAGTCTCCCTCCCTTAATTAATTTCTTTCATAGCTAATTTAGAATCTATCTCTAGAACCAGATTAGAAAAGCCTAATTCAACAAGATGACAACAAACTTTTTTTTACTATTAAAATTTTTGCATGAAAAAGGTTAAAATCACAACCAACTTTGAACCTGCCTAAGCAAGCACCCTTATTTTTGAATCTCTAACAAAAAAGTCGATAGCTACTAACCTATTCGTACCAAAGAAAGAAGCATCCACATTAACTTTAATAGTTAGCATTTCTTATGCACTCAGTTAATGAGTTCTGTTGATCTAAAATGTCCTAGTTTGCATACTTTCATGTACTACCTTGCTTATCGTGATGTTCCCCTACACACACAGGTAATGATGTTACGACTTAAAAAATAACAAAAGAGAGAAGAGGTTTGCCTTTAGATCACCCCTCGATTAAGATTTGAATTAGGCATGACAAAGAGAAAGTCAAGCGAATGACCATTAGATGAATCACTCATCCAAATGGTCTTGAGTGGCCATTACAAAATGGCTATGACTTGGAGTCACCATTGACCATTTTGGGCAAGGTATGATTGGATACATATTAAAACTGGTGATTTTGAGTTATGAAACTTAAAACACTAATTCTAAGGACTACGCATAATAAAGTTCATCTTTAAGGGTCTAAGAGTCGGTTACGCATGGGGAAGGATTAGCAACCCCCACGATGCCAGTATTGTACCATCTAGCCATATATTATAGAAGTCTCAATTTTCCTCGATTTTTCATGTGATTCAATATTCATGTGTAATCATTTTGTTATGAATGTGAATTTTTTTGTAAATATTGGATTTGGGTTTTTGCGATAAAAGTTTTATTAATATCTCTTTATGCAACTTAGAAGGGAGAACAAACATAGAGGATTCAATAAAATAAGATCCAGATTGATTTAGAATAGAATATTCTATGTCAAGCATTGGAAGAATACTAACGTGGAACATTGCCTCGTGTTTGGTAAAGTTTAAGTTTTTAAAAACATGGATGCAAATCAACATCAACAAGAGAAACTAGTTAGTAAGGCATAAAAGAATATAATACAAATTGCATTAAAAATGAATAAATGGAAACAAAAACAAGGGATAATCAGGATGTATCTAATAATTGACCTCGGTTACTAAGGAATAATCAAATTGACAATTTTAAGACATGTTTAGACCCGAAGGCTGTCTTAGGCATAAAAAATTGATAGAAGGTCTGAGGAAACCTGGGAGAGAGAAAACTTTGATTCATGATATATTTTAAAAAAGTAGGGTTGAAGTATCCCTCAAAGAAAATAGGGTTGGAAAATCCCTTCGAAAGAAGGGGATTGGAAAATCCCTTCGAAAAAAGCAGGGTTGGAGTATCCCTTCAAAAAAGTGAGACTGGAATATCTCCTCAGAAAGAAATAAGTTGAGTGATTTTTGGAAATCAAAATTTTTTAGATATTTGAAGAAAATGAATTTTAAGATGGAAAATATTTTAAATCCTACAATGCAAATTAATTTTGAAAATAATTTTGATTTTTGATCCAAGCTTAAAGGGACCTATGTTATGAGCCAAGACTCCATGGGAAAATCATTGAATACATTTTGAGTTATTCAAATGACTAGAAATATTGGTTCGAAAAATTCAAGCAATTTTCCTAAGGTTATCAAAAACAAGAGGCGACATCACGCTATCCAGCTTCCTGAATTTATTACGATTTAGTCTGATGGTTTCTAGTGGCAAAAAAATATACCGTTGGAAGGGTAACTCAATAAGGATTAATGTGAAAATATTCCAAAAATCCTAGAAAATCACTTTCCTAGCGAAATTTTTAAAGTTGAGTCTAAGTCAATACTGATAGTAAATACTTGGAAAATGGAGTAATAAACTTTGAAAAATCATCCTGGACTTGTTTGGAATCGTTAAATCACAAACAATACCTTTTTTGGTAAAGGAATTTTGTAACTTTTCTAGAAAAATATTTAAAAAATCTAGAAAAATCATTTGATGGGTCAAAATCACCCAAACAAAATGTGTATAGCTGATTCTAAGGGTTTCGGACAGCGAAGATTCAAAAGATTATAACTCCTATATCTGGAATGATCCAGGGCAAATGAGGTATCATTGTAAAGATAATTCAAAGGCTTTTCTAGGAAAAATGCTGGAAAATTCAAAATAAATCATTTAGAGCCTGAAAATAACTTTTCAATTTGGGTCACTGTGCTGCTAGTACCAAAACAGAGGTTTCTTCAGGTTAAGGCTTTTATGCTCATGTGCCAATGTGTCGGACATGCAAATGTCCAGTCATTAAGGTCATGGCAAAGAATTAACGAGCCAAACTACCTCTCTAGAGTGGGCCATTGAATCTCTGATATCCATGCCAAAAATCATGCTAGGCTTGAAGCAAAGCTTAAATTAAACACTTGAAAACATTTTTAATTTTTGATTAAAAATAGAATTTATTTAGCCTAATTAGGCCATGATCCCAAACAATTATACTTGATATATTCCCAAGATTGGAGAACCAATATATTAAAAACATTAAATCGATGCTAATCTCTATCAATTAAGGTTAGTATAAACTTAACTCAAAGTTATTTCACAAAATCAAATTTTAGCATACATCAAACCAACATTATATCAATCATATTACGGACTAACTAAGTAAATAAGACATTAATTATCAAGGTTGAATAAATCCCACATCGAAAATATTATCTCATGCAATAAAATATGCTAACATATCATAACTTAAAGAAATTCACTAACATAATGAAGAAGAAAATATACTTCCCAAGCCAACTTAGTGTTCTTGACGTGGACCCCATAAATAATTAAAAAGCCTTTCCTTGCTTAGCTAAATGCTACCTTTGCTCTTGTTCTTTTCATTGGATTTTTGCAACCTTAAATCTAAAGCTTTGATGGTTGTTTGTGACGTGGTGGATGTGAGGGGAAAGCTTGTTCTTTGGCCTGATGAGAGTGACGAGAAGGACAGAGATAATATTTTCTTGGAATGGTCGATGAAATTTTTTTATGAGGTAATTTTTTTTCTAGAAGTGGCTGATGAAATTTTTTTATGAGGTGGCTAAAAATTTTTTTTTTTTTGGAATTTTCTTTGGGTTGTTGGCTAATGTTATCCATGCAAAGAAACAAAATGTTGCTTATATAGGGTAATTGTGCTTTAGCTAAACAAATCTAGGGTGAAGGGTTAATTTGGTATATTATCTCACAAAAAATGATGAGTCATAGTGTATTAGGATGTGTAGGATGTGTTTTCAAATTTTAGTTGGTCAAAGTACTAATACTTGAGTGCCAACTAACTACCACAGTTCTAAAATACCCCTTGAAAATCACTTTTTACCATGAAACACCCCACTATCAAGCTAATTGGGTCTTTAAAAAAATCCTTAACCTAACCCATTAGGTCCAACATTAATTCAAATAATAGACATATTAGACATATTAGATTAAAATAATTTTAATAAGACCTAACAAGAATTTAAAATATTTTAAAAAATGACCTAATACAATTAAATAAAATAGACCCAAATAAAATAATTAAACATGTACGTGGGCTCTATTTTACTTAATGTATAATTTTTTATAAGGTTTGGCCTCAAATTAAATAATTTATAACCTAATATAATTAATTAAATTAGGCTCAAATAAAATAATTAAGTATGCATGTATGCTCTATTTTATCTAATGTATATTTTTTGTAATGCTTAGTCTTAAATTAAGTAATTTATGACCTAATATAATTAAATAAAATAGGCCCAAATAAAATAATTATATATGTATGTGGGCTCTATTTTTTCATAATGTTTGGCCTTAAATTAAATAATTTATGACCTAATATAATTAAATAAAACAAGCCCAAAAAAATTAATTAAATATGTATGTGGGCTTTATTTTATGAAATGTATATTTTTTATAATACTTTGTCTTAAATTAAATAATTTATGACCTTACCTTAACTAGAAATGATGGGGATTGGAAGCAAGTTGTATGAATGACCTTAATTATACCTCATACAATGACTTTTGATACTTTAAATGTTGACCCGAGCAAAATAAGGTGTCTACACTTCTTATCTGCACTATCTTTAGGGTGTCTAGCACTAGCCCTTATAGGGGCATCTATTATGATTTTTCTATAATAGCCATAATATATTCAAACAATATTCTAGTAAACCTATATTGTTGATCTGTCCCAAAAACTCAAACTAGAAATTAGGACCCAAACAATGTGCTTTCACAAGATGTAACATGTTACAGCATACTTCTATACAAACTTGCTTACTAAAATGGCATCAAAAAAGAACATGCCTCCAACCTTTTAATCCTACACTAAACACAAAGCATAACATATCAACCTACAAATTCTACTATGTGAAATAATGGTTGTTGGAAGAATACATTTGATCATTCTCCACATAAAACCTTTGATTTTTGGGCTCACCTTGAAAAGTCAAATAAGCTTCCATTTCTTAAACCTTTGGTCCTAGCAACTCATTTCTTTACCTAAAATCCATCTTAGTACATGATCTGCTAATCGTATTGCAAATTGCCTCTTAACCGAGTCAGTCCTGAACAACTTATCTTTAGTTTTTTCCTGGCACAATGGTATATGCAAAACAATTTTTGCATCTTCAGCTGTGAATATCTCTCTTACTATCTCTTTTTTCCAGCTCTTTTGTTTTGACTCGATTAATCTTATAACTTTATAAAGGTGTAGTAAGTGTCTTGAACCCTACTATCCAGGTAATTTGGAACCTTATTGATCGATTTATGCTTCCAAACATCAATCTGTTGACCATTTCCCACCCTCTAACATGCTTTTAAGACTTTGTAACATAATAAGTCTTCATTTTGAATTAACCACCAACATTTTTTAGCCAGGAGAGCTATATTAAATGCTTTAAAATCTCTAAAACCCAACCCCAATCGATCTTGGACATATACATAATGTCCCATTTCACTTAATGAATTTTTTTTTTGGTGCTAGTGTCACACCACCAAAACTTTAAGATTAGCATAAAAAGGCCATAAATGAAATTTTTAGGGAGTTTTAAATAGTACATAACATCTTGCTGTATAGCTTATGTAATAGCTTAAATTAAAATGATTCTTCCTGTTTACAAAAGTAACTTATTTCACCACTCTTCTAGTCTAGCTCGCAGGCTATCCATACTTGAAGAGGTAGCAATTTTCCTAGATCTTTCAAAAAAAAGCTTGGGCCCTAAACATTTCTCTATGTTGAGTAAACTATGTATCCCGAAACAACTCATAATTTTAACCTTTTTTCCTGTCTCTATATTTGCATTAAAATAGATCATTGATTTATCCATATTTACCATTTAGCCCAACGCTCGCTCTTACGTATTCAAAATCTGAATCAATTGTTGGTTACCTTTTAACATAGCATGAAAGAGCATAATGCTATTGTCGCGACGTACCCCGGGGTGGATCCTCACAGATCTAAGAGTGCGTACGACTTAAAATATTATCCTGACTCGGAAATGTCTTTTTGGCTAAGACCATTCTTTGGAGTTACGATAAGAACGAGAAAATACCGATTCTCGACTTATGACGCA
>JBBYHO010000012.1:1277328-1288868 GCA_038382025.1 Adansonia gregorii
AAAATATATTAAAATTTATATAAATAGATAACATTTTAAAAATAATTATAATTAAAAAAAATACAAGAATGATCATCTCATGGTTCTAGTCATTTCGACAAATTATACGTTGGAGAACTAAAAATCCCAAGCCACAAATATAAACCACTAACTCACCGACCCATATTCCCCCTGTTTAAGAAATTGTTAGTGGAATTGTCTTTCTTTCTTTCTTAAAATATAGGTTTAGATTGACAAGTGGCATTTAGTTTCTTGTACTTCGGTTGGCTACCAATATGCCCTCATTTTCTTACATGCTTGCTTGCCGAAAAATTTTAAGAAAAGCTCGTTACAACGAGTTTCCCAAAGTTTCTGATGTAGTGAACATTTCTTCTACCAAGTCAAGAGTATTTTACCCTCCCAATTGAGTAACCGGCTGGGGAGGTTTGAAATGATTTTTTTTATTTTTTAAAATATTTTTCATTAAAATATTTTAAAAAAATAAGTATTGTTATTATTATCATATAATTTTGTTCTTATATGGTATAAGAAAACTCAAATTTTTTAATTATTTTTTCTTGTCTTGAATCATTATTTAATTAATAAAAATATTTTTATTTAAATTTAATTATGAAAATTTATAAATATTAATCTAAAAATGAATTTTTAATATTTTTATAGGAATTATTACTTATCAAAATTTATATAAGCATAAAATATCTTAAAGATAATTATGACATAGTAAAATATAAGAATATGATACAAATATTACTTATCAAAATATGATACAAAGATAGGAGTGTAATACTTTAATTAGGTAATATTTTATGTAATTCTAATAAAATCACATTTTACATGTAAATAACAAAACCGGTGGCTCATTTTAAAAAATATAAAATTTTTGTTTACTTCAAGAATTACTAAAAAAATTAGTATACACAAATATAATATATTTAATAAAAAATTATTTTATAAAAAATGTATTTAGTTTTCTTGAAATAATTTAAATATTACAATTTACATAAACCATTAGAGTACAGTTAATATTTGCATGTAATATGGGTTATGGGTAATGTATTTGTGTAAAGAATCTTTGAAAGTAATATTTGTAGGTAACAAATTACATATAAATATTATTAGATTATATACAAGCGTTGTAATTTTATATAAAATATTACAAAACTGTAATTTATTTATATAAAAAATTTATTTAAGAAAATTAAATATAATTTTTTCAAAATTATTTTTGATTAAATATATTACATACGTATGAAATTAATTTTTTAGTAATTTTTTGAAGTTAAATTTTTTTATTTTTTATTATATTTTTAATATTAGCAATAAATATATTATGTTCATAAAAATTAATTTTATGATAAAATTTATATTTTTTATTAGTTGATGAGAACTATTACTAAAGATTACTGAAATTACACATAAATATTGGAATTTGCTAAATCATTAGAGTATAGGTAACATTTGTATGTAATATATATAGTAGGTAATGTATTTGTGTAAAAAATCTTTCAAGATGATATCTGTATATAACAAATTACATATAAATATTACCAAATTAAATACAAACATTATAGTTTTACATAAAAAATTACCAAAATTGTAATGTATTTATCTAAAAAATTCTTCTAAGAAAATTAAAGATACTCTTTTTCAAAATTATTTTTGATTTTTTATTAAATATATTGTATATGTATGAAATTAATTTTTTAGTAAGTTTTGAAGTTAAAAAATTATATTTTAATATTTTATTAATAGATTTTTTAATAGGAGCAATAAATTTAATACATTAATAAAAAAACAAATTTTATGATAAAATTTAGATTTTTTTTTTTAGTTTGTAAGAATTACAACTAAAGATTACAAAAATTGCACATAAATATTAGGATTTACGTAAATCATTATAGTGTGTGTAACATTTGAATGTAATATGTATACTAGGCAATATATTTGTATAAAGAATCTTTGAAGGTAATATTTGTACGTAATAAATTATATATAAATATTATCAAATTACAGACAAACATTATAGTTTTATGTAAAACATTACCGAAATTATAAAGTATTTATGTAAAAAGTTTTTTTAAGAAAATTAAATATAATTTTTTTCAAAATTAATTATGATTATTTATTAAATATATTATATATATGTAAGAAATTAAATTTTTTAGTAATTTTTGAAGTTTAAAAATTTTTTATACTTTTATATTTTATTAATATATTTTTTAATAGTAGGAATAAAAACATTATATTAATAAAAGATAAATTTTACGATAAAATTTAAATTTTTATTAATTGATAAGAATTGCAACTAAAGATTTTCGAAATTACATATAAATATTACAATTTATGTAAATTATTAATGTATGTAATGTTTGTATGTAACATGCATGATGCGTAATGTATTTATGCAAAAAAATTTTGAAGCTAATATTTATATGTAGAAAATTACATATAAATATTATCTAATTACATATAAACATTATAATTTTACATAAAGCATTACTGAAACTATAATGTATTTATGTAAGAAATTCTTTTAAGAAAATTTAATGTAATTTTTCCAAAATTAATTTTTATTTTTATTAAATATATTATACATATGTATGAAATTAATTTTTTTACTAATTTTTAGGTTAATTTTTTATGTTTTCATATCTTATTAGTATTTTTTATAGTAGTAATAAATATATTATATTAATAGCGCACTAATTTTTTGATAAAATTTAGAGTTTTAGTAGATTTTTCTATTAATTGTAAGAATCACAACTAAAAATTACAGAAATTACATATAAATATTAGAATTTATGTAAATTATTAGAGTGTGGGGTAATCTTTGTATGTAATATGTATAATAGGTAATTTATTTATATAAAAAATTTTTAAAAGTAATATTTATATATAACAAACTACATATGAATATTATCGAAATTGCATATAAACGTTATAGTTTTATATAAGAATTACCAAAACTATAATATATTTCTGTAAAAAAAATTCTTTAAGAAAATTTAATGTTATTTTTCCAAAAATATATTTGATTTTTTATTAAATATGTTATATATATGTATGAAATTAATTTTTTGGTAAGTTAAAATTCTTTTATATTTTTATATTTTGCCAGTATATTTTTTTAAAAGTAGTAATAAATATGTTACATTAATAAAAAAACTAATTTTATGATAAAATCTAGATTTTTTATTAGTTGATAAGAATTACAACCAAAAATTATTGAAGTTCCACATCAAAAATCATTAGAGCATAAGCAATGTTTGCATGTGACATATATAATGAGTAATATATTTGTGTAAAAAATCTTTGAAAGTAATATTTTTATGTAATAAATAATATATAAACATTACAATATTATATACAATATTATAGTTTTAACTAAAACATTACTGAAACTATAATGTATTTAGTACAACATTCTTTTAAGATGATTAGATATAATTTTTTTCAAAATTATTTTTAATTTTTTATTAAATACATTATATATATGCATGAAATTAATTGTTAGTAATTTTTGAAGTTAAAAAATTTTTATATATTTTTTATTTTCTTAATATATTTTTCAATATTAGTAATAAATATATTATTTAATAAAAAATTAATTTTATGAAAAAAATTAGATTTCTTTTTTAATTGGTAAGAATTAGAACTAAATGTTATTGATATTACAAGTAAATATTAAAATTTACATAAATTGTTAGTGTTAGTAATGTTTATATGCAATATATGCAATAAGTAATGTATTTGTGTAAAAAATTTTAAAGGTGATATTTGTAAATAATATATTTAATAGGTAATGTATTTGTGTAAAGATATTAAAAAATAATATTTGTATATGATAAACCATATATAAACATTATCAAATTACATACAAACGTTATAGTTTTAGATAAAATATTATTGAAATTATAATATATTTATGTAAAATATTCTTTTAAGAAAATTAAATGTAACTTTTTCAAAATTATTTATGATTTTTATTAAATATATATGACCGAAATTAATTTTTTATTAATTTTTTACTTGAACAATTCTAAAAGGAATTAAGTTTTCTACATATATAATATATGTAATTACATAAATTATATTATCTATTAATAAAATAAAAACTAAAAATTTTGCAACTTAGAAAATTGCTTAAAAGTTAATTTCATACATATATAATATATTTAATAAAAAATCATAAATAATTTTGAAAAAATATATTTAATTTTCTTAAAAGTATTTTTACATAAAACATTATAGTTTTAGTAATGTTTTATGTAAAAAAAATAATGTTTACATATAATTTGATATTGTTTCCTGCAATTTGTTACCTTCAAACCTTATCTTTTAAGATTTTTTAAATAAATACATTACCCATTATACATATTGCATACAAACATTACCTACACTCTAATAACTTATATAAATTTTAATATTTATATATAATTTCAGTAATCATTAGTTGCAATACTTACCAACTAACAAAAAAATCTAAATTTTATTATAAAATAAATCTTTTATTAATGTAATATATTTATTACGACTATTAAAAATATATTAATAAAATAAAGATATATAAAATTTTTTTTGACTTTAAAAATTACTAAAAAATTAATTTCATACATATAAATGATATATTTAATAAAAATAAAGATTATTTTGAAAAAAAATTAATTTTCCTGATAAAATATTTTACATAAATATATTACAGTTGGAGTAATGTTTTATGTAACTCTCATATTTATATGTAACTTGGTAATGTTTTTATATAATTTGTTGCACACAATACCTTTAAATATTTTTTACACAAATATATTACCCATAACATATATTATACGCAAACATTGCCTATACAATAGTAATTTATGTAATATATAATTTATGTGTAACTATAATAAAAATATATAATGCATATATTTGTTACACATGATAATAGATTTAAGTAATGGATAATATAATTTATGTAACTACTATATTTTATGTAATAGTATTTTCTATTACCTATACTAATAAACGTATATAATAGATAATATAATTTATATAATTATAAAATTTTATGTAATACTATTTTCTATTACCTATTGATAATATATTTTTGTAACTTACAAAATTTTATGTAAATATAATAAATTTACGTATTACAACTTTTTATTATCTATTGTCATAATTTATGTAAATAAATAATATATATGTGTAATTGTAATAAAAATATGTAATATTGACTTATTTTTCCAAGCATAATAATTTATGTAATAGTTAATATAATTTATATAATTATAATATATATCGGTAATTTTAACTTTTTTAATCATAAAGATTTAAGTAACTTGTAATATATTTATGTGATTGTAATAATTTTATAGAATATTATATAATAAAATATGTAAAAAAATCAAATATAGGAACCGGTTATACCAATTGCTATGTAAGGGCTTACCAAAAGCTTTTCTTAAATACAGTAGAACCGCTTTGCTGGCCATTTGCTTTTCAACAAAGTTATCAGTTTTGTACCAGTACTAGCCTTTTCAACTGAAATGTATCGATTTTGAAGTACAATAGTATCGATAATGATTAGTTTAGTTTCAGTTTTGATTACGGTCTGGATTGATCGTACTCAGAAGTATTGACCTATTTTGATTGTATCAGCTGAAAATAGCTGCACTGGTTAGTACGTAACATAAGCTCGTAAAAAAATTAAACTAATATTGATTATTAAATTTGATGAATACTAAACATAATTACTCTTAAATTTGATGAATATTAGACATAATTACTCGTAAATTTAACGATCATTAAAAAATTTTAGCCTTGCTAGTTAGACTGATATTGATCTTCTTATATTTGATGAAGTTTTTTTAGAATATTATTTATAATTGATAAATATTTAATATATGAGATTTATTTATATCATTTATTTCATATTTGAAAATATTATATATATATATATAAATTAAAAATCTTTAAAATCTGGTAAACTCGAAATAAGGTATTGAAACACATCGATATCAATATGTACCAATATCAAAACAAAAACGATATGTCTACTGATATGATACTAGCTACTTTCTTTTCAATCAAGCCATTCTAGCCATCATAGTCATTAAATCAAATTCCATGGGGGAGGCTAGAGTTAACTTCAGACTACATTCTTGGAATGAATTACAACTACTCTGCACTTGCTAGTATTTGGTCAAAACATTTAGTTAATTATCTGTATAACGGGTTAAGACTGTTCAATAAGTTCAAATTTGCAGCAAGTATCAATAGCCGTTGATGAATGTTAAAATGGCATTTAATTTAAAAACAATTGATAATATTTAAAAATATTTGTTGTCACTAGAAAATAAAATATTTTTATAAACGAATTAAAAGAACGATAAAAAAGTCATTTCTATGTTAAATTTAATAATATTGAAATAAATATCATTTTAATTTATCAGTATTAGAGATAAATATTGTCATTAAAATATTTCAGAGACAGTTTTAGAAGATGACTATTAAAGATAATTTTTCATCTTTTAGAGACAATTATCTTCAATTCATCTAAATTTTGTAATGTATTTTTATGCGTACTTATTCCCTAAAACCTCTGGTATAAATGATGCTAGTTTTTTTCCCTTTAACAATGCTATAATTAAAGTTTTGAGGTCAAAAACAGTTTGATAAACATTGTAAGTTACTAAAATAGAATGTTCAAATTGTTAATAAGTCAAACTGTTTAATACTTTTTATGTTACCTAAAAGGCCAATGCCTAAGGAGTGGGGAAAGAAAAACTGTTGTGTGCCGGAGCTGAAGTTTTAATCTTGCTGGAATCCAAGTTTTTAACCCTAGATTCGACTATTTAATATTTCTCTTTCTTTCTTTTTCAATCTTCTGTGGATTTGTTCAATAAATCTTAAGACAATTGTCTAAAATATTTAGAAATGGTTTCACATATTACCCTCTAATTAAGGCTGGAGATCGGACAAGGTAAATCGAGCGCATTGATTAGTAGGAGATCGAATTATGGTATAGTTTGAATCGATAATGTGGATTCGTAGTGTCAAAAAAGGCGGTGGAAGGGCATTATGGAAGACCAAGGATTAGTGGCCAGCTTTATTACGTGCATGTTTAATCTTGAATTAGTGGTTATTTGCATTATTTTGGTTTACCAAGTCTTTCAATGCAATTTATGATCCTCTTCTTTCATCCCATTGCATACGGATTTGAACTTTATTTAAAATGACATCCTTAAATTGATAATATAGATTGATGTTGTTAGTAAACTTGTCAATGGATTCGGTTTTGGGCATGGTATAATTTTAAATTTATTTGATCAGAACTAATATTTAAAAACAAAAATATATTTTTCATTTAAATATAATTATAAAAACATATAAATATTAATAAAATAATATTTTAATAAATTATGAATAGTGAAATGAGCTTTCAGGCCAACCTAACCTAATTTGGGCCTTAGCAAAAGGAATTTAAAATTTTTCGATGACTCGACTCTTAAATAAATCTAGTTGATAGCCTACAATATAATAAAACATATAAATAAATTCATGTAAATCAATCAATGAAGTGAATCAAATATTGCTTATAGGAACCTTGATTATGAGCTGAATTTTAGAACTAATTGGGAAGAGAAAAATATTTACAAATGAAATAAGCTGATTGTCTTCTAAGATAATGCTCTTTACGCTAGTTGGCAAAGGGTGTGGTTGGATGTTGTGTGGACAAGGCGCATGGGTTCGATTCTTGGCCGTAAGAATCCTTGGACTAACTGTCATGGTTGTGGCGGCCGACCCGCTAAAGCAGTCAATTATCCTTAGTTTCATAAGGAGGGTTTGATTCAAAGGATCTTGTCTTCCCTAGATTTCTCGAATCTTGATCTCTATTTATTTAATATTATAAGCCTAAATCCTTTTATACCAAAAACTTTCGAAAATTTGTTTAGCATAATGTCATCTAAATAGATTTTTGTTTAATGATTTAGTATAATTTCTAATTAAAAATATTTACACTTTCAATAAATCAAACTAAACTTATTAACATAACTTCGTATGATAAACATGAACCTGCGATGGATGAATCCCATGCTTAGTATGTTAGTAACATTGGCATATATTTATATATATACATATTTAATCATATATTTCCCTAGTATTTATAATGCCATTGAATTACAATGTTAGCAGATATTATAGCCCATGGCTAGCGCTGAATTTGCTAATAATCCACTGACACATATATGTGTGCATATATGTGTAACAACCTAATCCCATATCGAGAATTTTTAAGGATCTATCATTATATATATTTTTAGATTTAAGCTTATATATGCAAGGCATCTTTTAGAGGATAAAACTGTGAGGTCCGATGGGTCAAAACGGACAATATCTCGTAAGTTGAGTGTGGGTCTCCACAAATGATATCAGAGTACAATCACCAATCGGCAGGAGCTAAGTGTTACACCATGGGAATCACTATGGACCAAAGTGGATAATACCTCGCAAGTTGGATGCGGGTTAGATGTGGGTCTTCACAATATATGTACATATTACAAAATGAATGCTTCATTGATAATTAACCAATATTAGTATTACTCAAAAGAATTTGGAGTAAATCTCCACCAACGTTTTTGTTCACTCATTTAACAGTCTAATTTCACCGTCTCATCGCCAAATTAGTTGGCATGTTTACTGACAGATAGAATTGTCATATCCTAGTGTCATGCCAAGCCATCCAAACAGAAACTATGGATATCCAAAAAAAAGTCTTCGATTGCACATTCAGAAGGACAATAATGATCATGCGGTAAATAATATCAAAGAATTGTTTAATTCTACATCAAATGTTTTAATAGATGTAGATAAAATGGGTCATTTCATTTTGAATGCCTCAAGCGGTAGGTAGATAAAAAGGATCAGCCCTGACTTTATACCAAGCACCTCAAGCAAGAGGTAGATAAAATAGATGAGCCAAGACTTACATCAAATGCCTCAAGCAGCCTAAAATGGGATAATTAATGTGAAGAGGAAACTTAGTAAATAAAATAAGCTAGAAACAAGTTTGATGGGAAATCAAGAAAATTTGAGGTGGAAGTGATTGCCAATATACCTATTAATTTTGATTCAAACTTAAAAAATCTAATTATTTCAGTCAAATCTAATCTTCAATCCAATTTGATTATAAAAATCAACAATTGAATTTTCAAATCCACAATGATCAAAAATCAATTGACCCATAATTAAATTAAGTATAATTTTATTTTAAAATTATTAATTTAATAAAAAATAATTATAACATAAATTATTAATTTATTTTAATTTTATAAGTTATAAATACTATTTTAGGTTACAATAAGATAGGCACTATGGAGGTAGTGGCTATGGAGAAAATTAGAAAATGAAAAAGAATCTTGATGTTATTTTATAAAATGTTAGGGTATTAGGAATTAAAATTTTGCCAATAGATTATAAATCAAACTTAATATTAGTACCGTTTGAAATTTTTATAATTGTATTATTACCATAATAAGATTTTTAAATTAATCGTTCACTACTTCAAGATAATTGTTCAAAGATTAAATGGTTTTGTAAATACATAATAATCTCTTAAATACATTAATAATCAATTATGGTAATCTTATAATAACATTTAAAATAAATTATACACTTTAATTATCATGGATATATTTGTGATAATCTTATAACATTTTTTTTATTGTTATACATATCATATGTTATTTTATTATGTAATTTAAATCAAATTACACAACAACTTATCTATATACATGTTACTTTTAGGATAAATATGTTATTGATTTAAAAAGTATAATCTCCTAAGGTTTATAATATAATTTTTTAAAAGTAGATAAAATAGATAATTGATATGTGTAGTATATTAATATATTGAGTTAGAGTAATACATTTACAAATATGTAAATAGATTGGGATATGGGTACAATAATCCTAATTTAAATAAAACTCGAATTTGAAAATATACTGGATTATGCTCAAATTCAAAAAAAAAATCAGATTGGACAAATACTTATATTTAAATTAAAAATTACAAAAACTATATTTATTTTTAAAAATTATTTTTTATTTTTACTTCAATAAAATTTTAATAAAATCTAACTAGATTAAAGAATTTGTTTACATTTGATTTGATTTTTAAAATTAATAAATTAAACTTGAATAATTCAAATTTAAGTTCAAATGACCTGAATCTATATAAGTTCAGGTCAAATCGAAATAATCTAAACTTCAAGTAACTCAAAGTCTAACTCAAAACGAAATGAACCCAAAAGTTTTAATATTCAAATTTTATCGAATTTGCCCAATTAATAGGTCAATCAATAAGCAACAAAAGATAAACTGACGTTAATCATGCTAGTAGGAGATTTCTAATCAATAATTAATTAACAAATAGTCGTTTATAACGAGGATTGTAAAAGGGAAGGGTTTGTTATTAAGGGGATGTCCAAATAATACAGAAGCAAATCAGAAGGGATTACTCCTGAGGTAAAAAAAAAGATGTCAAAATGAACTAAAGGCGAACTTGTGGGAGGGTACAAGCATGATTAAAAACCCTAGTAGCTCCCAAATCACTTGATACCAATCGGTAATTGAAAAATCTCAAACAAATCTGAAGTTTAATTTGTCCTAAAGAACATAATATCTATTCACCAATAAAGTTGCTGAATGTCAATAAACCAAGTGACATTAATTCAATTGATATAAGAACATAAAAATATAAATTGAATTATAATAAATTTATAAAATAAATGATAAAAATGTTACTTAAATATTTTAATTAATTTTAGATTTTAAAATATTAAGTAACTTTTTTCTTCTTTCATCCACGTAGAGGTTGATCCAAATCTAGTAAAAGTAAAGTTAGTGATATTTTTACATTTTGCGGTTCCTCTTTTACCTCTTTTATACCCATAGCATTTCATCTTTGGGCCTCGATCCAGTCAATTGTTAGGCTCAAAAGAACATTGTATTTGAACATTACTGTAACCCTGTTTATTATTTCAATTTAAATCAGTTATATATTGTAAATTCAGTGTTTAAACTTTTCTTAGAACTCAAAATCCTTATTTAAAATTTTTGTTGAATTTAGTTCAATTTATCAAACAATGTCATTTGACAAATTGACGTGCCAGATTGGATTGCTTTCTAGCTAAGCTAACATTGGTTGAGAGATGGAGACATGCATGTCCCCACAATTGGGCTTTTTAATTATCCTACTCTTAATATTTAAATTTATTATCAAACCATCGTCATTTTAAAACATATTATCAGAATATAAATGGCAATATTTTGGTAATATTTTTTAAAATAATAATATTTTAATAATAAGTTTAAATATTAACAATATATTTGTTAAAATCTCAACAATTGAACAATGTGTTTAATAAATAATAATCCATTATCAACCGTAAACCTACAATGAGCATAACTTGTTTGACTAATCTATTGATTTTTTATATCATCATTGTGTTTAAAATATTATTATATAAATCTTAACATGTCATATTATATAATTTTAA
>JBBYHO010000012.1:1307325-1346360 GCA_038382025.1 Adansonia gregorii
AGCTTGTATGTCTTATGAACCGGCCAATCAATTTTACACTTTTTGACAAATTTCATTTTCATCCATTTATCACTCTCTTGTAAAATCAAGAATTGTCACTTAGCAACTTTGAGGTTACCTATCTTCATTTTCTTAGCAACCCTAAGATTGATACTAAACTTCAATCCTATTAGCAATCCTAATAGTGGTTTTAAACTTTCATTTCAATTTTTTTCAACAAACCAAAAAGTACTCCAAAGTTGCAAGTAACCTTAACAAATTTCTTAACAATTTCAAAAACCAACATTTCAGACAGTCTAATTTTTATAATCATTCTAAGGTAAGCATGTTGAACCTTATTTTCTTTTTCTTTTAGGAACACCAAAAGTAAATTTCCTTAAATGGCCTAAGGTCAATCTTGAGGTTGGCAAACTCAAACCTCACTTTTTTTATCCTTTTAGTAACCATAAAAGTTGATTTCTTTCAAATGACTTAATGCTAATCTTAAGGTCAACAATCCTAAGCTTACTTACTTTATCTTTTGGGAACCCTAAAAGTTAATTTCCTTAAATAACTTAAGGCTACTTTAAGGTCAACAACCTTGAATCTCATTTTTTATCCTCATGAAACTGGAAGAGTCTTTTCTTAAATGGCCTAGACCTATCTGAGATTAATAATCCAAATTTAACTTTCTTTTTCCTTTTGCAAACTCTAAAAGTTGATTTCGTTAAACAATCCAAGGCTATCTTAAGCCTTGAACTCTGTTTTCATTATCCATTTAAGAACCCCAAGATCTAATTTCCTTAAATGGCATAAGGCTTATTTTAGCTCAAGTGGATCTCATAGCAGTCATGTTTAGTGAACTTGTTCAACTAAAAGCACTTAAATGTTACCATAAGTACTTCATCATATTCAACATATGAAGTTGGTTGCTAATTGCTTCAGTAATAAGGCTTAACATGTACTATTCTTTAAGTATTGCTAATGCTTGTCTTGGCAATACAATGACCATGAACAATGTTAGGAACATGGCTTTGATGCATAAGGATTTTTCTAAGGCCTTTATGTTCCATTACTTTCATTGAATTAGTACTTAATAAATCCTTATTGTTTTGCTAGAATGAAAGAAAACCTTGTATCACTAAAGTATAGTGATATGTTTGCATTATTAATTGTATATTCCTTGTCCAATCAATTGACTTAATTGCAATATTAGCATCCATTTGGGGTTTCATAGTGTAGTGTGATAAGGACCTTTAAGTCGTGTTACACCCATTTTTTTACTTGTCCTTTATGAGTCTAATGAATGCAATAGTTTTTTTCCTTCCCTTTATACCTTAATTCTTGATTTCTTTTTTTATTACATAATTTTATAAATAAGTTAACAAATAACTGAATAAATTATCATTAAATACATTAATCAATTTTATTAATATAAAATTATATATGTCAATATTTTGCTTAAAAAAACTTTCTATGATTTTAAATGTTAAATAAAATAAAAATATATAAAAATAATGTTAATATATTTTTAAATTAATGTGAGCATTTTTGTTTTTATCTCATCATCATTAACATTTTTCTAAACATAACACAGATTTTAATATAACGATTACAACTCTAATTTTACTATAATAATAACTAATGGCATCGCTATAGTTATTCAATCCTATTTCTTATCTAAATGGACCCTTAGAGTGTGCTTGGTAAAGTAGAAAAGTGAAAATATGGCTAGCAAATGGTAAAAAAATAGATATAAAATTAATTTTAAGTGTACTTGGAAAGAAAGAAAAGTAAGAAGAAAAAAATAAGAAAGAATATGAATTGTCACACCTATTAACAAAACAAATCACTCTATCTCAGAAAGAAAAGAGAAAAAACAAGAGTAATATAAGTTAAGTGTGTATATTTATAAGATTATCCATCATTTTAAATTTTTCTTCGCAACTTACAATGAGTATATTGGTAAGATAAATATACTTTTCATTTTTTCTCTCATGTTTCAATCATACCAAATAATAGATGAAAAAATTAATTTTTTTCACTTTAATATATTTCCTGCCAAGCATGTTATGGAAAGAAAAAACTATTTTTTAATTTTTCTTTCCTTCAATTTTCAACCTTTCCATTATTTTTTTTCACACTACCAAGCAAGCCTTAATCTAGCTTATGTAAAAGTTTTATTGCTTTAAAAGTAAAAATTAAATGTCCAAGGGGAGAATTGAAGCCAAAAGAAGCGTTAGCCCATTACCCCAAAAAAATTATAAATCCCCTTAATATATATTAAATATATTACCTATATTAGCTTTGAATTTATCTTGATTTTCATATAATGAAAACTTTAGCTTAATTAGTTTATGTTTTAAATATTTTCAACTTAGTTTTTTCTTTTAATTAATTTTAAATACTTTAGAAAATACTAAAATGATTTTTCTCCTTAGTTTTCTCAAGAATGATGTTTTTAATACATACTTATGTATAAAATATTTTTAAGATAAGTTAAAATTGTTTTAAAGAAAGTAAAAAATGTTTTAAAGGTTTTTTAAAGCAAAGTCTTGTTACAAATTATTGTATGTATTGATACATGTCTTTAGCATAGCTAGTGATTTTTGAGAACCTTAAATGTATCAATACAAGCGGTTAGATATCGATACCTTTAAAGAATGTATCAATATACTATTTTAATGTATTGATACTTGTCCTTCAACAGTCATATTTTAATGGTTTTAATGGTAATGTATTGATACCTCAATGTGAGGAAGAAAAAGAAGGCTCATTCATGAAGCACTAAGGGCTTTAATCCATCTCAATTAATTCCCAATGGCCACAAACTACTTTCAGACTATAAATAGGCTTTTCCAACACCTCTGTTGGCAAGAGACATTAAGAGAGAAAGATTAAAGCCATGTCCTTCATCTCTTAAAGCTTTCCAATAATTGTTTCCTTGTGTAGAATTAATTCTTTTTGTCTTTATTATATTCCTCTGTAATTCTATCATTAGACTTCTTTATCTTTGCACAAAAAGTTTGAAAACTCTCAGCCTTGTAGAAGTCATCCTTGTTCATAGCAAATTCCTTTGGAATAAGTGAGAGGTTTCTACCATAGCTTAAAAAGGTAGAGGGGTTGATATCTTAGTCTTAAAAGATATAGAGGTAGATGTTACTATCTTAACCTAAGTAAAAGATACAAAATTGTAGAAGTCATATCTTGTCATAGAAAGGTAATAATTCAAGTTAGTGAATTGTGGATCTCCTTGGCAATTGAGGCTAAATAAAAAGATATAGACAAAGAATTGAGCCTTTATGAATCAATTGAGTTTGCTTTTTTTCCATTACACTTGTTTATTTATTCACTAATTTGCAACTCCATATTCTTTATTTGAATTTCTCAAATTATATTTTTAAAGTTTTTATTTGCAAAAAAAAAAAAATTATGAAATTAATTAATCTCCCTTTTGATTTCATTTACCACAAGGTCTAACAAAATACATTTAGATAGCTCTTTTAAACTAAAATTGTTAACTTTGCCTACTTATGTGATTCTTTTATTTAATTTTATGAATTGCAATTGAAGAAGGTTAAAATCACATTACTATCAGTATATTTATTGTACCGACTAATCAAACTCACAAATCCTTAAAAACAAAAGGGTTTTTCATGAAAGTTAGATCACAATTAAGTAAATTGAACAAAATCTCAGTTCGTTCTCTAGCATAGTTAATAAGACTTTTAGTCTTTAACCAAGGCCCAAACATGTTTGTTTCTTCTCTTTTAGCTAACTGCAATTTTTTCCTCTGGTAAATTTTTCACGTTTAATTTTATCCAAGATCTTTTCTCCTGTTACCATGCAACGTTTTAATGTTTCCTTGTTGCATGAAAAATATATTGCTTAGCAATTGATATATTTAGATATTTAAAAAAATGTTTTTCACAATTTTAAATAAAATAATTTATTGAATGAATTTTGCGTAAAATAATTTATTTGATATATTATGTTACTTTATACAGTTTATGAATTGATAAAATTTATAATTTTAAAAGAATTTTTTTTGTTAGAATATTGCTTGTATATATTTATAATAATATAAGTACATTTTACGAAAAAAAAAATCTCATACAACATTAATTGACGTCCACAAAATCAAATGCTAAGATCTACCAAGGTGTTTGATTCTCAAAATTTTAAAACTTTTACCTTACAAGAAAACCTTCCTAGGGTTTAGACAAAAAAATAAATAAATAAAAGTATTTGTCAAACAATTGTAACAAATATTTAATGAACTTCTTATATTCTCACATTGTTTTACCCTTTAATGATTGATAAAAGAGGGAATTTTTTTTAAGTCCATTTTTGTATTTGATTTTCTCCTTTTTAATTCTAATTAAAAATATTTTTATTTACTTCTTTCACTGTGAGATTTGTTATTTGATTAATACAATTGATTTTTTTGTTCTATTATTTACATGAAACAAATAAAACCATCATCAAATTATTTCTATATTTTGTAACAATATTGCATTAGGTTTTGCGAATAATAGTCCTCGGCGAACAAGTAATGACAAATAAATAATTATTTATGTAAATATAAAATGAAAATGTTATATAGGAAAAAAAAAAAAGAACAATTGTTCATTTAAGAGGTGGTTTAAAAAGTGATTTCAAATTATATTTTCAAAAAATTAAAAGATTAATATATTCTTATTAATTTAGTTGGTGCTATTATATGAGGAGTTTTTTTTTTTTTTTGTAAATTCGCTTACTGACTTTTGAAGCCAAATTCAACAAGAAGTTTTATAATAATAAAAAAAGAATAAAAAAACATGTTTTAAAAAATTGATTAGCAGGTAGTCTTTAGGTTGAATTAATTTCATAGCATTACGCTTAACTTTTAAGTCTTTTAAGACTTCCTTTGGATTTCACCGTACTTCCAGTGTGATGAAAGCCAAGGGGCAAGTGGAATGCACCTCCAGTGGCCGTTTAGTTTTCACTGGACGGATGGAGGTCTAGTAAACCACTAGACCTTAAGTAAAGAGGGGTAATCTCTTTTTTACCCTTTGTATTTTTAATTATTTTATATTAATTTACTTTTAATATAAATATCATTTTTAATTATTTAAGATAAATATAAGTATAAATATCACTACGATTTATATTTGATTATTTAATATAAATGTAATTTTAATAATTTTTAATTACTATTCATAATAAATATAATTTTATTTGTATTTTATTTAATATAAATATATTTTAATTATTTATTATACATATATAAATTTTAATATAATGTTCTTCATTTCAGATTCTGACCTAAACTTCTTCAATATGATTGAATCTAAACACATATCTGCCATTGCTTTTAATTTTGTTATTACAGTTTTCAATTTCATTGCTACAATAATTAATCTCACAACTATTATTGTTTTAATCTCACTATAGCTAATCTCATTGTGTATATAAATGGACTCTAAATATATTTCAATGAGCTAATGTCATTTATTTTGTTAACTAACTCAAATCAAGGATTTTAAATATAGTATAGACCATTGGGACACTCACAATGTGCAAAAAAAAAATTATATTTAAAAAAAATTATGTGATGAGTGTTGCAACATGGCCAGATGTGAATCCCGACTAGTCGACTTAAAAACTAAGTGAATCTTTCATTTCTTTTATTCTTCTTTTTAGTTCATGTTTGAGGACTCAGTCGTCAAGATGAATCACTCACTCGACTTAGCCCTAATTAGTCAATATGAAATGATCATTTGGTTTCGAGTCACCATCAATCTATTTTGGCTAGGTGAATTAGTCACCAACTTAAGTTCGTATTTTGAGGATTTCGTATATTGAAAGTTAAGGAACCCTCAAAAACAAACTCTGAGGTTCATATTAATATAAAAGATCAGGTGAAAATGTTTGGGAGTCGATTACAATCACATGAAAGGGTTTGGAAGTCAGGCTGGATCCCTGTTATAATGCTTGAAAATTGATACCTCTTAATTACGTGTTAATTTAAATCTTGATCTGTATTCGATTTTGGTATTTAGTATTTAATTATAATTCTCGTATCTTAAACAAAATTCCCTAAGCTAAATTTATTATTCTATTCGAGCAAACCAACTTTTTAATATTTTAAAATCAAATTGTCATGCATACCTTGCTAGATGAAATTGGAGAAACATGAAGGTTTATTTTATGAAATTAAAAAAAAAATCTTAATTTTACTCATTTTGAAAAGGATATTTCAGTATTAAAATAATCTTTAAAACCCCTCTCATATGGTTGGAGACATTCCACGTACAACTTGAACTTGGAGACATTGCCTCGATTTTTGAATAAACCTGGTTTTATTGAAAATGATAAATTTGTCCTAAGACTCAAATTCGACAAAAGTACAAAACTAGACTCAGAAGACTCGGACTTGGTCGAAGAGACCAAAAAGTATAGTAATTTGTAGCTTCGACATGAAAGTATTCGGATGACCCTAAAAGACTCAATTTTAGGGTAAATTATTAAAATGTCCTTAAGGTATACATTCAATGTGAAAGTACCTCAGTAACCTAAAAAGATTCGATATCATCATTAAATGACCAATTTATCCCTAAAATGCACTTTTGACATGAAAATACCCAGTGACCCTAAAGGATTCGATTCTAAGATAAATTACTAAAACATCCTTAAGATATATGTTCAATGTGAAAATACCTTGGTAACCCTAATGGACTCAATAATGATGTGAAATGACAATTATACCTTAAATAGGTAACCTAAATGGCATTTATGACCTAAAATGTGAAAATTGCTAACAAGTCTCTAGATTTCTCAAAATTATACTTGGGCCACAAAATGGTTAAAATGCTAGAAATCTTCTAAAAATGTTCAAAATACTCTAAACAGGTAATTTAATATAAGAAATGACCTAATTAACCCTAAAATGCAAGATTTTTCTAACAGATATCTAAACTTTTCAAAATTACAACTCAGTCCCTAAATGATGTAAAATGTAAGAAATAGCCATTAAATAAAACCAAAATGCATGAAAAACATTTCTAATAAGCCTTATAGTGTTCAGCCAAGCATCTTAGGCCTAGGATCAATTTTTTTCAATTTTTCAAATAGATATTAAATTTTTTTAAATTAAAAATGACCCTTAAAAGGCTAAAAATGCTAAAAATGCACTCAACGATGTTGAAAATGCATGAAAAACACCCTTAATGGTCTCAGTAGCATTTGGCCAAACTAGGAAATGGCTAAAAATATTTCTTTAATTTTGCAATTAAGCCCCTACACTTCCCAAAATTGTTAAATAGCCTAAAAAATTAAAAATCCCACCAAATGACATCTACAAGGTTTGGCCAAGGTTGGAAGTATCTATCTAAAGCTTTAAAAATTTTGGGAAAATTTTTTTAAAAAGCCCACAACTTTTAAATATTACAAAATGGTCCTAAATGTTTAGAAAATAGAAATGAAATACCACTCCAATCTCCCTATCACATTTAGCCTACACCAGAAACAACCAAAGAAATTTTTATTTCAACATCCTAACATGCATGACAAGATAAACACATATTCTAACTACTACTAAACTCAAATCATCACTAATAATGCATGGGATCATGAAACATGAACATATAAGTATGCTTTACGAGAAATCTACATCAAAATGCGTAGGAAAATAGAATTCGAATAATATGAACATGTTTACATAGTAAGGTGACATCATTTCCACAAAAAAATATACTTTTTTGATGAAAAACAAGCTATTATAAAAGAAAAACGAAAACCAACAATCACATAAAGGAAGTTACTCATGACTTTCATACTTTTTTAAATATGGATCAATAATCCATGAGCACAAGTAATCACCAAACTCACTAAAAGAAAAAAAAAATGAAAGAGAATGGAAGATGAATAAAAATTAAAACATTTACCGGAGAAACTACTTTTAAAGCTTGGAAAAACTTAAAAAATTTTTAAATTAAAAAAAATCAATTTTTTATAGAGAAAACTAAAAAAGCCAAAGAAAATATCCTCCCTCTATTTTTTATAGGGGATGATTGGGCTAAGGGGGATTAGAAGCCCTTTTG
The DNA here is from genome assembly GCA_038382025.1 of Adansonia gregorii. Taxonomy (NCBI): domain Eukaryota; kingdom Viridiplantae; phylum Streptophyta; class Magnoliopsida; order Malvales; family Malvaceae; genus Adansonia; species Adansonia gregorii. The sequence goes on from JBBYHO010000012.1 coordinate 1,315,389, forward strand.
GCCAAAATTCAATAAAAAAAGAAAAATTATTTTTTTTTTCATTTTGTTGCCTTGTTAGGTTGGAAAAAATTAATGCTTATCGTAGCCTTGCATGTCTTTGATATCTTTTTACTACAAGTAACCACTTAAAGCCATGATTTTTACTCATTTAGGTAGCATGATAGTTCTAAGACTAGTTCTGACACCATAATCATAATGTTGGAACTAGTTAGGATAAAACCAAGTTAATTGGAAAGGTATTTAATTCCAACCAAAGTGTTTCGCGTGTAACTAAATCAGCAAATTGTAAAATTAAAATAAATTATGTACAAATAAAATTAAATTACAAATGTACATGCATAAAAAAATCTTGGAAGTAAAGAAATAAATAAAATTAAACTACAAAAATCATAATTGATAATTCCATGAAAGAAATTAAATTAAAAGGATTAAATTGTAACAAATAAAAATTTAATTAAAATTCATGTATTCTAGAAAGGAAATAAAATTCTATGTGTAATAAATCTAATTAAGAATTTAATCCTATGGGGCTTCGAATTAAAAATTCATAGAGAAATTTTTAAATCGAAATAAATGATGTGTCAATATATAAAAAAGGTAAAAGAAATAAATAAGGTTAGTGGGTTTCCTTGATTAAAAATAAGCCCGATGGATTTGTTGGAAAATGGAAACGGGCTTGTTGTGCTTGTAAAGAAATCAAAGTGGGCTTATGGATTTGTTGGCAACCATATGGGTTTTAAGGCCCGCCAATTAAATTTCAAAATATTATACAAATGAGATGGAAAATTTCCTTGGCCCATAAAAAATGAATAACATAAATGAAAAAAATTTAATATGTGATAATTCAAACAAAAATTTCCATGGAAGACTTTCAGGTGAAGGAAATTAATTAAAAGGACCTTTTATAAAACTTCTGAAGAAATATGTCTAACAATAAGAGAATTCTAAAATATGGAGGCCCAAAAAGAAATTTTTTGCACTAAATGGAAAATTTTGTATTTAAGGAAAATGATATTAATGAGAAAATTCTTAAAAGAAATGAAATTCCATGCTTGGAGGTTTTTGTTTCCTATTTACTTTTGCTCATAAAGTTTTTCATGTAATAAGAAATTTCATGTTTCAATCACAATAAAACATTTGAAAAATGTCCTGAGTGTTGAACTTTAAAACGATTTTTTTTTTGTAAATAAGGTGAAAAATTTTATGTGTAAAAAAAAAGCAATTAAAAATTCTAAACTCGTAAAAATTTTACTAGAAAAACCCTAATGGAAGAAAGTTTATACTGGAAAAAAAATAAAAATTTCAAAAAATAAATTAGAGTTTAAAAGGTTGAATTTGTATTAATTTACTAAAAGTGTGTGAAAAAAGTTTAAAATCCCAAACTTGGGGAAAATTCTAAAAAACCTTGGAGAGTAGAAAATTTTATATTTTAGAAATGAAAAAATTAAAAAAATAGATCCAAATTTAGAAACATCTGCTGAATTCAACACCTTGCTTAAAATGTTAATTGATAGAAATAAAAATTTATAATCGAGGATGATTTTTACCAAAAATTTTCACAAGTAGGAAACTTGCAATAGTGTGAAAATTTTGAAATTAATTATTAAATCTAAAAACTTAACACCTCGTTGTATAAAATGCCAACACGAACTTTTTTTTTGAAAATTTTGGATTTTTAAAAGTTAGTATTGGTATAAATGCTACACATGTATCGATAAAAATATCTAACGATTGACCTGCAAAATTTCATGAAATTTTTTTTAAAAGTTTTCAAAAAAAAAAAATTTGATCATGAAATCATGTCCACAAATAAATTTCAAATTTCGATAAAAAGGTATATGAAAGCTAATTTTTTTCTCCTTAATACTTATATTTTTTATCCAAGGTTCATCTTCTATGACCATTAAAATGACAATTTTTTAATTGCACACGCAAGCATTCATCTAGAAATGACTAAATTGGTTTAAAAAAGGTTTAGTCCTCATGGAAGTCGATCTCTATCAGGGTAATCACTCGACTCTTGATCTGTGGTATCTTGGAATACTAAAAAAAGTCAAGACAAAATTAGGTGTCTATAGTTACCTCTGTTTGGTCATTGCTAAAAATCAAGAATAGGGCAAAGACCACAGACTACCTTTTGTTCGCGCCTCAAGGTCTCAAAAAAGTAAGTTTAAACAAATATGCAGTAAAAGAACAATTTTGGTGGAAATTTTGAAATAAATAATGAAAAAAATGGCCAAGGGTGAGACCTTAGGCCTAAAAGGTGACTAAGGCTAAACTTTGTAGGAAAAACTGATAAGATGTGTAGCAAAGTTTTTAAAAATTTTTAATTCGATCATATTAAATCGTGTTGCTAGATATAATAAAACCATCTTAATTAGTTACCTAAGTTGCAGATCTGAAGATGCTATCCAAGAATTCCTAGATCGATGTGAAAGCTTCCACCAACTAGCCTTCTCTACTATTCTCCAATTCTCGGATGGTAGAGTGTGTGACTCTTTGTATCGACCTACTCCGAATTCATATGGCTTGATTCTCCTTGATGACCATCTTGTGCCAACAGGTTTAGAATCACGAGATTTATGATAAGAAACCTCTAGGTACGGCTTCAAGGTCTAAGAAAAAACCTTAGGCATAAGTCTTTTATTTATATCAGGTAACAAGGTAGTCTTAATTTTAATTTTTAATTAAAATAATTATTTTCTTAATTCCATAGAACCCATATGTGGCATCAACCCTTTTATTGGTGTCCTCTATAATTTGGCCTAAATGCTAGGGTCCATAGACAATATTTTGGCCCAAATCTATTTTATGGAATTTAGCTTGTTTAATCAAAATATTAATTACTTCTGATTAAACTGTTAATTTTATTTAGTCCAATAATTTTTCACAACTCTAATTCTAATTCGAAATAAAATCATGACAATTTTATTCGAATAGAATAATTATATACTAATTATCAAAATGAAATTAACTATAATAAAATAATGAATTTAATTGTATATTAAAATAAATAAATAAAATAATTTTGAAATTTATTTAGAATACTATCAATATTTAATTTATAAATTAACATTTAAACAAGTCTTAATAGATATTAAATTAATTATATAAATAATTAATTTCTCATATCTATTTAATATAAATTAATTCTTATATTTATCAAAAGATCAATATAATTAATTTAAATTATTAATTCTTGTCTAAATAAATATTTAATCAAATTAAATATATATTCTGAATAAATAATATATATTCAAATTAACTAATTCATTAATTTATTGAAGAAAATGCCCACACTCTTGAAGTGATTGAATCTTATGTACCACTTCACCATATAGAGAATCTTTTGTCTCTAAATATTCCGATTAATAACCAACTATTAAGGAAATATTGAGCTAGTGGGGGGACCAATTAGATATATATAATTCGACTTCAATAATCTATGTATTAATTATTCTATCTCCATTAATTAAACACATAATTATTAATCTCGGAGTCGTACCACTAGAGATCTAAGACTGCAGTCCCAATTATATACCATATTACGTAAGCTTTATAAATTACCTTTTTGTCCAATGACCTTGACATTCGTGTAATACCTCATATAATATCCGTGATCAACTTAAAGTTAAAAGTCTGTTTTACATACTTGATCACCTTATCTTAAAGTTTCATTATACTCTCTATGTGAAAATGATTATTCATGACATGTGAACAATTTATCATTTGACACACAAATGAATGAGGCCTCGTCTATTTTCACTATACCATATAGTGCCTTTTAAAAGGCTAACCTTAACTCTTTATGGGAGCTATGATTCCATATTTATAAATAAAGCTCTCATCGAGTATAAGTCATATGCCCAATGAACCGGTTTTGTAGCTTACTACTTTGAGATGCTTTAGCCTTTGGAGTGTCAAAGCATACAAGTTATGCACATGGAGTCAATTACTTACTGAGGATAAAGGTAATTACACAATGAATGTCAAAAGTGAATTAATCCATGTAAACTGACTTATTAAAGGACTAATTATACTTTGGTCTAGCCCAATATGTCACCACCTCTAGGTAATATATCTATCCATACTTAGGAGTTAAATCATTCCAGATGACCATGACAAGTCGCCTCCCCAATAGAATTTATATGACATAATAGTCTTAACATGAGTTAATTACCATTAACCCTATAGACTATGGATTATCGATTTAGACTGCTTACCTTAGAATGTTGTCTTCCGCATATAAAGTCCATTGTATGCAACACTCTTATGGTATAAACTCAAATAGTCAATGAGCCATATCTATGTTCATTTACTTTAACAAGTAAATCTAAATGGGGATGAAATAGCAATGATATAATGATAATGCAAATATATATTGTATATAAATAATCAGTTCAAATTTATGAAATGCATCAAAATGTTTTTCATCTTTAGGGTATTCCTAACAAACTTAAGCCAAATGAATTAACCAGGGCAAAATCGTAGTAGTCAAGCAGGTGACCAGGGTAAAACTAAAGTCCAAAGGGTTGACTAGGGCAAAAACATGATAGTCAATAGTGTGACCAGCGCGAAATCAAAAGAGTCATAGGGATAACTAAGGTGAAACCTAAGTTGAAAGGGTTGACCAAGGGAAAACCATGATAGTATAAAAGATGACTAATGTAAAACTATAGTAGTTATAGGGATGACTTGGGCAAAACCATAATAGTTAAAGAGATGGCCAAGGCAAAACCTAAGTCAAAAGAGTTAACAAGGCAAAACCATCATAATTAAAGGGATGACTAGAGGGAAACCATAATAGCCATAAAGGTGACCAAAGTGAAACCTAAGTCAAAAAGAGTTGACCAAGGTGAAATCATGATAGTCAAATAGATGACTAGGGAAAAACCATAATAGTTATAAGGGTAACCAGCGCGAAACATAAGTCAAAAGGGTTGACTAAGACAAAACCATGATAGTCAAAGAGATAATTGGGGCAAAATCGTAATAGTCATAACGATGATCAGGGCAAAACCAAAATAGTAATAAGGGTGACCATGGTGAAACCTAAGTTAAGAAGGTTAATTTGGGTGAAACCATGATAGTTAAAAAGATAACCAAGGCAAAACCATAGTAGTCATAGGTGTGACTAGGATAAAATCTAAGTAAAAAAATGACCAAGGCAAGACCTAAGTCAAAAGGGATTAAGAGAATGTCTTGCACTTGATTTTGTTTAGAAGAATGCAAGATTTTAACCTTCAAGTTTGACGGAATAGCCATACCTTAATGATTATTGCTTTTCCTAATATCACGCATAGCTTCCAATCTACAAGCTATCGAATGCAAAAGACATGCATGCGAAGTGCATATGATGGATTTTTATGCTAAAGTTAGAGTTTTAATTTATGGGTTTTATTATTATTAATTTTGGACAGCCTCTATTTCAGTTGTATTTGAAGTTAAAGGCATCTTTAGAAAATGTAGTAGACATTTCTTTTTCTTTCAGCAAAGTAAGCCTATACTTGTCCCTAATCTTCCTTCCAAGGAAACTTTTAAAAGGACTTGTTTTCCTATTTCACTAGAGATGTTCTTCGACCATGTCTCTAAATTCTTTTTATTAAGTTTTATTCAAAAGCATTATCCATTTACTCAAATATTTCCTGCAGCATCCAAAAAACTAAAGTATTAGCTAAGATCCCTATAGTGTTTTGACCTAGTTCCAAAATAATGTAAAGAAATCTTTTGTTAATCTTTCTAAAATGTCCATCATCATTTAACAAAAATGTAGCATGGCTAAAAAAAATCCAATAAAGGTATGGATAAAAATGCATTCATATTCCAAAAGAGAAAGAAATATGCTTTTCAATAAAGAAAGAAATATGCTTTTCAATAAAATAAAAAGAGAGGTACAAAAAGAACTTAGTGTTGCTCTATCTATCGTATAGGCAGAATCTTACATATAGTCCGTCAGATGTCTTTCTTGAACGAGATGTTTGCTTTTGCATGGACCAAACTCTTAAGGATATTTTCGATCATGTCATGCCTTCCTTTTCTAGTTCCAACCTTTTAATAAATTTTTTTTCATTCATTCATCTCTAAATGCTTGAGTCACCTTTTTTGGGTTTTCAACTTGAAGCCTCCCTATTTTACCATCTTTTATTTTATTCTTATCCGGATGCTTTTTAGGGTTTTCATCCAAAGCTTTTTATTGTTTTATGGATGCCCTATAAGCCTTTTTCTTTTTCTTCTTTTCTTTATTTTTTTTTCTCTTTTTTTTTCCTTTTAAATCACACTACCCTCTAGGCATAATATTTCTTTACATTATCCAAGTTAGTAGGGTTTTGTAAGGTACCCCCATCTATTTTTTCCAAAATTAAAGCTCCCCCTAAAAATGCTTTTTGAATCACATAAGGTCTTTCCTAATTAGGTGTCATTTGCCTTGTAGATCTTTTTGGATAGGAAGGATTTTCTTTAGGACTAGTTCCCCTTTAGGAATTGGCTCAAATGGAGTTTCTTATTGTAGGCCCTTATCATCATTTTTTGGTATATTTATCCGTGTTGGATTGCCTTTAACCTTTTTTCTTCAATGAAATTCAACTATTCATAATGATCCCTAACCCATTTGGCTTACTCAACTTGGGTTAACACCTAAAATAAGAGGATCTCAACTTCAATTGGCAGAACAACTTCCATGCCATAGACTAATGAGTAAGGCATGGCCTTGGTTAAAGTTTAAACTGCAATTTGATGGGCTAGAAGGTTGAAAGGAAGCTTTTCATACCAGTCCTTGTACGTTTTTACTAGAGGTGGTAAAACGAACTTGAACCCGAAAACTCACCAGAAAAAACACGAGCTCGAATCTGACCTAAACCCGATTTGACCAAAAAGTTAATGGCTAAAGCTCGAAAAACTCTGAACCTAAAATAATCGAAACCTAAAATGGCCCAAACCTAAAATAATCTAAACCCAAAAGACCTAAACCCAAAGGAACTAAACCCGAAAGAATCTGAACATAAAAGGACTCGAACCCAAAAAAATCCAAACCTGAACCTAATTTTAACCCAAACCCTAACCTAAATTTAATACTAAAAATATGATGAAATTATAATTAAATAATTTTTATAAAGCAAAAATGTTAATTATCAATTTTATTTTAATATTCTTTTAATAATTTAATTAAATATTAAAAATGTAATTTATATTTTATATATGATTAAACCTATTCATGAGTCGGGCTGCGAATTCTTTTAAAATCCCTAGCCCAAGCCTTTATTAAAGTGAACAAACCTGCCATTTTAAGCCATAATTACTGTTCATCACATTTAAAAAAATATTTTTATTAATTTTTATATACTTAATAATAAATTTAAATAAAATATATATTATTCTAATTTAATATTATTGCTCTGAGTTGGGTTAGGCTAGTCTGAAACAAAAATATGAGAACTTAGGCCTGGGCCCAATTGGGTTGAGTAGGTTGCTTGACCCTTTTATATATGATAAAATAATAATTTATCAAAAAGTAAATCATATCATGAGCTTTGAAAATATTATCAATAATGTATATAATCCATTTATCATAGTTTTTTTAATTTAATTTGTTAAACTCGTTAAATATTGAAAGTTTATGTATATTAATAGTAAACTTTTAAACACTTCTTTGAATATTATTATTATTATTATTATTATTATTATTATTATTATTTTTATTACTATTATTGTTACTATTATTTTAAGTAATGATAATTAGAGTATGATAATAGTGTAATAGAGTAATAAAGTAAATTAAAAAAAATATGAGAGCCAAAATAAATAATACTATATTGAAAATGAAAAAAAATCCCATGTTGATAGTAATTAGAACTGCCAACGGGCCAAATAGCCGGCCCAGCTTAATAAGCCCAACACAATCTTAGATTGAAATGTCAGGTAAGCTCGACTCAAAACAATATTTTTTTAAATAAATTAATATATTTTTATTTAAATTTAATTATAAAAATATATATTAACATAAAAATAATTTTTTATGTTTTAAACAGTGATTTCTGCTTAAATGGGTAGGCCAGGCCAAATTTGGCCCTGAGCTTAGAATTTATAAGTTTTTCAGGCCACAACCAGGCCCATGGAATCGAACTATATTTTTTCAAGCCGGATTGGGCCAAATTCAAGCCTTGGCTTAGAATTCAAAATTATGTAAAACTGATTACATTTAACATAAAATAAAAAATGATGTAAAACATACTCAAACCCGAACTCGACCTAAACCCAAAATCGAACCCAAATTGGCTTGAACCTGAATAGACCTGAACCTAAATTGGCCCGAACCTGAACTGGCCCGAACCTGAAAGAACCTGAACCCATGTAGGCTCAAACCCAAATCAACCCCGAACCTAAAAAACTTAGACTTGAAATAATCTGTCCTAAACCTGCCTAATTACCTTCTAGTTTTTGCGATATTCCTTACAATCTTCTTGATGTTTTTATTAGCTACTTCCATAACTTCGTTCATTCAGGGATGCTATATCACCAAGTTGTGATAAGAGATTTTAAGTTGGGCGTACACCTCTTTCATCATTTTATTTCTCAAGTTAGAGGTATTATTTGTTATGATATTTTTAAGAATTCTATATTAGTAGATGATATTGCCTTTTAAAAAGTTGCAAACCTCTGTCTTTGTTACATTTGCATAAGAGGCTATTTTAACCCACTTGGTGAAGTAGTCTATAGCCACCAAAATGAAACAATGCTGGTTCAAAGCTTTACGAAATGTTGGCCCAATAACATCCATGCCCATATTAAAAAGCGCCAAGGTGCATTTATGGTGTGCATGAGTGAAGCAGAATTTTATTTGCATAGACCTGGCACCTGTGACATCTTCGGGCATACTTAATACAGTTACTCCCAATGGTCATTTAAAAGTATTGTTACTTCATGATTTTGCTTTGATATTTTTTATCTCTTGGCATGAATTTTGAAAACTCCATTGTGCACTTCTTTTAGGATTCTCTATATTTCGAGGGCATTCACACGTCTTAACAAAGTCTACTCGTGACACTTTTGTAAAATATCTTGCCACTAAGGATGAAGCTCATTGTTCAACCTCCTTAACATCTTTGTTGTCAGTTTTGGTCGCATTATCTAGGTATTCTCGATCTTTGAGTTATCTTCTGATGTCATAATACCAAAGGATGCCATCCACTTCCACTTTGTCATTCAACAATGTGTTGGAGATTTATATAAACTCATCTAAATTAGGGTCACTTCTTCTGCCTCATTCACTTTAAACATTGAAGCAAGGGTAGCTAGAGCTTTTACCATCTGATTCTCATTTTGAGGCAAACGAATAAAGTCCACTTTCGCAAATTCATCTAACAATTCTAGAATCAGCTTCCTAGATTGCCAAAACCTCGAATGAGTTTTCATTCCCCATGCAGTTGATAAATCACTAGAGCTAAATCCCTAAAGACTTTCAACACTTTGACTTTTCTTTCTATAGCTACGTTAGTGTCCTATAAAACGTGCCTCATATTCTGTCGTATTATTTATATAGCCAAAATCTAATCTAACCATGAAAGGGTAATAATATCTTTTTGGGGATATTAAGTTGCCCTTATTCCATGGCCTAAAGCATTTATTGCCCCATCAAAATACATCTTCCATTTGATCCCTTGGGTTGGTTTTATTCTTCTTTAATTAAGATATTCATCAAGTCTTCATTAGGAAAATTAAAATTCAAAGGTTAATAATCATCACGCACTCGCCTTGCTAAGAATTCAGCAATAGAACTTCTTTTTGTGACCTTCTAACTCATGTAGATTACGTTGCATTCTAACGATAGAACCTGCCATCTTGCTATTCATCTTTAAAATGTTGGCACTTCAAAAAAGTACTTGATCAAATCTATCTTTATAACCACTCATGTGGTGTGGTATAGCATATATTGTATAAGCCTTCGTGCGATCCTTACTAAGGCATAACATAATTTTTGTTCTTGGGAGTAATTTACCTCATAGTCCATAAACTTCTTACTGAGGTAATAGATGGTTTTTTCTTTCTTCTATGTTTCATCATGTTGCCCCCACACCTATCCTATTGACTTCTTGAATATGCTAAGGTATGTTATAGGGTTCACCCCAAAACTAGTGGTACTAGAATCGATGGGTTCAATAAATAACGCTTTACTTTTTTAAATATTCTTTGGCAATCTTCATCCCATTCTCCTGGATTGTGTTTTCAAAGAAGTCAAAAAATCAGGTCACATCTGTCCATAAACTGGGAAATGAAACGAATAATGTAATTTAATCTCTCGAGGAAACATCTTATTTCTTTTTGCATGTGTGGAGATGGCAATTCCTACATGGCTTTAATTTTATCAGGGTTAACTTCAATCCCTTTATCACTTATGATAGAGCCCAACAACTTCCCTGATCTTGCTCTAAAGGTACACTTAACTAAGTTCAACTTCAACTAGGATTTCCTCAAATTTTTGAATAGTTTTTTAAATCCAGGACGTGTCCTCCCCTTGGGGTGACTTTGTAATCATATCAACCATGTCTACTTCAATTTCTTTATGCATTAGGTCATGGACTAAAGAGATCATTAGCCTATGACAGGTTGTCTCAGCATTTTTTAATCCAAATAATATCACCTTGTAACAAAATATGCCTCATATTGTGAAGAATGCAGTTTTTTCAATGTCTTCTGGTACCATTCTAATCTGGTTATACCCCGAGAGTCCATTTATGAAAGAGAACGAAAAATTCCTTGCATCAACCAAAGTGTCAATATGGAAGAGAAAAATATCTTTTGGAATCGCTCAATTCAGATCCTGATAGCCCATGCATATTTTGACGTTCACATTTTTTTTGGAACTAGGACGATATTAGCAACCTACTTTAGGTACTTTGTAACCTCTAGAAATCTAGACTGGAATTGTTTCTTCACATCTTTTTTAACTTTCAAAAGCATTTTCATCTTCATTCTTCTCAATTTTTGCTGAATTAGCTTATATTTTGATATCAAAGGTAATTTATGGACCGCAATCTCTGTATCTAGGCCTAGCATATCTTGGTATGATCATGTGAAAACATCTTAAAAATCTTAGAGTAGGTTCACTAACCCATTTTTGGTAGTTAGTGTTATGATAATCCCTATTCTAACCTTCTTTTTATCATTATCATCCCCTAAATTTATAACTTTTGTGTGTTCTTCATGGGGTATTATTCACTCACCCTCTTGCTTGATTAGTTTAGCAGACTAGGAAGTAAGGTATAATCATTAACATCTTCTTCGAAATCAGCCTTGTTCAAGTAAATAGACTATGCAAAATTAACCTCTAAATCTAGCATTAAATTATCCACTTATTTTCAATTAGAAAATCTATAAAGGTACAGAAGAAAGGAAAGAATAGGCAAGTGAATACTATGATCTACGTATGTACAAAGAAAAAAATTATTGATAAGAGAAAAAAATATAATATTCATAAAAAGTGATATGTATTTCATTTCTTAAAACAATGATTTAGCATTTTAAGCCCCTTACAAAATATCCTTAGATGTCTTTGGGTTGATACAAATAAAGGGAGTTCTTAGAATTATTCTAGAATTGGCCTAGACACTACAGATCTCTCGATAATAGTCCAATTCTTTTAGACATTTTTTGAAGGACATGGGTAGATTTTGTGATCATCTTTCAACTCCCTATCGTCTTCTTCAATGATGGCCACTTGAAATCCCTCAAAGGCCTGTTAATCACCATCATAACATATTTTGGCCTTTTTTTCTTTGATCTGTGAATCGATGTTGCCTCTATGGTAGGAAACTTCCTTTACCAAACGACAGAAAGTTGAATTTTGGCTTGACTCATGCACTATAATCAGGGCCAATTTCTTTCATCACGTTTTTCTTTTAAATTTTTTTCTTTGAATTTTGCTTTTGCTTGAAATCTAGTCCATTTTTGCCTTTCTTGCTATTCACTTCGATGGTTTGAATCATCCCTTGCAAATTCTTTTTGAGTCCCTTTCTTGCTCAAGCACCGTTTCCCACTATGAGTGCTCTTTGATAGTTGAGGCTTCAAAATTGGAGATCCTTTCATAATGAAGGTAGTATTGACAAATTTAAAGACCCTGAAGAATATTCTTCAACCTTGTTACTTACTTCGATGTAAGGAGCTTCAGTAAAGGTCATGGCTATCATGTCTTCCTTTGTGGATGGGCTGACTATCTTTCCATCGACTATGAATTTGACTTTTAATGAGGAAATAATGGTACAGCACCTATGGAGTGGATCCATGGTCGACCAACAGGTAATTATATGCGAAGATGATATCAATCATATGAAACTCTACTTCAAGAGTGGAAGAGCCAACGTTTAGAGAATCGAAATGGTTTATTTAATTTTTCTCTTTATTTCATTAAAAGCCTTAGCAACCATCTAATTATGCTTAATTTGAGTCAAATCAATTGGCAATCAGGATAAAGTGACAATGGCAACATTTTCAGAGCCAATCTATTATTGATGAGGACCCTAGGCAGTATAGTCCCCTTACAGTAAGTTGTTCCAAGAAAAGCTTTTGTTCAAGTGGTTCCTCCTGAAGGGATCTCTTTGTTGCTAAACTAGATAAAATTATTTATGATGATATTATTCACCAGACGATTAAGCTTATTTATCGAGATACCTTGAGGGATATAGGCTTTATTTAATATTTTTAATGAAGCATTTCAGTGCGGCTCTGAACTACGTAACAAAGTCAGCACAAAGTTTTTGGTTGATTATTGCTTTAATTGTTCTACGATACTGTATTTGCTATGTTCTATGCACTCAAAAAATTCAGTTATTTCTTTTTCTTTCATGGTTTTTGAATTTTTATCGGGGTGTCCTCAATTATCATGGTTTTTTGAGTTTTTGCTAATTTATTTTCGCTTTGGCACCAGCTTTACTAGTTTCGAGGCCATAACGGCAACCACTTTGTGTCACATGGCTAATTCTCGTAATGTTAACAGTAGCTAATTGGCTCGTAGTAGCCTTTTGAGTTGTTACTTTACCATGATATTTCTATGGCACTTGCTTGTCATCTTCGTATAGAAAAGGTGCTATGGTTTTGATGATGAGTTTGGGAATGATTTCAGCTTTGGGAGGCGTAATCTTCAGTTAGTCACTGTAGATGATAGAAAGGTAACTAACCTCACAAAATGGCTATGATAATCCTTCATCGATCATGTTAATTAATTTTTCTTCCTTTTAGACAGTTCTTTTGTAAAACTCTAATTATCATTATCCATCATCCCTTTGAATTATGGATAAAAATTTTAGGCAATTTTGTAGAGTATGTCCTTAGGCTACATAAAACTTACAAAAGTTAGTCCCAAGATCCGATTTGTTTCCTGTATTCCCATGGTTTTGACTAATAAGTCTGACTTTGGCTAGGATTATCTAGACCTTTTCCATTGATGTTTGTCTTCACCTATTGCTTTTATTTGATGATCAAAGCAGTAACTTTGGGTTCAGGTTGGTTTGATAAAAGGTTTGCTTTAAGTTGTCAAATTGAAAGACGTTGGCCTAGAAAAGACTTTGGACCTTTTTTTTAAGGGCTAGACAATTCTCAATAGAGTGACCCGCCACTCCAACATGGATTTGCAGTGGGCGTTTGCACCACACCCTTTGGGAAAGTTACCCTCATACAATATGATAAAAACGAGAGCCAATAATTTAGCCACGAGAAGTTTGGTATACTTGTTCTTATAAAAATAAGAAACAGAGTCATAAAGGGGTCTGGGTTGATTAATTTTTTGGGCTAACTGGTTAGCATTGGGCCTTGGTTGATGTTGAGTACGATGTATAAAAGTAGTTTGCATTTGCTATTGGCGCAAGAATGCGAGGCACAGTGAAGAGTATGTATTCTAGGCCTAAAACCTTTAGTTCTGGTAGTTAGGATAGGGTCTTTAGTAGTATGGTTGGCTTGCATAATTAATAGAGAATGTCTCTTCTTTCTTTCTGCTGGGTCATTTCGTCTTCCTATTAGAAGATTCTTCATTTTCAATATTTTTGGCTTTTACAACCATCTCGATCATTTTGCAAGAAATAACAAGGTCAGTAAAAATTCTTGGTAGCATTCCCCATTAGTTTGTTATAAAAAGAAGGCCGCAAAATGTTGACAAATAGCATAGTAGTTTCTTTTTCGGTTAGCAGTGGCTAGACTTGAGAGGTCGTGTCCCTCCATTTTCTAGCATATTTTTTAAAAAATTTTATGGAGTTTGTCTTCATGTTTTGGAGAGACAGTCTATACCCAATCAGCCATATGTTTATACTGTTGCTGGAATGCGCTGGCCAAATTCATCTATTATTAAATCTCGGTTCGATTCAGGTCATTGCACCACATTAGCACCGATCTTAACAAGCTTTCTTGGAAACATTGGATAAAGAGCTTGTTGTTATATGCATGCCCAGCCATTTTCCTGATAAACATCTTGATATGAGGCCGGAACAATGTGGCTCCCTTGTACTTTTCAAATTCGAGCGTCTTAAACTTCGATGGGATGACCATCCAAAACTAGATTGAGGTCTTTTACATCAATGCTACTGTAGAGTTCAGCTCCTTCTATGGCCCTAAGCTTTCTTTAAGAAATCATGATTTTCTTTTTCTGGCCTCAACTTTAGCCTGTTTCTTGGCTTTCAGCTTAAGCTTTTCCTCATTGTCAAGATCAAAGACTGCCAAGTCCTCTTATGTATTGGTTATTCTCGCATCTGCCACTCATGAGAGGGCACCGAGGTTAAAATGGATTGTCCATACTAGATTATTTTAAACATTCATTAATTGGGTGTTCTGAGCATTCGCTGTCTCTGTGTTTTGAAGATTATTAGTTGTATGTTTTGGACATTTAGAGGTTGCATTTTTCAACCATTCATTGGCTGCCTTCAGCTTATACTCCCTCAAATCTCTTGATAAGAGCATTAGTAATGTTTTCTGGGCTCTGGCAAACTGTTTCCCTTACCGTGAATATTTCCATCAACCTTTCAATTTGCGATTACATATTTTTTTATTACTTTATCATTGCTTTTTACGTCTCACGATGACTTTCCTCTAACCTTTCCAACCTTGCTATGTGTTTTTCTGCCATCCTTCATGCTCTCACTCGAGTATAGTATCGATGAGTTGGTAGTTGTTCTGTTAGTCTCCCTGAATTTACAATATTGTAGCTTTGAATTCCAAGTTTCCTCAAGCTAAACTTTGTTTATGAATTGGTAATATTAATGAATACGTGGATATGCATATGTCTATATGTATATCTGGTATTTAAAATGAATGTATATATCATATTGAAAATGATCACGTCATGCATTTGTAAGATTGCTTGCTTTAACAAAAAAGTTTTAGACTCAAAACTTTTGATTAGCTTTGGAAATAACTACATATTGCTGATCATATAAGGGTTACACCCAAGGAAGTTCCTAACTTGGCCATATCGTTTTCGAGCTTCTTCTAAAAATTCAAGTGCAACATGTCCATA
This sequence comes from Adansonia gregorii, assembly GCA_038382025.1. Classification (NCBI taxonomy): domain Eukaryota; kingdom Viridiplantae; phylum Streptophyta; class Magnoliopsida; order Malvales; family Malvaceae; genus Adansonia; species Adansonia gregorii. The sequence goes on from JBBYHO010000012.1 coordinate 1,330,879, forward strand.
TTCCTCTACGGGGTTGATCTATCTTTGGAGGACATTTATCATTTCTTTTTTGCTTGGATCATGGCTAAGTAGATCGGTTTAGTAAGGTGGTCAATGTACATTTACCATCCTATATACCTAGCTTTCTATCTCTTGTGATTATCCTTAGCCCTTCCTAAATCCTTATTCAAGCTGGCCTCCATTTCCTAATAAGTTTGCATCTACACGTAAATGTCTTCCCCTCGTTGTTGTAGCTTTTGCCCCATATCTTGAATAGTTACCTTTCAAGCAATTGGGATACTCTACCCTATTTTTCTTTTAGGGCAGTTTTAAGCTGCTCATTTTCTTTAATATATCTCCTTAATTGAGCGCAAGTGTCAGCATGCCTTTTCTTTTCTTATTTGAAGGCTATTTCCCTTTCTTCTCCTTCTATGGCTTTAACTTTCTGGACATCTCGCTCATAGCGGAGTTTCTCCATTTCTTTAGCTACTTGACTATAAGACCTGCTCGGATAGCCGACAAACTTCATCTCTTATTTTGCTCGATCCAATCCTCTTTCATCTATTCGTCTTCTTTTTTCCTTGCCTTACGTCTTTTCCCTAAGGACTTAAGGTCCATGTCCATGAATGTGACTTGTTCTTGGAGCAATCGATTTTCATCACATATCTTCTTCAGATTTGGCCTGTATTAGATTCATCATGGAGGGCATGGGAGCTTTGAACTAAATGGCCATTAGCAGAACTGTCCTATCCAAAGTGACTACAATAGCATCCCATCCCTTACTCCTTCTTCATGTTTTCTACCCCCGAGTTATTTTGTGCGTATAATCCCCTAATCTGGACTCAAGTCTTTCTATCCACACCGAGACACCTAAAACCATGTCTTCTTTATATCTCTTTCCCAAATATTCCAAATAGAGTGTTATTAATCCGCTTGTCATTAGAATAAACTATTTAGACCCAAATTGTCTTCAAATCAAGAGCAGGGCGTAGCTAATCATTCTTCATAACCTTAACAACAAGATGAAATTTTTATCACTGTATCAGTAAAGAATGGCCTTGGGCACAAACCATGGCACCCTCAACTTATATTCTTCGCTGTCAGAACATCAAGAGCTTAGACCCATTGATCCTTGGTCATAGGTTTGGGCCATCTCTTTGCTAAGAATTCTCGAAGAAGAATAAAACTAGTGAAATACAACTTGATTTTTTCCTCTTTCTCCCTAAAAATGGATTTTACCCACACATACAATAACTGTAAGCGCCCATAAGATCTTCCACCACTGCCTTTTCAATAATAATTCAAAGATCTGATTGTTTTAGCAAGAATAACCGACATCGAACAAGCACCTTTACTCAGGTGGTAGAAGAGGTCGAACATCGCCATTTCTATATGCCCAAAGGTTCTCGGAAGTAAGGCTAACCCATCAATAGCAAGGGCAAAAGCAATAATCACATGTTTATGATTCAAATGCTTCTTGATGAATCATTGTAAGAATTCTTGCAAAACTGCATCATTATTCCCTTTCTTTCGGCCATCCAATATCTCCGATGGTTGTTTCTCATCTATAATCTTAACCCCAACTTTTTGTGATATCCAAGTGGTTTGTGCTCTTTATAATATATCAGCTCTAGCTTTATAGTCTTCATCTCAAACAAAACTGAAAACTCTTTTATTGTCGGTTTCAAATCCTCTTTATTAAAAGTAAAGCATTTATAGGAAAGATCCCAAAACTTTATGTGGCTCGTATCATGGGCCTTTCAACCTAAACCAAAAGTAAAAGGGTTAAATGGCAGTACTGCTGAGTAAACTGACTCTTCTTTTTATTCGGCCAGTGATTCCATATATCAATCAAATCGATCAAATCATTTCGCTACAAATCCAAGTGGACTATTCTGAGTAACATTGAAAGGAAGTCTCTGGATACACAATTTTATGGTTCATTTATTAATTTTCTCAATATAGATTTCGATATTCATTATAGAAAATTCATGTAGGTTCTACCATTTGTGCTGGAAAATGAATTTGATTGATTTACAGATTTTAAAGCAGATGATGCATGAGACAAAAAGGAAAATAACACGAGTTAGTAATGTCATCATAAAAATGAACTGCATAAAATTAAAAAAAAAAAGTTAAACATATACGTATAAGATATTAGATAAATAAATAAGAATATAAATAGAAGATTGGAAGCATTCCTTTGTATGTCTTAAATTCCATATGAAACAAAAAGGAAAATAACACGAGTTAGTAATGTCATCATAAAAATAAACTGCATAAAATTAAAAAAAAAAGTTAAACATATACGTATAAGATATTAGATAATAAAATAGAATGAAAATAAATAAATAAGAATATAAACAGAAGATTGGAAGCATTCCTTTGTATGTCTTAAATTCCATAGCCTCTAAGATCGGGTAAAGCTTTACCTAGGTGAGGCTTCCGAGGCCATTATATAAGGTTTATGTTTCGACTTCTAAATAAGTTCGTGAATCTTTCCTCATGTCCTAAAGTAACTAACAAGGCACCCCAATCTTTACCAATAGCAGGTATCGACAGAACATGTTCGATCTAAGCGAGTATTTTCCAGGTCCATACGAGGGTTGACACCCCTCAAAGGTGTAGGTACGTTACAATTGATAGGTTTTTCACTTGACCTATGTAGAGGATAAACCTCACAAAGGTGGAGCTACTTCAGCCCTTCTTAAATTGGTTCAGCACCCATGAACAGGCCCTACATCATGAAATATACGTGAATAGTGTGTGCGAAGGAATGAACAAACATTTTTACTATCATACATTAAATATAAACCATCTATCTTATACTCTCATAAAACACGAAAACATAAATTGTTAGTAAAAAATGCTTTACATATAGTTGAATTTCCATATAAATAAAAAATTTGCAATATAGAGAATTATGAAAAAACATCGATTGAAGCCGAATTAGTCTAAAATTTATTTAACACATAATTAATTTTAGGTTGAATTATTAATTAGTCTTTAGTGGAGCTGCCAAGCTATCTCAAAGTTGCCAAACTCGAATCTTGACTCGCTAACTTAAGAGGTGAGTGAATCTTGTTTGGGGATCAAGTTATCAAGATAAATTACTCACTCAACTTAAGCCTAAATAGTTATTATGTAATGACCATTTGTCTTGGAGTCACCACCAATCTATTTTGTCTAAGTTAGATTAGTCATCAATTGAAGTTCGTATTTTGAGAATTACAAACCCTAAATAATAAACTCCAAGGTCCATGTGAATATTAGAGATCATTTGAAAAGTTCATGAGTTGATTACAATCACGATTTGGGATTGATCCCTCTTATGACCCTCAAAAATTGATATCTTTTAATTATATGTTAATTCAAATCTTGATCTTTCTTCACTTTCAGTGTCTAGTGTTTAATTATAATTCCCATATTTCGATTATAATTATAATAATAAATCTAGTGTTTGATTATAATTCCCATATTTCAATTATAATTTCTATATTTTAAATAAAATTCCTTAAACTAAATTTATTATTCTATTTGAGCAAATTAGGTTTTTAATATTTTTAAAATCAAAATGTCATTCGTAGCCCAGTGCATGAAACTGGAGAAATACAAAGTTCATTCTATGAAATTTAAAAAATCTTGATTTTACTCGTTTTGAAAAAGATGTCTTAATATTAAAATAATTCGTAAAACCCTCTTATATACTAGGAAATATTCCATATACTACTTTAACTCAGAGACATTGCTTCGATTTTTATTGAAAATGATAACCTTGTCCTAAGACTTGGTTTCGACAAAAAGTGCAAAACTAGACTCTAAAACACTTAAAGTTGGTCAAAGAGACCAAAATGTCTCTTAAAGAACACCTTCAACATGAAAGAATCCCGATGAACCCAAAAGACTCTGTTTTAAGATAAATTACTAAAATATCCCTAAAGTATAGCTTTGATATAAAAATATCTTGATAACCCTAAAAGGCTTGATACCACCATGAAATGACCAACCTATCCTTAAAATGCACTTTTGACATGAAAGTGTCCCAGTGACCTCAAAGGATTCAATTCTAAAATAAATTATTAAAATGTCCCTCAGGTATACCTTCAATATAAAAATATATTGATAACTCTAAAGGACTTGATAATGATGTGGAATGACAATTATATCCTGAATGGGTAACCTAGGCACTTATGACCTAAAACGCTAAAATTGCTAATGGGTTTATAAATTTCTCAATATTGTACTTTGGCCTTAAAATGGTTAAAAATGCTAGAAATATTCTTAAAATATTCAAAATACCCTAAATAGATAATTTAATGTGAGAAATGACCTAATTAGCCCTAAAATGCCAGACTTTTCTAAAAGGTCACTAAACTTTCAAAAATTATAACTTTGTCTTTAAATGATGTAAAATGTAAGAAATAGCCATTGAATAAAATCAAATGCATGAAAAATATTTTTAATGAGCCCCATAGTGTTCGGCCAAGCACCTTAAGCTTTGGATCAATTTTTTTTTTAATTTCTCAAATAGACCACAAAATTTTCTAAAATTAAAAATGACATTTAAAAGGCTAAAAATGCTAGAAATGCACTCAACTATGTTAAAAATGCATGAAAAACACCGCTAAGGGTCTCATTAGCATTCGACCAAACTAGTAAATGCCTAGAAGAATTTTTCCAATTTTGCAATTAAGCCCCTACACTTCCAAAATTGTTAAATGGCCTAAAGGAAAATAAAAAACCCCATAAAATGATATATACAAGGTTCGGCCAATGTTGGAAGTATCTATCCAAAGCTTTAAAAATTTTGGGAAAATTCTTTTAAAAATCCCACAATTTCCAAATATTACAAAATGGTCTCAAATGTCATGAAAATAAAAATGAAATACCACTCCAACTCCCTATCATATTCAGCCTACACCGAGAATAACCAAGAAAATTTTTATTTCAACATCCTAATATGCATAACAAGATAAAAACTTATCCTAGCTACTAGCAAACTTAAATCATCACTAATAATGCATGAAGATGTAAGTATGATTGATGAGAAATCTACATGAAAATGCCAATGGAAATAGAATAAAAATAATATAAACATGTTTACATAGTAAAGTGACATCATTTCCATAAAAACATATACTTTCTTAATGAAAAACAAGCTATTGTAAAGGAAAATGGAAACTAACAATCACGTAAAAGAAATTGCTCATGGCTTTTATATTTGGCCTTTAAATATGGATTAATGAATTGTGAGCACAAGTAATCATCAAGCTCATTAAAGAGAAAAAAAATAGAGAAAAATGAATAAAAATTGAAACCTTTCGTAGAGAAATTACCTTTAAAACTTGAAAAAAAAACTTCAAAATTTTTGGAAATTCTTAAGAAAAAAACCATTTTTTGTAGAGAAATCTTAAAAGACCAAATGAAAATATTCTCCCCCTATTTTTGATAGGCGAGGATTCAGCCAATGGGGATTGGAAACACCCTTGCTCGAAATTCAATAAAAAAGATATTTTTTGTCATTTTGTTGCCTTGTTGAAAAAAATTTAATGCTTGTTATAGCCCCCCATGCCTTTGTCATCCTCTTCTTACAAGTTACCACCTAAAGCCATGATTTTGGCTCATATATGTAGCATGATAGCTAGTTGTAAGACTAGTTCTTACACCATAATCATGGTTTTGGAAGTAGTTAGGATAAAACCAAGTTAATTGAAAAAGAATTCACTTTCAACCAAATTGATTTTCATTTAACTAAATTAATAAATTGTAAAATTAAAATAAATTATGTACAAATAAAATTAGATTACAAATTTACATCCATAAAAAATCTTGGGAGTAAAGAAATAAATAAACTTAAAATGAAAAAATCCTAATTGAAATTCCATGAAAGTAACTAAATTGGAAGGATTAAATTGTAATAAATAAAAATTCAATTTAAATTCATGTATTCAAAAAAAAAATTCCATATGTGATAAGTCCAATTAATAATTTAATCTTATGAGAATTTGAATTATAAGTCCATAGGGAAATTTTTGAACTAAAATAAATGATGTGTCAATAAATAAAAAGTAAAAATAGAAAATAGAAAAAAGGTTGGTGGGTTTTGTTGGAAAATTAAAATAAAGTTGATGGGTTTGTTGAAAAATCTAAATAAGCTTGTTGGATTTGTTTAAAAATCCAAATGACCTTGTTGAGCTTGTGAGGAAATCAAAATGAGCTTAGTGGATTTGTTGACAACCATATGGGTTTTAAGGCTCACCAACTAAATTTCAAAATATTAGGACCATGAGATGGAAACTTTTCTTGGGCCATAAAAATTGAATAAAATAAATGAGAAAAACTTAATATGTGATAATTCAAATAAAAATTTATATGGAAGAATCTCAAGTGAAGGTTATTAATTAAAAAAAGACCGTTTATGAAAATTTGCAAAAAAATATGTCTAAAAATAAGAAACTCTAAAATAATGAGGCCCAAAAAGAAATTTTGATGCATTGGATGGAAATTTTCATATTTAAGGAAAATGAAATTAATAGAAAATTCTTGAAAGAATTGAAATTTCATGCCCGAAAGTTTTTGTTTCCTTGTTTGTAAAGAATTTTATGTAATGGGAAATTCCATAGTTCAATCATAACAGAATATTTCATAAAAAGTCTCCAGTGTTGAACTTTAAAAAGAATTTTTTATAAATAAATTGAAAAATTTTATATGTAAAAAAGCGATTAAAAATTTCAAACTCGTAAAAAGCTTATGAGGAAAACCATTATAGAAAAAATCTATACCCAAAAAAAATAAAAAAATCACAAAATGAATTAGAGTTTCAAAAGGCTGAATTTATATTAATTTATTGAAAGTGTATGAAAAAGTTTGAAATCCCAAACTTGGGAAATTCAGAAAACCTTTGGGAGTAAAAAATTTCATATTTTAAGGAATGAGAAAATTCCAAAAATAGATCCAGATTTAGAAACATGAGCTGAATTCAACACCTTACTTAAAATATTAATCAGAAGAAATAAAAATTCAGAATCTAAGATGATTTTTATCAAAAAATTTTCCCAAGTAGGAAGCTTACCATACTATAAAAAATTCAAAATTAAGTAATAAATTTAACAACTTGACACATCGTAGTATAAAATATTAATAATGACTTTTTCTTGAACATTTTCAATTTTTAAAAGTGATATCAGCGCAAATGCTATACGGGTATTGTTACAAATATGCAACGATTGACCTATAAAATTTCACGAAAAAAATTTGAAAATTTTCCTAAAATGGAAATTTTGACCATGACATCATATCTAAAAATAAATTTCAAATTTCCACAAAAGGTTATATAAAAGCTAATTTTTTATCCTCAATATTCATCTTTTTTATTTGAGATTCATCCTCTATGACCCTTGAAACATCAATTTTTCGGTTGCACGCGTAAGTAGTCATCTGGCCATCACCAAATAGGGCTCGAAAATGCTTAGTCCTCATGGAAGAGGTTGACCTCCGCCCGAACCATTAATCAACTCTTGGTTTTAGGTATTTTGGATTGCCTAAAAAAAAGGTCTCAATGAAATTAAATTTCTATAATGAGTTGGTAACTTTTTTAAAAATAGGTTATATGATGAGTGGCTAATTTTTTAAATACAACTGAAATAAAATATGCAATATATATAAATAAATGACATATACATATACTTTTTATATTTTAATTATTATTTTATTTTTTATTTCAACTAGTTTTTTTATTAAATTAATATCACTTAATTCGTAACACCAAACTCAACTAAATATTGAAATATTAATAATATGGGTATAGATTTTTCGACACTTGCTCTTGTTAAATAATACATTTTACAGTTTGGCCAAAAACAAAAACAATAGATCTTACAAAAGGTCCAATTGAATCAGACTTGCTTAGTTAAGCCATAATTGCTATTCATCACATTAAAAAATATTTTTTTATTAATATTATATATTTTATAATTATATTTAAATAAAATATATTAATTTAAAATCACTATTTCAAGGATGGTCGAGCCTCTGATATAAAAATATGAGAATCCAATAACATACGTGTAATATAAGAATAATAAATAATTAAAGATATCATATGTAGTAATAATATAAGAATCCAATAACATACATGCTATTGAATGTGCATAGTAATAATATAAGAATCCAAAACACTAAACAAGTACAATGATAAGAATCTGATAACATATATATAATTAACCAAAATCCAGATAAAAATATCCGTTCAAGCTTCAAGTGGAAGTAAATGAACCTTGCATCAGCTTCCTTTGTACAAAAGAAATAAAACACTATTAATTCTTTATGATTGCAAAACTAATATTAAAGAGCAAAATATTATAAATTATAAGTATACTTACAAATTAAAAGTTTTGGATAATATAAAGGTGAGTAATCTCCTTTCTAAATGTGATTGCATTTTTCTACTCATCTAAAACAACAAATAATATATAATTAAAAATATATACTAAATCACATAAATATTATTTAGAAAAAGTTTCGTAATAAGAAAAAATCTTACCCTCATATCCATATAACCAATTTCGAGTGGTAATCAACATTTTTGCATTTTCAGATAAAAGATAACTTCTCCACTTGTTAATAACTTTACCACCCATGCTAAATGTTGATTCTGATGCAACTGTAGTGATCGAAATGCTTAGCACATCTTTTGATATTCGTGAAAGAAGAGGATATCGAAATTTATTTTTTCTCTAATAATCAAGAATATCAATATCCTTGTAGTAATCCTTTCTAACTTCATCTAAATATATATCCAACTCTGATCTATTTAAATTAAATCAAGAATCAAAATGACCAAAAGCCTATAGCAACAAAATCAACAAAATCAACTATCATTTTGTGATAGTAAACATAAAATAAAATAAAAGTTAAACACAGCTAAATATTGAATTTTTAGTTAATGATTTAATAGTAAAATGTAAACAAATATAACTTACTCCTGTTTCTTCAGAAATTACTCTTTGACTACTTAACATCACAAGATAAAGCAAATTAATTCTCCCCGAAATGGCTTCGATACTCCTCAAAAAGCTTTTTCATTTGTTCAAAAATACCTACCCACTTATTTTCATATTGTGGACCTAATTATGCGAAGATAAATTACAATAATTGCAACTTAAATCGAGGGTCAAGTATGACTGCAAAAGATAACACCAAAGTGTGTTCCTCCCAATACTTTGTAAATTTACTTTTCATATTTATTGCCATTTGCTTGATGATTAGATCTTCAGATAAAAGTTCTTTCTCAATATTTTTCTGAATTTGGCACACACTTTCAAAATATAAGTTAGAGGTAGGATATTCAGTTCATGAAAACAAGGTGGTTATATCATAAAAAGCCTTCAGAAATAAAAAAAAATCTTCCTAATCCAAGCAATCTCATCATCCTCGAGAAAACAACAATTAAAAGTCTGATGTGCCCTTGCCAAATTTCTAAAAGCAGCAAGATAGTATAGTTTCTATGTTCAACCCATTCAAATGGATAACCATGCCTAATTACATATTTAGCTATCATTTCTTGATAAACATTTGATTCTATCTTGCTTGATGCACTTATCGCCACTTCATCTTCACATACAACACGTTTAGGACATCTACTCAAATAAGGATTCAAGAACTAGTACCGGAATAAGAGACGCCAATTAAAACCTTCCCACAGTGTATACATTTACTTTTTTTTTTTTTGAATCTCCACGTTCTTGTTGATATCTCCTTTGTTCATCAGGTTCAAGCATAATAAACTCTTTTCAAGCTTTAGATCGCTTTCTTGAAGAAAAAGTTGGAATAATGGAAGATGTTGAATGCTCTTTAAAAAATTCTTTATCACTATTAAAATCTATCATATGTGATCCCAGTTCTAAAGCTACAAAAAAAAAAAAAGATATATCCAATTAACTGTTAAGATGCCAACACCTACATGTTTATAATTGACAATGCCAAAACATAAAACAAAATAAAATAAAATAAAGGACATCCGTGGTAATAAACCTTGTTCTCCAAACAATAAATATAACCAGATAAATTGATAATGCTTCTGCCTTAACATGAACTAATTTTTTACTCACATTAATTAGTAGGTCTGAATTAATTCATGTCACCGCCACTGAGAGGGATTTGTACCTTCAATATGTAGAAAAAGAACAAGACATAAAATGGTAATTTAGTTGTATAAAGGCAGTGAGTGTTCGGTTCTGATGAAACTACCAAGTGATTTGGTCCTACCATACATGGTAATCCATTAAATATATTGTGCACATAATATTACACAAAGACTAAATATGTATTTTAAGGTAATTTGTATAATTAAATTAGAATCTAATACTACACCTTGACCCATCTCAATTAATGATTGGCCACATTTACAAATAATTCTAAGTTGGCTAAACTTAACATTAAGAAAATAAATACTAAAATTTTTAATTTAAACAATATTAAGTATTAAATTAAAAAAATTATTATTATGATTAAATGATAAAAAATAACTTAAATGATATTATGATTTATGAGTTAGTGCATATAATATAATAACATGTTGAATTTATGTTTTAGTAAGTTTTAATTAACTTTTAATATGAATGATGGATCAAATAACTTAAATAGAATAAGGATGACATTATTCAAATCATTATTTTATTTTTACATATAACTTATAAACTTTTTTTCGATACATACTAAGATATAAAATTCATTAAAATCTAAGGCATAAATAATAACAAAGTGTATTTAAGATATTTAATTTATTGAATTTGAGAAATTAAATGCATGTGAAACTATTTAAAAACACTATTATTGAGAAAAAAATTTCATTCATCATCGATAAATTTTTCTTTTTTTTTTTTGCAAACTTTAATAGTGGTCTAGCATTCTCTTATTTACATTATGAATAGATCCAGTAATCAAATATATTATGAATAGATCTTGTAAGCATTCTCTTAGAACGATCTCACGAACCTTCACTATTAAAATAAATTTCACAAATTACAAATTAATATGATATTTATATTTTTTTGTCATTATATATTCTAGAAAAAAAAAAGCTAAAATTACAACATATAAATAATGCAGATTCAATCAAAGAAGATACAGATAACAATACATGTACCCATTATATTATAATAAAAAATCATGAGATATTGTTGAAATAGAATTGAAAAAAAAAACATTAATATAATTTAAATAATCATGAATTTTAAGCAGATCTAATACTTACATTGATGGGTTTGATGGACGGTGAGAAGAAGAAAGCTGATGAGTGATCAGAGCGATGATAGACGAGAGGAAAGCAGATTAGCTTTTAGGAGGAAGAAGCCGAGTGATAATAACGATGAGTAAATCTAAAAAGGGATTTAGGTTAGGAGAATGTTAAAAAAGTGAAATAGTAAATAATTATTAAATAAAAGTGAAAGTAAGAAAAATAATTTCAAAAAAAATAATAGTTATTTAAATTATTAATAAAGATATTACAATTACCTATCTACCCCTCTCTTTTCTCTTTGACTACTGTCTTTATTGCATAAAGGGAGAGTCGGTTCCTCCTAGTATGCCTCACGTGATTGTGATGTATGTTATCCTATGAATGCGCGCAATTACTTTTGAATATTTTCACATGCTTCAAGAATGCACGGTAGGGTGTAAGATCCGTTTTAAGATCATGTACATTCTTCATAATACATTTATACATTTAGGTATAATCAATTATACATTTAGTTATCATTACTTGTACATTTCGATATCCTCACACATACATCAAGACATGCATATGCATTTAATTATTATTTTTACATATTAATTTGAGATTAATATAAATTTTTATTTTTATTATTTTATATAATAATTTAAAATTTTTACTTTTATTATTTTTATATAATAATTTAAAATTTATTTTTATTATTTTTTAATACACATAGGGAAATCAACTCTCTCTTTGTGCAGTAGAGAAAAGACGGCAGACAAAGAAAGGAAAGAGAGATAAATAGCTAATTGTTATCTCCTTCTTAATAATTTAAATAACTATCATTTCTTTCTTTGAAATTGTTTTTTTGCTTTTATCTTATATTTAATAATTATTTATTGATGTTAATTTTTTGAAATTCTCCCAGCTTTGTGGGTTTTTATTTCTTGTTTTCTATTTGCTCCTTATCCTACATTTGTGGTAAGATATTTGATTTTTTAATTTTTATTAATTTTATAATTATTTTTAATAAATAATATCAGTATTTATTAATATTATAACAAATTAAAAATTAAATGTAAGGTATTGGAATTATAATATTATAATAAATTAAAAATAAAATTAATATTATAAAAAATAGTAGCTCACTTGCAATTTGAATTATACTGTTTATTATGATTATTCATAGTTAGGTACTTTAACGTTTAAATTAAACTTTACCTTTGTTACCTATATAATCTATGAGTTAACGATTAATAACATCTTATTTTTAATCTAATTAAACGAAAAAAAGCGATAAAAGTGGTTAATAAAATGATGGATATGCAATAAAATACAAAAAAAAAGATATGTTAAAGAAGAACCCGAACCTGAACCCAACCCAACCCGAACCCGAAATGGCCCCAACCTAAATCAGTCCGAACCCGAAATAGCTCGAACCTGAACCAGTCCGAACTCGAAAAACTTGAACCTGAATAGATCTGAACCCGAATCAATCTGAACTCGAAAAAATTCAAACCTGAAATGACCTATCCTAAACCCGCTCAATTGCCACCTCTAGATAATATCCCTAATTTAGAATACCTAAACCTCACTCCAATATATCCTTATCGCTTGAGTCAAGCCTTTTGACATTGGCAACATGTCCATTATTAATGGGTCTATTTGATGACGACGAGGAATTTAAAGCCAGATACTTTACACCAATAGATTTGAAGATGTAGCGTTCGAAAATTAATACTTTGGATGAAAGCGTATAGTGGAGTTAATTTATATATAGAAAGATAGTCTGGCTTGCAAAGCTAGCAAAATTAATTTTATGGCTGAAGATGTAACATGTAGCCAAAACCATGAAATGACAAGTTGTAAATTTAACTTCCAAATATAATTATGGACAATATTTTTGCTTCTCTAGAACCCGGAAGTTTGGCCGAAACAGTGCAAACGTGTCCTATTCTTTACGTGGTTGGTATTTCTAACAAGTGAACTCCCAAACTCCACGTCTGTTTAGTTTAATTTAGCCCTTTTCCCTTAAGCTCTTCGGGGCAGGCATGAATTAATATTTATTTATATATGTTACTTGGACGTCACTGCTATAAGACGGTCATGCACTAAATAATGGATCAATTAACGTAGCCAAAGCAGTTTTCTAAGGGAGGGAAAGATAGAGGTTGAGGAAGAAATAGCATGGAGGTGGAGCGAGTTCAAGCCATTGTTTCATCATCTCTAACTAATGACAATATCCCAACAGAGTTTATTCGACCAGAGGGTGAACAACCTGCAATCACAACATTTCATGGTCCGGTCCCTGATATCCCTGTTATCAATCTCAATGACCCTGATCAGGAAAATGCTATCCGTCTGATAGCCAATGCTAGCAGAGATTGGGGGATATTCCAGGTTTTGAACCACGGGATACCCTTTGATCTTATTGAAAGATTACAACAGGTTGGCAAGGAGTTCTTCGATCTACCACAGGAAGAGAAAGAACTGTACGCTAAACCTCCTGGTGCACACACTATTGAAGGATATGGAAGCAACGTTGCGAGAAATCTTCAAGGAAAGAAGAATTGGGCTGATCACCTTTTTCACAGGATATGGCCTCCTTCATGTATTAACTACCAGTTCTGGCCCAAAAATCCTCCTGCTTACAGGTTATTCGGTTTTCATTTTCATAAAAATTCAAATTTCATGAGATAATTTTCCTCATTTATTTATGCTTTTAAGTTCCCCCATGAAAACAAGATAAACATTATTGATTTGGTGGCATGCATGCAGAGCGGTGAACGAGGAGTATGCGCAGAAGGTGAGAAGGGTAGTGGAGAAGCTGTTCAAATGCCTGTCACGGGGGCTAGGGCTTGAAGCAGATGTGCTTAAACGAGGAGCAGGAGGTGAGGATATTGAGTATTTGATGAAGATAAACTACTATCCGCCATGTCCACGTCCTGATCTTACCCTTGGGGTGGCTTCCCACACTGATCTTTCTGCCATGACTGTTTTGGTGCCCAACGACGTCCCTGGACTGCAAGTCTTCAAAGATGGCCATTGGATCGACGCCACGTACATCCCCGGCGCCATCATTGTTCACATTGGCGACCAGATTGAGGTTACTTTATTTCTTCGTTCAATCCTTTATTCATTTATTTATAACTTAAAAATATTAGCATCAGTTAATTACCTCGGAAAAACTTACTATTCCGATGGATTTAATTTAACAGTAAATTTTTTTAACGTTCTATTCAGATTTAAATAATTTCTTTAATGCACGTTTTAGATAATTGAAAAGGGATTTTAACAAATGGTTTGTTTGGTCTCCAGTCAAAAAAATTACAAGTTACATAGATATTTTATTTCTAATTATAAAAATCATTTTAACGTGGATATTTTAATTTGTAAAAATATATATATATATATATAATCACTTCAGTCAAAATAATTCTAATGTTTAATTTTTTTAATGTTTTTAAGCATTTATAATTAATTCACTTTCAATGCATAAATTCATACACTATTGATGAATTATATAGTGCCATTTCAATAAAAATAAAATTATATTTATTTATTTTTAAAGACTTTTGATGAAATAATATCATTTAATTCACAAATAATATAGAGATTTATATATTAATAATATATCAATTATAAATCTTAGTTTTAATATAAGAGTAGTCGTTTTTATTGTTCATTTAATGTATTTATTTTTAATATATTGGTAACATATAAATACATATACACAAATATATCAATATAAACTTTAAATAAATATCTAAAATTTTATATTTGTATATAGATATATAAGTCAATAGAAACATTCATGTAATAACGGTGCAGATATTAAGCAATGGAAAGTACAAGGCGGTGCTGCACAGGACCACAGTAGAGAAGGAGAAAACGAGGATGTCATGGCCCGTATTCTTGGAGTCTCCAGCGGAATTTGTGGTTGGGCCTCTTCCACAGTTTGTTGATCAACAAAATCCCCCTAAATATAAAGCCAAGAAATTCAAGGACTATAGTCATTGTAAACTTAACAAGCTACCCCAGTAATTGCTTCTCTGCATGCTCTATTATGTTTCTTTTGTGTTGTATGCCAAAGAAAATAAAACTATGCAGTAATAATTTTGTGTTGTATGCCACTATTCCCCAAAATTTCAATATTTTCTTATATGCAATAAAAGCTTATATTTTAATAATGATAATTACCCTCTTAAATTCTTTTCAAGGGTCTATGGCCGCAATTATCTTGACAACTCTAAATTATTTTTATATTATGCTCGGTAGGAAGCAAGAA
>JBBYHO010000012.1:1367953-1383275 GCA_038382025.1 Adansonia gregorii
GTCCATACATATACTATATGTCTTTTTCTTCACTTCCTGGCTTTCGAAGAGATGGAACCTTTCGACCTCTTTATTCGTCTCATCCCTTCTTACTCCGTGACCTCTTTATTCGTCTCATCCCTTCTTACTCCGTGGAGAGAGAGCGGGGGAGTGACATATGACTGATCATGATCATCTTGCTGCAAGAAAGCTTACGCATGAATCTAATAGTAATGTCGGTCTATGCCCACTTGTAAGAAAGGATTACTGCTTAGGTAGCTGGCAAAAAGCCAAAGGTAGGTGATTTCGTGATAGCCTTTGAGTTGAGTCTGATTAAAAGGACGACTCTTATTATTCATGCTTAGGTTTTGTCAGAGCCTTGTTTCAACAAATGACGAAGCCTTTGAGCAATCTTAACAAATTACATGGCTTAAAAGAGATAAACGATTTAGTTGTCATTGCATAATTATGTTATAACATAGTACAAAAATTATGTAATCGGTAACAAAGTTATGTAAAAGGATAATATAAGATGTAAATCTTCTTTAACTGCCAACTAAAATTAAATTACAACGCATGTTATTTTTACACATAATATATATTGTTATTTCTAAAAACTGTATTAATACAGAAAACGTGTAAACATGAATAACATAAATGTTTTATCATGCACTATAATAAATTCTGTGGTGTGCAACAAAACCATAAGTATTTCATAAAAAAGATGTAATTCTTTTAGAAGTGTAAAAAAAATTATGACATATTACCTTGGTATATGATATATCTTGTAATTCCTTAACAAACTATGTAACATGAAAAGGAAAACAAAGTTAAGTTTTCATTATTGTTGTAACGTACCAAATACAAATTTGATCATTAGACACAAATAAGGATTTGCAACTAATCTTTTATAAAGTTTGATTAGTCATATCTATGAATTTATTCCTTTTAGAGTAACCCTTAGTTCGATGAAAACACTTCAAAAACAATATATATACAAATTTAGAACCAAGTATGAGAGTTTGGTTATGTGTGAAAAATGATTAGCACCTAATATGCCTATTTTAAATATAATACCTCGTTAATCTTATGATATTTGGAAGGGTCCTAATTTAAAATGTCATTATTTCCTACGTAACAAGTATCAAGTTTCGTGTATTAAATTACTCGCCTAAACCTTTCATGATGCTGGTAGAGTTTAAGGTAGCATTCTCACCCGGAAATTTTTTAAAAGTCTACTCAAGCGTAACCATCGGATAAAACTTCAACTTGTGAACGTAATGCTCAAACCTCGCAAGCCGTTGCTGGGTTTCATTTAAGCTCATTTAAACAAAAATTGATCCTTTAATATCGAATTCTATCCGTCAAGCTGGTCAAATTTAAGAAGATTGAGTGAATAAAGCATTACGTAGAGGCCTCAGAGCAGGCAGTGTTCTTTCGCCTTACCTTATTAACGAGACTGTGTATCTCTGACTGGATACTTCCGGAAGTCTTGGTTGCAGCTAAGCAAGTAAGAGTGTAAGTAGCGAACATGCTATCACCAAGCGAAAAGAAAAGCGTCTTTTTTTAAGGAAGGGATGGAACTTACTTAGATTTATGAAAGCTTTAAAAAGAATGAATGAAGAAAAATGATTTCGGCGGAGAGTCGGCAAGTAGGCAATAGGAACGATAATTTCCCTGATAATTTACTCAACTCCATTGCTTGAGAAACCCTGAAAGAACATTTATAGACAAAACCTTATATTTTCCTTTCTAAAATGGACTCCACAGTGCTGACATTGAAAAAAATTTTACCTAAAATGCCAGTTAAACATTACCTTAATAAAATGTAAAAAAAATAAAAAATCATGTACATATGTTAAATTAGTTTTTTCGTTAAAATTACTTAATAAAATTAATATAAATGATTTAATTTATCAATATTAGAAGTTCAGTAGTATAATTTAATGAAATTAAAGATTTGAGACTTATACGAAAGTCGATTTTAAATGAGTAATTAATTTCAGTAAATAATTAATTTTGAAATTGAAAGACTTCTTAATTTAATTTAATATAAATTCGTTAATTGAGTTCCTGTTTAAGCCCTGCACTGAATCAAACAAAAACAAAAATAAAAGTCAGCAGTATAGCATAAAAAAAGGGGTATGTGAAGAGGAATGACTGAATGAGTTTGTTTATTTTGACTTGTTCCTTTTTCTTTAATCTTGCCTGCTCTCATGCGATTAACCGGTTGTTCGTATTTCTTAATTTAAACTAAAGATAACGGTTCAGTTCTATTCTATTCATAGATCTGACCGTTGCCACTCTCCCCAAGCGCATGGAAGGAGCTTATCGGCAGAAGGCTCTCGTGAAAATAAAATGTGCAAGTAATGCAAGCCTGACCTGAAACATGCACATGATTAAAGATGGCAAAGCAGGCCGTATTTTAAAGTTCATCCGAGTGGATTTAAGATCAAAATTGATTTGAATTAAATTGATTTAAGAAGTTAAAGATTTGAATTCAAAAAATTCAGTCTCAAAAAAGTTCAAAATTATTGTTGAAAAAATCGGATTGAACCAGTCAATCAACGGGTTGAATTGGGGATCGAAACTTCAAACGGTCCAGAGCAATTAAAGAAGAGGATTTCAATTAAACCGGTCTAAAACCGATTCAACCTGTTAAAAACCGTTAATGAATCGAAAAACCAAGAAAAACCATTTTTAAAAAATTTTTTTTAGTTATTTTTTAAAAAATATTTTCTGTAATTGATGAGATTTAAACCCATATCCTCTAAAAATTATATTAAGGACTATACCACTAAACGAAATGCATGTTTTTTTTATTAATAATTTAGTATATTTAATATTTATTTAACATAAAATTTCTTTTAAAAAATTATAAAAAAATATTTAAATTTGACCTCTAGTTCAGGTTTTTTATCCTTGTCCAAAACCAACATGATTTGAAACCCGTAATAGCCCAAATTTTCCAAGATACAAGATCATTCCGATTCAAAACTCGTAAAAAATCAAATTCATAATCAAAAAAGGTTTGAACTATAATTAGATGGTTTTATTTAAAATAAAAATATAAATAAATGATACATTTTTTTCTAAATAAAATATTTAATTTATGAAAAGTATTTATAATTATTATATAATTATATTAGTAATGTATTACCTTTTATCTAAAAAAAGTAATGTATTATCAATAAAAATAATTAATAGCGAATCTTTTAATTAGATTATAGATAATATTTATATGAAACATATTAAATATGATTCAAATAATTTTTAGTACTATTATTATTATATTTATAACAATTAATCATTAAAAAGAAAAAAATAGTATTACTAATTTAACATTTGATTTATTATAAAATAATCATATACAATATACTATTATAAATATTTCACATTTAAAATTTAACTTTAATTTGAATATAATAATAATAATAATAATAATAATTCATATATTAAAAAATAATATTATAATTTCAACATATGATTAAACTAAATGTTTTGTGTAATACTAATAACATTGTTAACAAAATTAACTTTAAATCATATTTCTATTAGGCTTTCAAACAAATAAATTATTAAATTTACTTGACAATAAAAATATTATCTTATAAATTAAAATATAAATATTAAAAATGAATTATATTGATATAAAATTTATTGTTTAATTCTTAAATTAGACAAATAAATTTCTTTTATTCTTAAATATTTTAAAATTATGAGGTATAAGGTTAATTTTTTATTTGTTGATAACTTTAATACCCATACTAAATGTTGATTCAAAAGTAACTATGGTAAATATTCTTTTCCATTAATGAAGAACGAAATACCAAAATTATTTTTCTTTGAATAATAAAGAACATCAAGTTTTTTCATAAACTTCTTCAACATCATCCAAAATTAAATCCAACTCTAAATAGATCCAATTTTATAGATTTTAAATCCATATAATAAAAAGTAAATTCATAGATCGAATTATAATAACTAATATATAATTAAATTAAAAGCTATAAATTGATTAAATTTCTTATTATCTAAAAAATAAGTAATAAGTTAATAAATTAATTTAAAGAATTAATTGATATACCTAATTTCAATGCTAAAATAGTCAAATATTATATAATTTTGAAATTTAAGTTTGAATTTCATTTGCTATTAAATTGTGAGATGATGCATATATTATGTATAAATTAATTATAATTTAATATGATTATATATTTGAAAGATACAAAAATTTGAATCTCAAATTCACAAGTACTTCAAATTCACCAGTAAATGGGCATCCAAGTCCAACAAATCCATAATTTTAAAAAATAATCAAGAATGTAACTTTTACATGTGTTTTACGATATAATTTATATTATTTTTGAAATCCAAATTCCTAAACGCAACTTTGAAAAAAAATTATAAAAACAAAGATTAAAAAATACAATAAAACAAAATAAAGTAAAGAAAAATATAAAAATTTATTAGACCAAGGCTCCATTTGGACAGATAATGAGATTAAAAATAGCAAGTCAAATTTCTTAGAGAAAGAGAAAGTTCGTTCACTACTAACTTGATAGTGGTTGCCTCTTTATTTTACTTTTGCAAAATTAGTATTAATAGAAATATCAAAGTGGCAGTAAGATTAGATATTGTTGTAATAAAATTAAAATCAGTGATGAGATAAATATATGAATTCAAATGCAGTGCATCAATGGTATTAGTGATGTGAGAATAGAAATTGACCACATAAAAACATTAATTTAAATATATATATCTAATAAAAATTTTGGTTTATTTGATATTTTTGAAATTAATAAATAATGAAAGTTTATTAAAATTATATTTACGTTAAACAATAATTTTTTAACAAATAATTAACAATTAATAAAAATATATCAACTAATATTTGTGTATTTAATTTTTATTATTCATGTTACCATTTATTTTTAATTAACTCATATTAATTTTATAATAATAAATTTCATATATTATTATATTATTATATAAAATAAAATATATTTACTATATAATAAACTTTATTATATTTATTTTCTAATTTTAAAAAACCATAAGAGTTAAGAAAGTAAAAAGCCTTCCCAAGGCTTTTTTTCACTAGAGCTTATGCAAACAGTGGCACGATAGAAATACTCTACTGTGCCACAATGAATGTGTCTCAGATGGGATAAAATGCTTAATTAAAAGAATGTACCTTTTGGATTCCATCCCACTATTGATGAGATTGAATCCAAATAGACCCTAAGTAAATAAAAGTACAATAAGATATTGGGTAAAGAGTAAAAAATTATATATAAAACATGATTATGAGTTTTATTTAGGGTTAAATACACATTCAACCTCTATAGTAGCTTGATTTTACTTTGATATCTAAATTTTCATTCTATCAAGCATATTGATACTTGAGATTAATACTATTAGTCAACCATTAATTTAGTAATATGACAAAATATCATGTCATCATTAAAAAATTTAAAAATTAAAAAAATTAATGAAAATTTTATGCTAATATGGTAATGAGGACATGCCATTTTTGCCAAATATCAAGCTCTCATTAGATGTTTGACTATCACATCAATATTTGACTAACGATATTAATCTCAAGTACCAACGTACTTAACAGGATGAAAGTTCATGTACCAATTTAACAAAAGAACTTCTTTAGGTACCAAATTAAAAATTGAGCTAAATTATAAGGGTAAAATCAATATTTAACCCTTTTATTTATAACATATTTATTTCATTTTATTGATGTTTTTATAGGTAATATACAAATTGGTACTCAAACTATACGCTTTTTCACAGTTTGTTACCTAAAGAAATTCACAAATAGATACCTTAAATTTACTTTTGTCACCTATGTTAGCCCATGGGTTAACTATTGATAACTTATCATTTTTGTGATAAAAAAGTGAAATATGGCATTACTAACAAATTAGTAATCCATGTTAACATTTTTTGAAAACTTTTAAATTAAATAAATTTTAAAAATAATTTTTTATTTAAAATTTTAAAAATAAATTTTTATTTTAAAATTTAAAAAATATTTTATTAAAAAACTTAATTAAAAAAATAGAAATTTAAAATGCCAACATGTTAGTAATAATATGCATCAGTTTTTATTGGTGAGAAAAATGACATGTCATCAACTATTAACCGATAGACTAACATAGGTGATGGAAGTAAAGTTTAATTGTCTAATTGTGAATTTTTTTTCTTTAGATATCAAATTAAGAAAAGTAGTATAATTCGAGGTGTCATAACGTGTCGAATACAAATTTGACATGCTAGACTCGAGATAGGTAATTGTTATTTTATTTTTTATTAGAATGGGACACAATTGTTAGATTGAATTGCTTATCCTATTGAACCCTAAATGTTTGTTATGAAATGATCGAAAATCTTGGAATCGCCACTAATTTGTTTTGGCTATATGATAAAGGTTACAAAACCCTTGTAAACAAGCTTTAAAGTCTATACAAACCAAAGATTCATATGGAAAGGGTTCAAGAGTTGGTTACATACAGAGTGAGACATGTCTCTTCTATGACGGTTATAAAACAGTATCTATTAATCACGCATTATATTAAATCTTGATTAAAAATTAACTTTAATTTTTAAATACTTAATCATAATTCTTGTACTTTGAAATATTGAAAATTGACACTATTTTTTTGGTTAAAGCTAAATCGAGTTTTAATCAATTTTGAAAGTCAAAATATTTTTCACACCCCTCTGGAGAACTTGGAGGAATACAGCAGTTTTATTTTTGAAAAATAAAAAATTCTAATTTACTTTGTTTAAAGGGTCTACTCCTTTATTTAAAATAATCGATAAGTTGACTACCATATATAGGAAGCACACCTGTAGATTATTTTAACATGGGGATATTACCTTAAATTTTAATTACAACCCACATTATGATTGATAATATCACACTAGGTTTTTAGCATAATAGTACCTTAAATACTTTAAAAGACATGTATCGACACGAAAATTCATACATGTGCTAATGGACATGTAGTGACACGAAAGTTCTTATATAATCATAAAATCGGCCTTAGGGTACTATTATTGAAATAACCTTAAGGAACATATTTTGACATGAAGGTTCCCATATAACCCATGGTGATGGAAATCTCTAAAATGACCTTAGATTTTGCAAACTATAATAAATAGTCTTAAAATGCAAGAAAAATGCTACATGGTCCTTAGATTATGAAAATAACCTATGTGGCTATAAAATGCAAGGAAATTTCTTACTATCCCTAATGTCATGAAATAGCCTAAAAGAGCTTAAAATGCATGGAAATGTTAGAATGGTGCTAAAATGAATAAGATTACATCATAGTCTCTCAATCATAGAAGATGACTAAATTGGCCTAAAGTGTATGAAGTTAAATAATAGTACTTAAAACATAGAAAATGACTAAAATGGTTCTAAAATGCATGAAATTACATAATAATCTTTAAATACATGAAAATGCCTCAAATGAGCTAAAACGTATGAAATTACATAAAATCCCTATGTCATGGAAAATGACTAAAATAATCCAAAAATGCGTGAAATGGCATAATAGATCTTAAAACATGATAAATCACTAGAATGACCCTAAAATGCATGAAATGGCATAAATAGTCCTAAAACATAGTATATTACTAGAATGGCCCTAGAATATATGAGATTACATAAAAAGCCCTACAACATTGCAAATTACTTAAATGATCCTAAAATGCATGAAATAACTTAACTGGTCCTAATCACAAAAATTCACTAAAATGACATTAAAATGCATGAAATGACATAAAAGTCCCAAAGTTACGTGAAATTACTAATATAACCCTAAAATGCATGAAATAGCATGAATGGTCCCTAAATATAAGAAATTACTAGAATAACCCTAAAATACATGAGAATGCATAAATGATCTTTTTGAGCTTTAACTAACCCTAAAAGCATCCATACATTTCTTTTTCAACAGACATACAAATATGGCATAAACATAAATGGATTTATCATGGTGACATGGTCATAATCACAATAAAAGCATGGAAAAGTGCATGGACATGTGAATCATTATAATAATGCATGAAAATATCATAAAATGCATTTCACACATGATTTTAAATGTAAAATACCTTATGAACATGAACTTATATAGGTACACTAACATGCAAGAAAATGTCATAGAATGCATGGATCATAACATAACATGGAACATAAGTAACATAGAAAGTCAACAAAAGTTGGCACATGAAAAAAACTTGCTAAAAACATAAGAACTAAAGAAACTTATCATAAAACATTTGGAAAACAAGTAGTATTCTTGATGAAAACATGACTTTTATGAAATTTTAAACCAAAGTCATCAAAGAAAACAAACTAAAAGCATTTAGGGGTCATTGGTCAAGATTTGGTAATAAATATTGTTTTTACACCTTTTGCTTAAATTATCACCTTTGCCAAAGCATGAGATAATCAAGCTCACAAAAGAAAAACAAAAAAATGTTAGAAAAAAGATGAAATTAAGCAAGAAAACTACTTTTAAACAGATTTAAATGATTTTTCTTTCTTTTCGTTTATTTTTCTTTCATTTCTTTCTCCATTTCTTTTTTGGTTTTTTTCAGGTAAGAACCAACTCTCTCCATTATGTTGGATGCCTAGAAGGTTTAAAACCTCCATTGGCTAATCACATCTCATCCCTATGCATTACTACTCATTTCTTAATAAGGCATCCATACTTGCTTTCAAGCAATCTCTTTATAGGGCTAAGTGGTCTGATCAAGGGTTGAAACCCTTCTAAATGGAGCATGATTTTATCTGAGTTTGGTGGACAATCTTAACTGCATGCCCTTAAAAAGAACCTCCACTCTAAATGGTCATATCTTAGCTTCATTTAAAAAAAGGGTTTTAACTTTAACTCAAAATAACACCCCATTGAATTTTAGCTGAACTAAACTTGAAATGGTTAGCGAACAACCAAACTAAATGTTATTTAGTTTATAAAAACAACTAGAACATTAGATTCATCAATTCCAAGCTCATTCAAGCTTTAAGGGCTTAATCCATGTGGGTGGTTTTCATGCCTATGTTTCAATATAAAAATATTTATGAAAAACCTCTTATATGGTTATGAAGTGATCCAAGGCCATTAGAAAGGTGAAATAGGAGAAAACTTGGGTGAAACAGCTTGTTCGTGTTGAAAATTTTCACATAATATTGATAAATTGGTGTTTGTATCGGTACGAGTGCTTTTAAAACCAAAAATCCATGAAAAACTTGATATTGTATCGATACAATATGGCCTTGTATTGATACTGTCATAATATATCGAGTATATGAACCTCAACATATCAGAGTAGTCAACACTTCGATTCATCATTGGGCCCTAGTTGGTTAGATGAATCACTCATATAAACATTTTATATTGAAATATGAGAATGACTTGATTAATGAGTTACCATCGATCTTTTTTGGCTAGATGTGATCGATCACCTATTAAAACCATTCAATAAAAAGTTATAAAACTCTAAAGGAATGATTTTAGGGTCTATGTATACCAGAAATCTATAAGTTAGGCTCATGAGCTGATTACACCATAAGTGAATACTTGATCCTACTCATGATGCGTAATAAATTGGTACAAACTAATCACACGTATCCAAATTTGCTTTCTCGATTTTAATCATATGTATTCAA
Organism: Adansonia gregorii; assembly: GCA_038382025.1. Lineage (NCBI taxonomy): Eukaryota > Viridiplantae > Streptophyta > Magnoliopsida > Malvales > Malvaceae > Adansonia > Adansonia gregorii. Next base: position 1,377,636 of record JBBYHO010000012.1, read on the forward strand.
TCATAATTCCCCTTTTATTTATCAAAATAAAATAAATATCCCCAAAAATAGTAAAAATGTATCTAAGGACTCTTACTTTAACTAGCTTGAATTTATAATTGATTCAAAGCTAAAATCATTTGTAAAGGAAAAATTCCCTAAAGCATGTGACTCCAAAAAATTCATTAATTGACTTCATTTTTAATACTATTTATCATATTTGACTCTATTAAGAAGAAATCACAAAAATAGTACATCTGGACTAAATTGAAGAAGCCATAACTTTTAAAACAAGATTAAAAATCACTTATATTTAATTCAACTTGGAAGTTTTAATATGAACTACTATGGACCTTCTATGAGACACACCTAGACTTATTAACACACCAAACATGACTTTCGAAATCAATTCTGAAGCATCCAGATGCCTTGCAATAGTAGACATCAAACCTTGATAGAATTAAGATAGGGACAAATTTGACCTTTCAAGCTCTCTAGATTTATTTCAGATTATTCCTATCACATAAAATTACGAAATCAAATTTTTAAGAATATTGACTCATTATAAATCAATCTAAAAATATTCAAAAAAATGCCAAAAAAGTCATTTTGTCTATCACATGAATTTTTTTTATTGGACGTTACTGTATCGTATTACATGTCCAAGCAGCATGCCTTCTAGATTTCCTTCTTGATTCGTCTGGAATACAGACCAAATAAGCCATACATGCTTGGAAAGCTTGTTCATTCTATTTTATCTGAAAATATGAGAAAAATACAAAAAAATGATAATCCTCATCAAAATAGCTTGTATTTCTGATTAGATGCAAAAACTGAGTCGTATGAATAGCTCATGTTTCCAAAATTTTATGTATTGGTTCGATTATGAAATTGAACATTTCAAGGCCTATCATGGAGCTCCATCAATGAGGATTACAAGAAAAAATAAAAAAAATTCTTAATGCTTATAACATACTCAAAAATATTTCTTTTTATGAGACTATTGTGCTGATTGCAATAGTAACTCTGACACAACTTATGATCATGAAGTGCTTTGTCAAATTTTTATGACACGTTTTTGGATGTTTGAACATCCAGCAATAGACCAGATAGACTCTATGAATGTCCTACATTAGGAAAAAGAAAACAATGACCTCTAAGCAACTCGATCTCGAACTATGTTTTTTGACATTGACGATATGCTTCAGAGTCATGCGAATGTCTCCACTTTTAACGTTTTTATTCATTATTAGTTAATTTTGAAAAATGAGAGGCATACCAATGCCACTCCCTTGTTTGCTGTAACCAGCAACTAAGTGATACTAAAACCATAATTTGATTCAACTAAGCAACACCTAATGACCCACATTAAGGCTCACCAAGTTTGGACTCAATAAAACAATTTAAAACACATAGAAAACATTTTTATTTGCTCCAAATCTGCTTTAAATTAAGCTATTTTATTAAATGTCCTCAAGTTGTACATATAAGAACTTATTAAATAAAACCAATCCTTGACTCACTCATTGATTAAGTGAATCAAAATTTGCTCTTAGGGATTTTTTTTCTAGAAAACAAGGTTTTTACACATCTTTAAACACTTTAACATGCATTTCATCAAACATATAGTCCATTAACCTATAGTTCTAGCAAGGAACCAACCACAAAATTGTTGAAAGCATGAAACAACCTAGTTGAATCCACCTAAAATTAATCATGCTAATCTAGTTATTCATTTTCCATCAATTTCTCATAAATTAACAATCAAGCACAAAAGAACAAGCTTGGATACAATTTAATTAACACAATTAACAATCAAAATATGCTTTCCACCATTTAAGCTCAACCATTGAACATGTAACCTTCTAATTTCATCAAATTAATTATTATTTGAGTTTATGCAAGTTAATTCAACTTAATTCATCAAGATTCATCAAACATATCATCATTTAAGCATAATCGTACCTAAGATCAAGAGCATTTAAGCTTGGCCAGATCAAGCCAGGTGTATTTCCCTTTGTTTGAATCCTTTATTAAGCTTAATACCAAGAATTTCACCATTAAACATAGGATTAAAGCTCACACTAGCTTAAATTAGCAAGATTATGAAAAGATTCATCAATTAAGCTCAAGATCTCACTAACTGAAGCTAGCTGAACTAAAGAATAAGCTCATAAAGTTGTTCGAATCATCTCATTAAACTAGAGGATCATGATTTCATCAATTAAACCTTGAAATTTCAACTCAAAATTATTAGATTCAGCTCATCTGAACAAAAATCACCTAGATCTACTTAAACGAAGTAGCCAAAACATAGATTAAGCTCTCTAAGCACATTTTCAAGCAAGATTTCAATGATAATCACTCAACATGCTTTGTACAACATGAAATCAAGTAAATCATAGCTCAAAATCAAATTAAAACATCATAGCATCATGATTCATCATGGTGAAACTTAGGAAAAACAGTATCATCATGGCCGAACATCATTCAAGCATAGAGAAACATGAATCAATCATCAAAATCCTAAAATTGAATTGAAATTAAAGAAAAAGTAAGAAATTATACCTGGTCCAAGCTTTATCTTCTCCAAGAAATGATGAGAGCCTAAAAGAAAATAAATATTCTAGAATATCTAAAATTTTACAAGTGTTAAATGTGAATATCCACCTTCATTTATAGGCTAAGGTTAGTGGTTTAAGCTTAAATCACCGTAAGGTAATATTAGCTTAAGCACTAATTTCCTAACAATATTAGGGAGCAATGCCATTTATGCCTTTAGTGAAAGGATAAGCATTTTGCAGATTAAGCAAATGGTGAAATTATCTTGTACAAATTTTTGTAACATTCAATTAATCATGATATGTTTATGTAAAAATGCAATTGAATGCTCCATCCTATAGTAAAAATGTGTCCCAATAATTTTCTCTAGAAAAATCTAAAATTTTCTATCTCAAACTTCTCCAATGAAGCCCTCAAAAACTCTCGTCAATGCAAATTCCTAAAGTCCTTTCATAATCCAATATCAGTTATACTTTTTTGACTTAACGTCCATGTTCAATTTCATTTTGGTGTAATCAATTTCAAAATACAAGTTGTAAAACTCTTCCAATTTCAAAATCTAACTTTAGGCTAAAAAGTTAAATTTTTATGGTTGACTTTGCCTACAATTGACTTTGTTCACTTTGTTGACTTTTGATTTCAACTTCTAAAACAAATCTCTTTTTTTCCCCCAAATGATATTAAAAGACTCTTCCTGATCAACTTGTTATACTCTTAGATTTTTAAGACTCAAGTCTCGATTTTCCAAATCCAACACCTACCCCCTAAATCGGACAATAAAGCCCAGGTGCCTTCTTGTATTAAACTAAACTTATAGAAATAAATTGAAACTTCAATTGGACCTTTCTGTCATCTATAACTTATCCGAGAGGATCCAAACCTAGAAAGTTCCATCTAACCCTTAAGATTGTGAAATCAATCAATTATGTCAAGAAAAATAAAAAATTCGATTAACCGACTCTGATAAAGGAACCAATTGAACCGATCGACTTTTGTAATGATAACCGAATCAATCGAATCGATCAAATTTCGGTTGGTTTAGTTAAAAAGGGTTTAAGATAACAATATGGTCCAAACTAGCATTTATTCTTTTTGAATTTTTTAAATTTTAATACCTTTTGATTTTTTTATTTAAGTTTGAAATATAAATAAACTAAATTTAAGTCCATATGATGTACTTATGTTGATTTCAATTTAAAATAATTTTGTAAAAATAAAATAAACAATGTAAAAAAAGTTATTAGATATATATACTAAAATCTGTATATACTAATAATATTTTTGTTAAAGAAGAAAAAACCTAAAGAAAAATATATAAATATATTAAAAATTATAAGTTCAATTAATTCAATCAGTTTGGTTAATAATTTTACTATTGGATAAGCAACGAAATTAAACTACTTAACTGACTCCTAAAACTAAGATAACTATCAAACTGGCTTAATTGAATCAATTTAATCAAATTTCTTTGGTTAGGTTGGTTCGAAATAATTTATGCATAGCCCTATTAACCCTTAAAACCAGGAAAAAGTCAATTAAGAGCTCAGAAAAATAGGGTGTCTACAGATACAATGCACGTTTTAGGCCTGGAATGACCAAAACATGATGATGTCTTGATACATTAATGAAATGTATCGATCCATCTTTATGAATTCCATGAAAATGACATTTTTTTTCTTATGGTCCCTAGGCATTTCAAACATTCTCTAAAAAAAATTTTCTGCCTCCATTGTATTTCTTATTATTATTCTATTTTATTACCTTCCAACCAAGTCCCTGGATGTCAGAAATTGGTTATGGAAGAAAGATGGAGGTATTTCCTTTGAAAGTGTCAAATTGAGCATGACTTGCTCCAAAATGAGCTCGAATAAAATTAGGTGTCTACAGGAGGTAATTTGTATATAACTTTTTTTTGTAAATGTAACTCAATGGTTTTTGACATTTACTTTATTTAATGTTATTTTATATTTATTTTAGCTTGCTTATGAATCAAAACTCTAGTCATTAATTATAACCATATTTAATATTAAATATCATAAAAACTAACAAAAATAAAAGTACATATAATCATTGTAAAATAATAAGGGTATCAGCAAGAACAAATTATTTTCTATGTATAACATAAGTAAATAAATTGAACTTATATATTTAGCTTTTACTTGAACTTAGAGGATATTATACTAAAAATAAATGATATGCTTAAATACAGTATATGATAATATATAAATAAAATTATAATAAAGTTTATATTTATATAAATATATATTAATTTTGAAAATTTCTATTTTAGTATTTTGTCATTACATAAAAAATAAAATTAATTATTACAATCAAAATAAAAAATATTTATAGCTTATAAACTTTGAAAATTATTCAACCCATCTAAGTCCATCCAAACTCGAATCAATTCAAAGTAATTTGAATATGAAAAAGCTTGTAATAAAAACACTGGCAACCTTAAATATAAAAATAAGTTATAATAATAAAACACAATTATAGATATTTAAGATTTTAATTTTAAAACCTAATTAGCAAATAGAAAACTATCCATTTAAAAAAAATTTCGATTAGAAAATCACCTCTTATTAAAAGAATCACCACTAAATTTTTTTACTTATCATCTCTTTTAAAATATAATATTATTCTTTTAAAAAGATTATTTTACCAGTGATAAGTTCTACAATATACATAATGGCAATGCATGCAAGTTATTGAAAAAAAGAACTAAAAAGATAAGGAGTATTATTTATCCTAGAGGTGGCAAAATGAACCCGAACCCAAAAATTTACCCGAAAAAACCCGAGCTTGACCCGAACTGAACTCGATTTGATCAAAAAGTCAACAGCCTAAACCCGAATGGCCTGAACCTGAATGGCCCGAACCCAAAATAGCCCAAACCCGAAATGACCCGAGCCCGAAAAAACCTGAACCTGAGCCCGACCTGAACTCGAACCCGAATTTAATATTAAAAATAAATATTAAAAAATTATAATTAGATAATTTTTTATAAATAAAAAACTTCAATAATTAATTTTATTTTAATATTCTTTTAATAATTTAATTAAATATTAAAAATATAATTTATATTTTAAATATGAT
>JBBYHO010000012.1:1383375-1399035 GCA_038382025.1 Adansonia gregorii
TTTAATTATTTATCTATTTGAAATTAATTATGATATTATATATTCACCTTTTACAATTTTGCTTTTATAGTAATTATTTTTAAAACAGAAATAAAGAGTAAAGGAAGTTTAAGTAGCAAAAAGCAACAAAAAAAACTCTTAGTTATATCAAAAGTAGTTTAGAAAGAATTAGTTAGTATGGCATCAGTAGACATATTGTTTTTATTTTAATATTAATATGTACTGGTAGCTATTTTATTAAAATAATATTATTTTTTTTGTTTATGGTTCTAAATCATTCTTAAATTATTTATCGAAGTAGACTTATTTTTTAAATTTATTAAGAAATCAGTATTTGATTAAGCAATTTCTCAACTACACTCAGAAATCGATTAATGACATGCCAATTTCTCAAAGAAATATGCAAATTAGAGGTGAGACATTGGGAAATCGGCGAATGAAGTGCCGATTTCCCAATATGTAACTAAGAAATTGACACTTGATTTGCCGATTTTCTAGTTACAAAATAACCAAATAACTCTAAATTACCACAAATCTTATTTTTGATTAGGTGAGATTGGTCACCTATTGCAGTTCATATTTAGAAGGTTATGAAACCCTAGAAAACAAATTTCAAAGTCCACTTAATAACCAGAAATTCATGACAAAAAAGGGTTTAGGAGTCAGTTATGTGCAGAGTGAGACGTCCCCTCCATAACTCCCGTAAATTGGTACCTATTAACTATGTGTTAACCATAGTCTCGATTATGGTTGGTTTTAATTTTTTGGGTATTTAATTATTATTCCCTTTTTTTGAAATTATTTAAAATTAATATTATTTTTCTCATCTTAAGTAAATGGTATTTTTATTTTAAAAATCAAATTATTTTACGCACCCTTTCGAAGAACCTAAAGGAATACAAAATTTTATTTTTTTAGGAAAATTGGTACCTTTGTATAGAATAATTAATGAGGTAATTTTTATATGCTGGAAGCATACCTATAGACTATTTTAACTAGGGGATATTGCCTCTGATTTTTTTGTTAAAAAATATTATATTATAATTAACATATAAATATGTTAAATTTATAGCATAGCATTATGAAAATGACATCAAGGTAATATACATGAAATTACAAAATGATCCTTTGATTATGTAAAATAATCTAAATGGACTTAATATGCATGGCTATTAAGGAATGATCCTTAAATCATAGAAAAATATTTAAATGCATAAAATTTTGCATAATAATTCCTAAGTCATAGAAATTGACATAAATATCTCTGAAATGCGTGAAATTACATGAAAATCCCTAGATCATAGAAAATAACCTAAATGAACTCAACATACATAAATTTGCATAGAAGTCCCTGGATCAGGAAAAATGACCTAAATGATATAAAAATTTATAAAATTGCACCAAAGTCCTAAAGTCATAGAAAATGACCTAAATGCATCAAAATACATGAAATTGCACCAAAGTCTTTAGATTATGGAAATGACCTAAATGACATCAAGTACGCATGAAATGTCAAGAAAATCCCTAAGTCATGGAAAATAACTAAAAATGACATAAAAATGCATGAAAATTTGTAAGTCATGGAAAATATCCAAAATGGCATGAAATGACAGAGAAGAAACCTAGGTCATGGAAAATGACATAAAATGCATGGAAGTCGCAAAATAGCCCTAATATACATGGAATCATTCTGGTAAAATTGCAAAATGGTCCTTAAAAGTTTCTACCACTCATAAATACATATCTAATCATAAATTTTCACCAACGATCATACTAATATTGCATCATATATAATTTTACTTTCAAAACACCACATTAACATAAACGTACATGTATTTACAAGTATGCATGATAATGTTGCTATAATCAAAATATATTCATGGAAAATGCATGGACATGTTAATCATGACAATAATGCATGGAAACACCATAAAATGTATATATCATACTTATCATGAAGTATAGATGACATAAACGTAATGCCATAATCAAAATATGGAAAAATATGATGAAAACTTACATGAAACTAAGAAAATCAACATAAAACATTTGGAAAACAAATTTTCTTTATAGAAACTTAATTTTTATATAAGTTTTAACAAAAAAAAAAGAACTAAAATATGGTGGTTTTAGGTCATAGTTTAAGATTTGGCTATAACTTGGTTCTTACACTTTAGCACAAAATCACCTAAGTATGTCTTAGGATCGTCAAGCTCTTGTAAAAGAAAAAAGAAGATGCAAAACAAAAGTAGAAGATGAAAGAAAAGAACCTTAGATTGAATCTTGAAGCTATCGCTTTCCCTTTTTTCTTTTGCTTTCTTTTTACATTTTAGTTTTTCTCAACTGAAAAATGAAAGAATCCCTTCGAATGAATATCTCTAAAGTGTTTCTAACTCCCTTTTGGCTAATCATCTCATCCCTATGCAAGTTCATCTATATCTTGATAACTCACCTAAGCTTGCTCACAAGCAATCTCTTTATAGGTCTAAGTGGTTTGATCAAAGGCTGAAACCTTCTAGATGGAGCATGATTTAAGATGAGTTTGGTGCACAATCTCAACTGTATGTGTTTAAAGAGAACATTTACTCCAAATGGCCATATCTTAGCTCCATGCAAAAAAGAGGTTTTAACTTTAACTCAAAATAGCCCTCTATTAAAATTTAACTAAACTGGACTCAAAGCAGTAAAAAAATAACCAAACTAGATACTATTTAATCACCATGCATGATTTGAGCATGAAACTCATTTATCCTAAGCTCATTTAAGTTTTAATGGCTTAAGCCATGTGCATGGTTCTCATGCCTATGTTTCAATGTTAAAATGTTTATAAAGGATTTCTTATATGGTTATGAAGTCTTTTAAGGCCATTACGAAGAAGACATGTAAGAAAACTTAGGTTAAAGAGCTTCTTCATGCAATAGTCAGTATTCTTGATAAAGTTCAACCTCATGCAAAGGTCACATTTAAAATTCTTAATAAACATAATATAGGTAGTGAAAATAGTAAACACAAAAAAGCCACACTTCCTTATAGATATGTCAGTTAAGGTTTACATGTAGTGAACATAATTAAATTAAATTAAAATTTAATTAATCATATGATTAGAGATAACCTAACCCAAAGATATCATAATCTTAAGTTTTGTATATCTGAAAGATTCCCAAATTTGAATCAACAGGCTCTTTGAGAGGTAATTTGAAATCATGAGTAGTTTAATTAACCTGCCTCCAATGGTAATCCATACATACAGTAGTTGAAACCTTCTTTGGCCCGGTGGTTCTCCAGTGCTAGCCAAAAGCCATAACCAAAAGATAATTTGCTAATGGGTTCAGATCCAAGAAGATCTGAGAATAATTTTCTATTTTTGGCGTAAAGGAGAGGAAGAAAATAGCTTATCAAGAAATGGTTGTTTTTGCGTAGATGCAAGAAATTGAATCCAAAAATCATAATTTTTTATTTTGATAAACTCCACTAAGATGAAAAATTGATTTTCTACCTTAATGCAATTAAGAACAATTCTTGACTACTTGGAATATGAATTGGTGCAAGAGAAGCTTTAGTGAAGTTGGGGTAATATAATTAGCTTTTAGGAATATCTAGGACTACTTCCCTAGGGTTTTCTAATAGCTCTCTTATTCCCAAAAGACTTAATGTTATACTTATAGGCCTTTTGGATTGGGTTTAGATGTTTAATTAGTGAAATGGACCCATTAAAAACCCTATAGGTGGCACCAATTTTAATGTTACTTGGAACCTTATTAAATTTATTTTTAATTAGCGTATCTAAGATTGGGCCTTAGTAGTAACATTCAACCCAATAGCAGATTGAAGAAGGCTACACAATACGCCTAGCCCATTAGCAAGCTCAACTTGGAGTGGTTCACAACTAAACTCCCTTATCTTTTTAATTTAAAGCCTTTAATGCAAACCCTATTTCACATGTTAGATAATTTAATTCATAATTGAATTTTTTAACCCAAGTAAAATAATTTTAATTTCATGTAAATAATATTAAATAATTAAATAAATAATTATAAAATTATATATTTAATTTCCAAATACAAATATTTGGCTTATTTATTATTTTCCTTAAAGCTATGCCTACATTTAGACATTTTTTTGATGAGACATTCTTATCATGTTAAGACATCTCTAATTGGATTCCATAAATCTAATTTATGTCTTAAACTAATTTTAATTGAACTTATTTAATTAAGTCCTCCTAAATTTATCTTTTATTCAATTAAGTCCAACCTAATTAATACCGTATTTAATTCAATAGTTTTGTCTTGTTGTGCGTGACTTATTAAGTTTTGAACATGTTGGCAATAAACATAAATAATCCTATTAATCATGTTCATAGATCAAGAATAGGATGTAGCAACCAACATGACCATCTAAATTTTGTTAGAATGAAGTGTGACTTTTTCATAAATCTTTTAGTAAACAACATATCAGTGCATTACAGTTCTTTCACCAAATATCCTATATTAAGGATAAGCACGGTGCAGTGTCTACTTAAACCTTTATCCATGTTCAATCGTGCAACTTTTGGTTACTAATCATGCATCTATATAAAACTATCCCTTGTAATTCGTTATGCTCTGGCCAGAGACTCTAATCCAATTAACCGTAGTAAACCATTTGAGATATATCTCCAATGTCACTCAAAATGGTGAATCTTTTTTAGGTCACTCATTCATCTTTAGTATGTTTCATGTGACACCCAAAACCACCCTTATTCTAATATCTATCCATTGTGGACCCGTTCGTGATGATCTATAAGTATGATACTCCATATACAAGATGACCCAGTATCACAAGTCTAAAGATTAATTTACACAATTGGCACATAAGGACATCTTCTGTATACACTTAAGTGATTTATATCAAATGGAGTTCTCACTCAGGCCATGTTCAGTGAACTTGTTTCCAAAAAGATAGGCACCTATATGTTATCTCTAAGTATCTCACATACTTAAACTTCTATGAGATCAAAGAGTTGTATGCATCTAATACATGGAGGCTTTGATGAAAAAGATTGTCAAGTACCCATATGCTATCCCCAAGCATTGTCAATGCTTTATCTTGACAATACAATGACAAAAAACATTTTTGGAAACACAGCTTTGCTGCATAAGGTTCTTATTTTCATAACTTATCATTATCTTTGCAAGGCTATTTTATTTTAAGGGCTTCATATAATTAGTGTTTGCATTAGTGTCAATCACGTCAGTTACATAAAGGAAAACTTACGTTACTCCAACTTAGTAACATATGTGTAGTTATTTAACCATTTATCTTATGTCCCAATCCAATTGGTTCAATAGCATAAATGTTATTGAACCAACAATTCATGGTGAAAATTTTCATATAGTATCAATACATTGGTGTTTGTATTGATACAGGTTCTTTCCCGAAACTAAAAACCTAAAAAACTTGACATTGTACTGATACAAAGCAAATTATATCAATAAAATAGGCATTGTACTGATGCAACATGTCCCTGTATCGATACACATATATGTTACAAGCTTGCAACAATCAAAACCCGATGGTGTATCAATACATTAATCAAATGTATTGATAATCTTCGTGAATTTCAAAAAAATGATATTTTTTTCGCACGTTAAAGGTTTCTAATTGTTCAATTTGGTCTCTAGACATTTCAAACCTTCTTTTTTCCTTTGCTAGGCATTGTGTCACCAATTTCTTGCTACACGGTGTCCTATAACCCCTTTTTTATTTTTTATTTCTATTTTACATTTTCTCCTTCTAATTAAATCTCGAGACATCAGAAACTGGTCGAAGACAAGAGATGTGTGTATCTTACCTGGCTCTCTGATTGAGCTTTGCTTGCTTAGAATGGGCTCGGATGAAATTAGGTGTGCACATATAGCATATATCAAATTCCTTATTAAAAATATATATTATAGAGGCATGCAAATATACATTCATTATATACATATATGTATGTTTATATGAAAATATAAATTTTAAATTATAAATATTTAATATTCAAAATTTTTAAACATTAAATAAATAAATAAGCATTTATAAAATTATTTTAAAATTATAGTTTATCTTTACTATCATAGAACCCTAACTAAGTTGGTGTCATGAGTCAATTAATACCAAATCTAACGGGGAAGTTACAAAAATAACCAAATAAAATTATTAAAATAAATATAAAATAAAGGTATTTGTGTCTTGTTCTTAAAAATAATAATTAACTATCCAAAATTTCCTTTAATTTAAAAGAACTATCCATTGTGTTATTTGGAAAAAGTACATTTAAAAAAAATTTAATACATCATTTTTCAAAAAAAATTAAAATAAAAAAATTTCAACCACTTTGTGAGAGTGTCAAAATCTAGTTATTATTAACTAGGTTCAATAGACTAATTTAATGAACATATCTTATTCTTAAATGTATTCATGAAGAAAAGACAACAAGATATTAGAAATTAGTTTAAAGAATCAAATAAGTGAATTTTTTTTAAAAAACTATATAAATTAAAATTATGTACTAATCGATATTAACTAGTACATACTGATATTGATTCATTGATACAAACTGGTACAGGGTAGTACCATCAATATGAGAATTAAAATGGTACGATATTGATATCATTTTATTTTAGTTTAAAAACAATACATATGTACCAATCTCTATGTATCAATTGATATAACCAATAGTGGAAAGATATTGTGCTAACTATTATAGTTTAGACATAAAGAAATATGAAAATGAGAAACTTCAATTAGATTTTTTTCAAACAAAGGAGAAAGTATGAAATTAAGCCAATTCCTAGTTAATAGTGAGGGTTAACGATAAATTTCTATATCAAGGCATTTGAATCAAAAACAAATAAAAAAGAAGATGGCATTTGCTCTCGCATTGTAGAATTACAGATATAGAGTCGTAAATTCATCGTGATTTACAATAATTAGCGAATTTGTTTATTTATTTATTTTTAGTACAAATAAAAGTCACAATTCAAAGCTAAAAATGTATGAATATTAACATTTAAACTTTAAATTTATTAAATAATATGTAATTATATGAACTAATTAAATTAAATCTTTTATTCATAAGAAAACTTGTTTAATGCGAACCTTAGGATGAAAACACAACCTAAAACACAATTAGATGGAGTTAAAACCCTAGGATCATCTTCATAAACAACTTGATATCGATTTCAGCATTATCTCCTGCACTATTTATGTTTTAAACTTACAAAATTTGTTAGGAATAAAAATAGATTGGTTTTCCTCGCACACTCCCTTACATGTTTACGCTCGAGATTAATTACTTAACCACTTGTGTTTCACTCAATTTTGGCTTTTCTCGATGATATTCTCACGTCTCTTGCCTTTTACCACTCAACTTCCCTTTATAGGCCCTTTAAAAAGAACATTATAAATGATTTTACCAGCACAACAAGTAATAATAAAGTTATTATAACTTTGATTAATAAGATCAACAAGAAAGAACAAGTAAGTAAAATCAACAAGAAATATGAATGGAAACAAAATCAGCAAGAAATATCAAAGGAAGAGAAATCAATGAAGAGGAACAATAATTCTTTGTAAGATATGAATATGAAGCTCTAATAACCAAATCAAAAAACACAACCTAAAACCCGATTGGATGGAATTAAAAACCTAGGATCGTCTTCCAAGTGACGCAAAGAGAACTTGACCCTAGTCAAACCTACTGATTAGAACCAAAGTTATAACAATCTTGATCCCCATAAGCTACCTTGATAAGAGCAATTTAAGTTCTTGTTTAAAGAACAAGAAAAAGTTCTCACAAAGTGAAGAAATTTTCAAGATATTATTTTTTTTGTATTCAAATATGCTGAATTACATGAATGAGGCAACCTTATATAGGCCTAAAATCTATAGAGTCCTAACTAAACAAGGACAACCTTAACCAATGAGGAAAAATTTATTCCTTATCCTATTCTAATTAGGACTTATTAAAACAACTTGAAATTCTAAACACAAACTTAATCAATAAGGAAAATTATATTCCATACCATAATTTGATTAAGATTTATCTAAACAACTTAAAATTGAAAAGTCAAATTCTTATTTTAAAAAATAAAAATCAGAAATCCTAAACTATAGGCCCATGAATACTAGTGAATTGGGCTCCAAGCTTTATTCTTCATCCTTTTTAGCCTCAACATAATGTAAAAAAGTGATCAATCTTGGCAATGCATATGATTCATCTTGAACAGCCTCATTTGCTTGCATTTTCGTGATTAGTCCTTGCAAAGCTTGCTTCATGCATTTAGTCTTTGCCCTAGTCATTGGACCTCTAATTCCTTGCAAAGGATCATAAGAATGGTTGGACATAGGTGCTTGTGCAAGTTGATCTCCATCACTTTTCTTTATTAGTTAGAATTGTCCTTGTTTAGTTAGGACTCTACAGATTTTAGGCCTATAGAAGGCTGCTTCATTCATGTAATTCAGCAGATTTGAATTCAATTTGTTTGAATGCATATAGAAACAGACTTTTCCTTATTGATTAGGATTGTGTTTAGGATTTTAAGTTGTTTTGATAAGTCTTAATTATACTAGAATAAGGAATAGACTTTTCCTTATTGGTTAGGGTTGTCCTTGTTTAATTAAGACTCTACAGATTTTAAGCTTATATAAGTCCTCATTTAAGTAGAATATCATTGTTTATTATGCAAGTTGATCTCCATCATTGTTATCAAGCAATCACCAGGTAATCTTATTCCCAACCGGCTTTCTTTTCATGTATAAAAGAAGAAAAAAAAGAAGAAGCAAAAGTCATATATGCCTGACAGCAAATTCAAATCATTCACAAAATTAAAATTGGAATACTACATATATAACATTGGTATGGACTTTGCACATTTACTTTTAATCAAATCAAATTTTATAAAATTGAAATCAAAGCAATAACTAGAAGTAAATTGATGCACTTGAGTTTAATTGCTCCATTAAACAAGTTGGGACGAACAAATACTAAGAAATAATGCATTAACCACCGATTTGCCAAAACCCATATAAATGAGGTGATTAATATATAATAATTATTATTTTTTATGAAATACAAATGCACTAAACACAGAACGTAATTATGGAAAGATTGTGAAAAGCATGAATACCCTCCCCCCCCCCCCCCAAAAAAAAAACATAAAAATTAAAAGCACAGTTCCCAAAATCAATAATTCTGAAAGATTAGATAAAGCAACCTAACTTGTCTTCCACATTCATACTACCCTGTAAGGTTTTTGTCAGTTGAGGAAATTGGGTTCCACAAAAACACCAAGATAATAGGCGCCCACAGGACTGATCAAATCAAATTATTTATCACATCCAATTATTCACTATATATAAAATTAACTCCATGGAATTTGGCTATTATAACTTAATTGTAAGAGTATGAAGAAATAAAATTATCTATTAGACAATTTTTGAGTATATACATCAAATATAAATTTAAATTTTAAATGGGATGTTTGAAAATCGGAGACGTAAATGAGCTGTCGACTGTCCTCTCTTTTCTACTGTAGGTCCGTTGCCTTGGATCTTGTGGTTGTGGATTAAAGCTTGAATCCCTTTATATGGAAATAAACCGGGAATGTTGGTTTTCCTTCTTATCGTAGATAATTTTCACTGATGGAAGTGTGTCTTGTACGTGTATGATTGATGTTTTGGACAAGCTTTGTACCCAACCTCTACATATACTTGTAAATATGGAATTTCAAAGGCAATTCTATAGCCATATGTCCATTGTTGCCTTTCTTTCCTTTGTTGCCGTTTGAGTTTTGATTAATTATTGACGATAATGGGAAAGCCAAGAGTAATTACCACGATTAATGGAGTAGGAAGCACTGAAGAACGATCCCTGGAACTGGAACCGGAATTGGAACTGCAACCTTCCCTTTCTTGCAGTTCGTTTGTCCAACAGAAAAGCAAACTCAGAGTGGACGTATCTGCAGACGAGGACACAGAGATTAGCATTTTTGATGCCCAGAAGTACTTCAATGAAAGCAACGGCGATGCCAGAGTGTGCACAAGGGTTTCCCCGCTTAACATGCCCAATCTGGGTCATATTTCATCAGACCCTGGGTGTGATTTTTCTGCCTTGGCCGCCGCCAGATTCTCTTCTGTTTCGTCAGCTACTGACGGGTATGGTTATGGCATTGGCAGGACCTTCCGAGTTCGTTCCTTCCATGCAACACCAACGGTTTCATCAGAGGCTAGCTGGAATAGCCAGACTGGTTTGTTGTCCAATCCTTCTGGTGCCATTGCGGTGACCATGAAAAATCCTACAACTGATCACAAGAGAAAAGGGTCTGGTAAAATAAAATGGCTTTGGCGCCGAAGGTGTCCCTGTCCCTGCTCGGGCAAGAAATCCGTTCAAGTTGAGCCCAAAACACCCTTGGGTCTGAATCAGAAACTCAAGATAGACCATTATCACAAAAGTTTGGGTGAAAAAAGTTCAAGCTGGGGCGATAAACGGGAAGAGATACTACTAGCCTGTGATCCCAATAGGATCTCAGCAGAGAATCAGTTTCATTCAAGCTTAGGACAGCGTGTGGTAGCTAAAGCAACAGCAAGACCCCTTGTGATAAGTGATCGTTCCGAGACTGCTGGCTTCACGTTTCCAATACTCAATCAACAACCAACATCATCCCATAGTAAAATGGCAATGAATAGAAATAATTGTTCTGTTGATGATCATGAGGATCCACCTCGAGACTCGTTAGAGGTGTTCCGACCTTCTGACGAATCATCGTCAATTTCTGTTCCAAGGAAACTATTGTCCAGAATGACCATCACTGACGATGATGTTGCCAGTGATACCAGTTCAGACTTGTTTGAAATCGAGAGCTTCTCTACAGCCACCCAGAGCCAGACCACGTCATATTCAATGTACAATCGTCGAGATTCATTGGACGAGGCCTCCAACTTTAATATAAGAAGATCGATAGCAGCTGCAGGCAACGGCTGCTCAGGGTTCGGCTGTCCGTATTCGCCGATGATGACGGAGTGTTATGAGCCGAGCGAAGCAAGCATAGAATGGAGCGTAACAACCGCAGAAGGGCTCGAGAGAGGCTCAGTTGGGTTATCAGAAGCCGAGGAGATGAGCATCACAGCACATGGCAAGAAGAAATCAGGGAATGGGGGGTTGTTGAGCTGTCGATGCGAGAAGGCGGTGAGCGTGGGGCCTAACCCCGTCAAGTGCGTGCCCCCTCACCCTCAGGGACAGGCAGCTACTACATCAAAGCATGTGGGCAATGTGACCAAGCCACCGGTTGCCCGTTTGTCCCCCCCTTTTGCGCCATAATAAATCTTTTTTAATTCTTCTTTATTTTCCTATATTTCGTATGCTTTCTCACGCTTCACTCTTCTTATTATACAAAAATGACCCACGTTGTTGTGTATTTTCCCATAAATTTGATGCTTATCTCAAATATTCCCAATAAAATATTAAAAATTCCTACAATGTATTATGTATATATTATTTTTATTTTCCTCCTTGATCTATCAAATATACTACGTGGCCAAAAATTTTCATTATATATATATTTTTTATTTTTTCATTCATCTTAAATCTTATTAAGTGTAGTTTAAATTCTTTGCCCATGAAATTTTAAAATGTTGAGCAACGAAATTAATCACAATTGTTTACTATTTCACGGTATACAAATCAAAACTATAGTATTAAAATTGTCTACGTCGATAATGTACAAAGAAAAATCACTTTGAGAGAGTTCGAATTAATAATATGAACAATATTTTCGGTTAAATCAACTATATCTCTCTTTCCCTATTTTATTTATAACAGTTGACAGATGCTATGGTCGAAGTTCCCTTTGTATTATCATTCCTGCATTACAAGTTCCGGACTCCTACAATCTATGATGAATGACTTTGTTTATCATGTTTCTCAACTCTTGAATAAAATATTGGCTAAAATAATGAAAAACTCTTTGAATTTTATCAATTTATCTACATAAATTTTTAGGAATTGTTTGGTTTAAGTAATATGAGATTATCAAAAGTAATAAAATTACCTCCTACGAGATTATCGATGCACATTCCCATCAATATGGTGTTTATGATTTTGGTTTACATCCCTTCATTCGAGATTTTCGTGTTTGGGTTGCCAATAATGTGATATTCCAAAGTGAGCAGATTACTAAAATGCCCCTAGTAGTAGGAACAAAAAAAATAAATTTTTTTCTTCTTAACATAATGCTTATTCCAACAATATCAATTGCAATTAATTCATATTCCAACAACTAACAAAATATTGCTAAAATACCATCAAAATTACATGATCTACACCAAACATAATATGGAAAAACAAATTTAGATGAGCATGCAAATATATAATGTTACCATCAAGTATAATATCTATAATAAACATAATACAAACCAAGGCTTGGATTTCAATAGACTCGTTGTTAAGCCTGAAGAATAAATTCAAAATGTGAATATATGTAGACCAACACTTGGATTTTCATATAGTACAAGAACAACAAATGTGTATAGTCACCAAACAAATTATAATACATCAGTAAGTAATTTTTGTAATTCAGTTAGCATCATAATTATGAGTTTTTAACTTATACGTTTAGCCACTAACCAAAGGCACAAAATCAAAATATGAGTATTCAAATACAAAAAGTTGCCAGGATCTCCATACAAGCTCAGAGCAAAAAGAGAAGCGAGACATCTACAACATTGTTGAAGTCAAAGGAAGGTTGATAAGGAATAAATGGACTTAATTACTTAAGTATGTAATCCTTTCTGAATTCCTTTGGCAAAGAAAAAAGGGAAAAAATATACCTTACGTGAATCTTTTCTAATATATTTCTCTACCGTAAGCATTTAATTTTTGGAGAAGCCTTCAATTTGCATGATTTCTATGAAAATCATCATCCTTCTATCATTCCTCTCAACCTCTTTCTTGAAGAATGCATAAATACCTTTAACCTCCTCTGTAGTTTCCCAGTACGCAATCCCAAACTTGCCTATCTCATTCACCAACTTAGTCAATCCATCAATGATTTGAAATCTCTTTACTTGTCAATATTCTTTTAGTTAGGGTAGTGTTGCAACCCGAACGCACCAAACTTTAAGGTGGGTGAATCTCTCATTTCTTTTTATTTATTTCTTTATTAGTATTGGGGGAGCGAGTCGTCGAGGTGATTCGCTCAATAAATTTAACCCTAAATAGTTGTTACAAAACAACTATTTGTGTTGGAGTAGCACCAATCTATTTTGGTTGGGTGAAATTGGTCACCTACCAATGTTCGTCTATGAAACTCTTGAAAACAAACTTTGAGGTCTACGTTTATTCTAGAGATTCACTTGAAAAAGTTCGAGAATCAGTTACAATCTAAGCTAAGGATCAATTCCTTTCATGACAACCAAAAATCGAAACCTTTTAATTATGTGTTAACTTAAATCTTATTTTTATTTAGTTTTGGCATCCGGTGTTTAATTATGATTCCCGTATTTAAAAATTCCCTAAGATAAATTTATTATTCCATTTGAGAAAATCAAGTTTTTAATATTATAAAATCAAAATATCTTTTGCACTGCACTAGAGGATAGAGAAATATGAAAGGTTTTATTTTTACGAAATTTGAAAAATCTCGATTTCACTTTTTTTTTGAAGAAGGTATACTTTCATTTAAAATAATCAACGAAGCGACTTTCGTACGATGGAAGTGCACCTATGGATTATTTAAAGTAGGGATACTGCCTCGATTTTTGCAAATCTTAATTTTATTTAAACGTATAAAAAAATCGTCATAAGACTTGATTTTGATAGAAAATACGAAACTAGACTAAAAAGACTTTAACTTGATTGAAGAGACTATGATGGCCTTTAAGGTACACCTTCGATATGAAAGTATCCCGATAACCCTCACAGACTCAATTCTAAGATAAAATTATTAAAATACCCTTAAGGTATGCCTTTAATATGAAAATATCATGGAAATGCTAAAGGGCCCAATAATGATATGATGTCACAAACCTATTCCTAAAGCACATTTTCAATGTGAAAGTATCATGATATCCCTAAAAAACTCATTTTTTAAGGTAAAGTTGTTAAAATGCCCCATAAAGTATACATTCAAAATGAAAGTATCCTAGTAAACCTAAGAGATTTGATAATGACACGAAATGACCCTAATACTGTAAATGGGTAACTTATGAGACAAACGTGACCTAAATAATAGAATTACTTATAGGCCTTTAATTTCACAAAATTAAATTTTAACCCTTCAATGGTTGGAAAATGCTAGAAATATATCTAAAATGTCTTAAATACCCTAAGTGGGTAATTCACATGAGAAATGAAAGGATAGGCTTAAAATGCAAAGTTTTGCTAAAAAATCCTTAAATTTTCTAAATTTGCAAGATGACACTTAAAGGGTAAAAAATGCATGAAAAGCAACTAAACAACTTAAAAATGCATGAAAAATTTACATATGGGTCCTATGAAGATTCGGCCAAGCATGTATGGCCTTGTAAAAGATTTGTAAAAATTATAGTTAGGTCCTTAAGGTTTGGCTAAATTAACAAGTGGCCTAAAAATGGAATTTTTTTTACCCCTAACAACTTTAATTACTACTAAAACATCTTTAATGAGCTTAAAATCAGAAGGGAAACTTGCCAAAAATCCCCCCCCCCCCCGATAAATCAACAAGGCATGAAAGTCACCAAAAAAATATTTTTTGTAACGAAGACAAAAATCACACATAGCTTATGAGCTAAGACCAAATGACCATTGGAAACCTCAAAAATTATATCAACATCATCATTTCAGCATATCAATACCAAAAAAAATCAAGAGAAATCAAAGAATTCATACAAATACATAAATTTAACATTACCAAAAATTGGGAAAGCATATTTGAAATAATCAAGATGAATTTTCATATAAATAATTCATTTAGATGAAAATAAAATCAACGAAATTAAGAAACTTGAGAAATTTGGTCATAACCTTAAAGTTTGGCTCAAAGTTTGGTATTTCCACAATGGCTCGAACACTTCACCTAATTAGAATTAGGATCATGATATTCCCATTAAAGAATGACAATGAAATGAATGAATTGAAGGAAATAAAATAGAATGAGCAAAAATAAATTTTGCTAGGGAAAGTACCTTGGAGAATTTGAAAACTTTGAAACGTTTTAGAAAAAAATTCATTTTGTCTCCCAAAAGACTAAGCAAAATTACGTAAAGGCCAAGAGAGAGTTTTGGGGGGGGGGTGGAGAAAAGATGAAAAAACCATCTATCTCAAAAATAAAACACTTAATTCTAATCACTTAAAGCTTTAAAATATTTTTCTCAAAGAGATGAGTAGAAATTAGGAGAAGCTCCCTAAAGAAGAAAGACTGAAAAATGAAACATGTAGAGAAATTGAAGCATGAAAAACCAAAATTTCTT
Source organism: Adansonia gregorii (assembly GCA_038382025.1). Lineage (NCBI taxonomy): Eukaryota > Viridiplantae > Streptophyta > Magnoliopsida > Malvales > Malvaceae > Adansonia > Adansonia gregorii. The sequence goes on from JBBYHO010000012.1 coordinate 1,398,841, forward strand.
TTAAATATACCTAAAAAAGATTTAAAACTCTATTTTTCTTTTTTTTTTATCAACTTTTTTTTTTCCCTAAAAAAGCAAATGAAAGAAATCCTTGGGACCCTTCGGCCAAGGTTGTCAAATAGCCTTGGCCAAATGGCTAGAACATTTTTGGCTTCCAATTCTTCTTTTTATATTATTATTATTATTATTATTATT
>JBBYHO010000012.1:1464571-1517476 GCA_038382025.1 Adansonia gregorii
CTTGATGCTGCATCTTTGTATTTACCTTTGATATGATCCCTAGGCCTTCTTGACATCCTTAAAATACTTTTTCGTCGAGCGATCGTCCCCTCTTACGTCTATGCTCGAGATCGTTAAAAGTTAACCCGGACAAAATAAGGTGTCTACATGTACTATGGTATATAATTAGTAGTGTAGTTTCAAGTCTTTAATAGTGTGACTCTAAGATCAATAATTATGTGATTATTCATTTTGTATAGAATAATTAAAACACAGACTATTGGAGCCTAGCTACATATGTCTAACCGGTGCCTCCACTAGCTCAATATAATTCCTTAACAGATGGTAATTGAAATCGAAAGTGAATGATTCTTAATAAAGTGAAGTGATGCACTGGATACACTCCCTTTGAATGTATAAATGTTATTTTCAATAAATATTGAAAATAATTATTTGTATTATTTATTTAGAAATATATTTAATTTGATTAAATATTTATTTAGACAGAAATTAGTAATTTAAACTAATTATATTTATCTTCTGATAAATATAGAAATTAATTTAGACTAAATGATTCAAAAAAAACTAATTATATATATAATTAATTTGATATCTATAAAGTCTTGTTTAGATATTTATAAATTAAATATGAATAATATTTTGAATAAATTAAAAATTATTTTATTTATTTTTTTGATTTGCAATTAAATAATTTTACTATAGTTAATTCTATTTTGATAATTATTAATTAATTATTCTATTCAAATAAGATTGTCATAATTTTATTTTGAATTAGAATTGAAGTTATAGAAAATTATTTGGTTAAATAAACTTAATGGTTTAATCAAAATTATATTATGTATTCAGATTAAACAACTTAAATTCCTTAAAATATATTGGCCAAAATTAGGGCTAATATCCACAGTAGGTTAGGCAGTCACTAAGGTTTTAAGGAAGTGGTAAAATAATTATTTTAATTAAAAATTTAAAGTTAAAGCTACACTGTTACTTGATATAAATAAAAGGCAAGAACCCAGGGTTCAAGTATGACCATTGCGTCATCCTAAGATTTCTTGTCTTAACATCTCATGATTCTAAACTTATTAGCGGAAGTTAGTCTAGAAGGAGATCAAGTTGTACAAATCTAGAGTTGATCGAGACAAAGAATGCGTACTCATTCTACCATCCAAGAATTAGAGAATAGTGAAAAGGCTAGTTGGTTAAAGTTTTCACAGAGGTCTACTCTAAGAATTCTTGGACTATATTTGCATATCTACAGCTTAGGTAATTTGATTATGGTGTTTCATTGTAGATGATAACTGTATCTAGTACGATCTGATTTTAAAATTTTTAAAACTTTGCTACACCATTTGATTTATTTTTCCAACATGTCGGCATTTCCATATCAAAACATGTTCATTAAGGCAATTTTAATAACCTTGGCATTAAACTGAGTCTCAAGTGTCATTTGAACATTTTCATACTAGTGCATGTCTGTTAGGGTCACTTAAGTAATTTTGTAAAAAAAATCGAGTTGGATAGTTTTACACTTTTTGTCAAAGCCTATTTTTGAAGGGAACACATTCCCAATAAAGTTTAGCCTCATGCATGCATTGGATTTTAAAAATCATTAAAACATAAAGTGGAAACAATAAACATAGAAATAGCTAAACTTCCCTACGAATCTTTATAGAGAAACTTACATGTAGCAAATAATAAAAATATTATTCAAGAATAAAAAATTCATATGATTAGAAGTTACCGTGATTTTAAGTGTAGAAACATAAAACATAACTAATCAAAAAGATTCCAAGAAGTAGGTTTCTTGATAGAATCTTAAAGATGACAAGTAGCGCACATGTGCTATCACTAACGATTATCCACACAGGCAGCTATTGAAACCTTCTTGAGACTGAGTGGTTCTCTAGTGCTAACTTGAAGGATTATCAACCCTTAGCCAAAAGGTAACCTTTACCAATCAAGAACGAAGAACTATTCCAGCATAAAGATAGTGCAAAACAAGAATAAGAATTAAGATACAGGTGGCAACAAGAGAAAGAAAATCCCTAATTTATTTTGTAACCTTTACAAATATTTTTCTCTCAAACTAGCTTAAAAGAAAAACTTTGGTTTTTTTATCTCAACAAGTCTCTATATAATAGTTTAATCCTAGCTCTAGCTTGACTTAGGATGGAAGAGTTTTAACATAATCAAAACTCCTAAATCAAGTGAAACTCTTTTCGTTTGTTTTAGTTGTTTGAATTCAACCAACCCTAGTTTCAAATAAACTTTGTTCTTAGCCCTTCCTTCCATCCTTGGCCAAAATATCAACCAATAATTGGGCTAAAAGAATCAGCCCAACAAGCTTGGTCCATATGCTTTGTAAATGGCATAATAATTAAGGTTTTTGGGTTAAACTTATGTTTCCATGAATTCAATCCAATTAATTCAAAACTTATTTATTCTAAATAAATAATAATATTTATTTAATAAATATAATTATAAAATTAAATTAATAAATTAGAAACACAATTTAGCTAGTACAAGCACGTCCCTGTTGATTTTATCACTATAAATACTTAATTCAGTTAAAACTATTTGTAACATAATTTTAATAATATCACAATAATATTTGAAAAGAGAAAAGAATTTAATTGTCTATCAAACCTCAAATCTAGCTGACATCCTATTCCAACTAGAATCAGTGTTTGTCTACCTTTACACTTAATGTCTTATTTTAAACATTATTTTAATAAGACAATCTTATTATTAGTGTTTGTATTAGGCAACAAAAATCTCGATTTCACAAATATAATTTTGTCTTAAATAATTAAACTTTTTCAATTAAGTCCTTCATTCAAATTATCTTTTATTTAATTAAGTCATGATTAAATCCTAGATTTACTCTAACAGATCTACCTTATATGTGTGACCTACTAGGTTCCTAACATTTTGGCAGTGAACATAAATAATCTCATTAATCATGTTCATAAATCAAGAGTAGGATCTAGAAACCCATCATGACCACCCAACAATCGAACCATTAGTGTGACCTTATAGAAACCTATCAATAGCCAACATATCAATGTAGTACGATCATTTAACCATATATTCAAGATTGAAGATGAGCATTGTGCAGTGTCTACCTAAACCTCTATTCATATTAGTTCTTGCAATTCATGGTTAATGATCATGGATCTATGAGGAACTATTCCTTATAATCCGTTAAGCTCTAGCTAGAGAATTTAATCTAATTAACCGTGGTTAAAAACACTCGAGATATGTGTCCGATGTTACTCAAAGTGGTGAATCTTTTTTGGATCACTCATTCATCCACCATATGATTCATGTTATACCTAAAACCACCCTACCATAAACATTCTCTATTATGGACCTGTTTATGATGGAACCAAAACACTATTGTACACGAGAAGCATATGAAAACATATTCCATATACACATAAGTGACTTATACTAAATAAAGTTCCTATTCGGGCCATGTTCAATGAACTTGTTTCCACATAACAAGCACCTATATGTTATCCTCAAGTATCTCATATACTTCAACTTTTATGAGTTCAAAGAGTTGCATGCATCCCATGCATCCCATGCATAGAGACTTAGCATATACTAGTCTTTCTGATTGTCAATTCACTTTCTTGAAGAGACAATGACTAGGAAATTTTTAGAAACATGACTTTGATGCATAAGGATGTCATTATTGGAATGGTTTACTAACTTTGCGAGGCCATTGCATTTCAATTGCTTCATCCAATAGTGTTTACATAAGTGTCAATCATGCCACCAATATGAAGGAAAACCTATGTTACTTTAATTTAGTAACTTGAATGTAGTTATTTGACAATGTGTCCCATGTCCCAATTTAAATGGTTCAAGGGCATGCACCAACATGTAAGTCATGTTTTTCCTTTTTAGCTGTTAGACTTCAATTTTTTTAATTAAGTTACATGTTTTCAATAGAAATAAGGTAATATCCCTGAATTAAAATGGTCTATAGATTTCTTTGAACATATAGAAAGGGTCTCATTGATCATTTTAATGACGGAATATCCTCTTTAAATATCTAAATAAAAAATTTCTCAAGTTTTTTTGGGAAATAAAACTTACATACTCCCTAAGCTTTTCTATGGGATACAAAAAATATTTTGATGTTCAAAGTTAATTAAAATCTTATTTACTCACAATTAGAATAATATAATTTTAAAATATGAGAATTATAATTACATGTCAAAATTAAAATTGACTTTAATTGAGATTTAAGGAAACAAGTAAAAGTACTAATATAAGGCCATCATGTGGGTGTGCATCTCTCCCTGCATGTAAGCATCTTTTAAACCCTTTTCATGTGATTTTGGGCTATCCCTAGACCTTAGAGTCCATTTTCAAGGGCTATGGAACCCTCAAAGTATAAACTACGATAGGTGACCAAAGTCACCTAGCATAAACAGATTGGTTATGACTCCTATGTTCATTTATCATTTAGCTATTCAGGGTTAATTTAGGCATGTGATACACTTCACAACTTAATCCTAATTCTAAATCAATTTTTTATATTTGTCCAACTTTGGCATGCTAGGTTTATGTTTAGCACTTTATGACAGTAGGGAAAGTCAAATTGGTTTTGACAAGCTTTTTAGTGTACACTATCTTAGTTAAGTTCAACCTTTCATCATATATCTTAAAAAAGGTAAGAGCACGGTGCAATGTCTATTCCTATCCTTTTTTATATTAAGCCCTGTATCCTTGTATATGTTAACTCCATAATCTATCTTACCCTAGCCAAGGACTTTTGAGTAACCTGGGTTGGGAACAAGTGAGATATGTCTCTTCATATCACTTGGGGAGATGAATCCTCTCCTTATCCACCTTTAGCATGCTTTATATCAAACCTAAAACCACTCTACCATAGGCTTCCATCAAAGTGGACCCAATCATGATGATTTTTTAAGTTTGATAATTCACATAAAGGTGACTTTATATCACAAGTCTAAGGGTCACTTACACTACTGACACATGAAAGTATATCTATAGACACTTGAGAAAAATAATAAATGGAAATCTTATAGTAGGTCATGTTCAATGAACTTGTTCTCATAACAAGAACCAATATGCTATCCCAAAGTGTCATGGTACTTCAACTCATAAGATCAATTACATATATCACATGCATAAAGGTTTAACATTTATATCGGTATGCATTGCCAATGCCCTACCTTAACAATAATAACCATTAGTGATTTTAGAAACTTGACTTTAGTGCATAAAGATTTCCCAATTGTAGCATTTTATAATTCCCTTACAAGGCTAATTTGTTTCATAGACTTTATCTTCTTAAGTCATAAATAACAATTATCACAGATTCTTATAGATAAAGAAAACCTTATTAGTTAATTAAAAAATAATGTATGTTACATGAAATAACTAAACGTTAGCACATTACAAGCAAATCTGATTAGTCTGCATGGCTTACATAAACTTAATATACCTCAACTCTGTTTGGTTTTACAAAAATCATTATTAATCAGTATATAAACATAAAGGTCAGTAAGAGCAAGTTTATTTTTCTAATTCTATATGTTGACAACATTATTCTTGTTAGTAATGATCTTGGCTTATTACAAGAAACCAATAAATTTCTTTCTATGTCTGGAATGAAATATATGGAAAAGGCCATTTATCTGATAAAATCAAAATATTCAATAATAAATCACAAGGGCTATTCGTTGTGTTGTTAGATTTAACCATGCAAGTGTACATATTTTTAGCAAGCAACATATTGAAAAGTAGAGTATTGTTCCCATAAGGAATTGCACTAAATTCGCTAACTACTAAAATTAAAACAATCTAATCTTATCTAAACAACCGATTAGAATATTATAACATAAAATAAAACTAAAATTAACTAAATAACAAAGCAACGAAATTAAATAGAGTTTACTTAATTAATAAGAGAAGCCTTGGATTACAATTTTTCTCAACACTTTATTTGAATCAATTCTACCCTCTTTAACTTGATTAATGAAAATAAGCTGTTAACCTAGAGTTCTAATTTATTCATAAGTATCTTCCAATGGTCTTATAAAAATATCTCTCTTAACCAATTTACCATATTCCTATGAAAAGAAATTCATTAAATTTAAAGTCTAATTTGGTTACATGTGACATGCTCTTATTCCTAAAATGCAAATCAAGTCATCGTAATAAATAAATATAAAACAAATGTCATTCAATCCAAGTCTAAACACGAAATTCCTTTTCCCAAGTTTATTAGGATACAAACCAATACAATTGGTGGCTAATCAAATAGAAGCATTAAGAAAAGATTAAACAAACAACTCAAATATCATTAAGTCAAGGAAAGTGATTTAACTAATCCTAGCTACATGTTGAGCTCTATTGCACCTCTAGAAAAATAAATTTAGTTCATGGTAATTAAATAAAATGCAATCATCAGAGTTTCAGCATCATAAACATTGCAATAAAGATAAAAAGATTAATGAAAAGAGAAAACTAAGAATTATCAGGTCTTGATCTTCAACTTCTCTAGTCAATTCTCCAATTACAAAGTCTTGATGGCTACACTCTTTTTCATAAAACTAGAGAAAAATAACCATAAGGTATCTCTACCCTCCAATTCTAATGCTGAAGTCCTATATAAAGCCAAAACCCTAAAAAGTAAGAACTCATTTTACAAGTAACTTGAGAAATTCATTTTTGGAAGTTGCCAAACTAGGTCTATTGTGCTTTTTTATTAAATTATTACACAATGGAAACTCCTTCAGGCTTTAGGCTATAAAATACAAAAAATATTAAAAAACTATATAGATTTACATTTAAATAAAATAAATAAAACTAATTTTGAAATAACTAAAAATTAATTAAATCTAAATTAAAAACCTCTAGGACGTAGCTATTTTACTCCATAAAATGAGACTAAATAACCCTATTTTATGGAGTTATTAGGTTGTCAGAGAAAACTTGTAGTAATAAATTATAGAGAGATCTAAGATGGATAAATATTTAACAGGAATTATTATAATTCTAATTGGGGATAGATTTATTCACTTGCAATGTCCAAACAATGAATTGGAATGAGAACAAATGAAACCAATTCCTTATACATTTGTTATTAAGAGTTTGATGTATGCTCAAACTTATGCTAGACTAGCTGTTAACTAGAATGTTGGGCAAATATGAAAGTAATCGAATAGTGGATCACTGGAAATCTCAAATACTTGTAAGGAATGAAAGATCATATGCTTACTTATTGTAGATCATACTTGTTAGATGTGCAAATTCAATAAACTTTATATTTAGTCATCTATTCCTTCTTGATGGAAAAGTACAAAGCAATTTGTTATTATTACATCCACCATAGAGGTTGAATTTTTAGCATGCTTAGAAGCAATTATTTAGGGCGCTTCAAATTATTGATAGTATTGTTAAGCCATTGAAAATTTATTGTGACAAATTTGCATATGGAAATAAAATACTTTTTCATTAAAAATGTTTAAACAATTGTTATAAAACATATTAGCACCAACTTAATGGTTGCACATCCATTAATGAACGGATTGCCACCCAAGATATTTAGTGAGAATGAATGTCATTATTAATTTATAATATTCTTAAGTTTGTAAACACTTAATTTTGTGTAGGGCCCCCAATTAAAATTTCCCCTTTTTTACAAAGTGATCAATTTTTTTTAGTTATAATCTTCTCAGATAAGGTATGTTGCAATATATCAAGATATAAACCTCAATATAGTAGAGTAGACAATATTTCAAATCATTATAAGGCCTCAGTCAATCACAAAAGTCATTCATCTAAACCTTTTGTACTGAAATATGAGAGTGATTTGGTTAAGGAGCCACCACCTATCTATTTTGGCTATATATGTGATCGATCACCTATTGAAATCATTCGCTAAAAAGTTACACAAAAGATCTATAAAGTTGGGCTCGGGAGTTGGTTAAACCACAAGGAAGGACTAAATCTTTTTCATGATGCCTAATACTTGTTGCCAACTAATCATATGTATGCAAATTTGTTTTTCTTGCTTTCAATCATATATGTTCAATCATAATCCCCTTTTTATTTATTCTAAACTCAAATGAATACCAACATAAAATGCATCCCAGAACTTTTATTGGACAAGCTTGAATTTACAAACAATTTAGAGCAAAAATCATTTAAAAAGGAAAAATTCTATAAAAATGCTTGACTTTAAAAATACTTACCTATTGACTCCATTTTCAATATGTTTTTTTATCAATTTGGACTCCATTTAAAAGAAATCACAAAAATAGCAAACTTACACAAAATTAAAAAAAAATTACAATTTTTGATAATATGAAAAATCAACTTTATTTATTTCAAGCTAGAAACTTCAATGTGAGACACTAAGGACCTTATATAAGACACGCCCAGACTTACTGACACACTAAGTCTAACTCTCAGAATCAATTTTAAGGCATATGAATGCCTCATACTAGTACGCACTAAATTTAAAAAAATAGAAACAGGGATAGATTTTACATTTCTAGCTCTTTGAATTTATGTCAGATTATTTCTATCATAGTCAATCATCAAAACCATATTCTAATGAATACTGACTCACTATAATTCAAACTAAAAATTTCAAAAAATGACATAAGATCATTTTAGTTGTCACGTGGATTTTTTTAATTGGATACCACTATATCACACATATCCAACCAGCTTTTCTTCTAAAATTTCTTTATGGTCCATTCAGAATACCCACCAGACAAATCATAAATTCATGGAAAGCTTATTCATTCTACTTTTACTTAAAAATATGAGAAAATACAAAAAAATATTATCCTCATCAAAAATAGTTTATAATACTAATTAGGGCTAAAAAGCTTAGGTTTTGGGATTTTACTGTATTCATTTGATCACGAAATCGAACATTTGAATAACCTATTACATAGCCCAATGAATAAGGAATATGAGAAAAATACTAACAAAAATTTATAAAGTCCATAACCTAATCAAAATATATCTTTTTTATGAACCTACTATGTTAAACTGCAATAATAGCTCTAACGCAACTTTTGATCATAAAGCTTTTTGTCATATTTTTAGAACATGTTTCCAGATGCTCAAATGTCTATAAACCAAACCAAAAATAGTCCACAAATATTGTATATAAGGAGTCAAAAAAGACTTCTTAGTGCCAAGAGCTAGAACTATGTTTTTCCACACTAGTAATATGCTTTGGAGTCATGCGAAATACTCTACTTTTATCACTTATATTTACTAGTATTTATTATTAGCAAGTGAATGGTACACCAATGCCATTCACTTGTGTGCTATAATTAGCAAATAAAATAACTTTAAACAATACCATTTGATTCACTTAACTATCATTTAATGACTCACATTAAGGCTCACCAAGTTTAGACTCATCCAAGCATATGTAAACATTTAAAAATATTTTTTATTTGCTCCAAATGAGCTTTAATTCAACCTATTTTATTTAATATCCCAAAACTAATCATTAAAGGGCTTATTAAACAAAACCAAACTTTGATTCACCTATTGATTAATTAAACCAAAGCTTGCCCTTAGAGGATCTTTTAAGAAAAACAAAGACTTTAACAGAACCTAAACACACTATCATGCATTTTATCAAACAAATAGAATACTAACCTCTGATCCTAACAACTAACCATCCATAGAACATATTCTAACTACAAATTCAACATAAATTCAACATGGTCGAATTCACCTAAGCTAATCTAAACATTAATTTCTCATCAATTAACAATCAGGCATAAGAAAACAAGCTTGGATTTAATTTAATCAACGTGTTTAACAATCAAATCATGCTTTCAACCTTTAAGCTCTACAATTGAACAAACAAGCTTCTAAATTCATTCAATAAAGTATAGATGTCAGCTTACCCAAGTCAACTCAATTTAATTCATCTAAGTTTTACCAATTAAGCATCAATTATGTAGTGCCTAATTAATCCCATAAAGAATACCTCATGGCAAAACATAGCTAGAGGAATCTCTTCTTGTTTGAATGGTTTTCCTAGTTTAGGAACCTATAATTCCATCATTTAGCTCCAGATTCAGGTTTTAATCAACTAGGTTTTAGTTCAAATCAACTCACTAACTGTAATTAGCAAGATCATCCAAAATTAAATCATGTAAGCTTAAGATTAAACTAACCTAAGCTAGCCAAACCAAGCTCCCTTATTTTCCTTGTGTTTGAACACCATACTATACTAGAAAATTATGATTTATCATTTGAACTTTGAGATTTCTGCTCAGTATCTCAAATCTTAGCTTAATTAAACTTGAATCATCAAATTCCTAAAAAACCTAGTTTGGCTGAAACTTAGATCTAAAAATTTCATCTTGCTCAAAATTAGGTTAAGTTCTCTAACCATAATTCAAGTTAGATTTCAGCCATTAATCATGTAATCTTGCTTAGGATGACACAAAATCAAGAAAACCATAGCTCAAAATCAGATCAAAACATCATGGCATTAAGTTTCAAGGTGGCCGAAACTTAGTGAACATGAATAGGCTTGGCTGAAACATCAATCAAGCATAGAAAGTAGGAATCAATCGTCAAAACATGCTAATTAACTTAAGAGAAAAAGGACTTAAAAAGAAAATAAGAGATTATACCTACTCCAAGCTAGACCTTTTTCGTAAAGATGATAAAAGCTTGAGAGAAAAATAAATTATTTTAAAAATTCTAAAATTTGCTAAGTGTTTAGAAGTTACCATATTATGGCTAATCACCCTTATTTATAAGCCTTGAAATTGGTAATTTAATCTTTAATGACCATAAGGTGACCTAAGCTTAATCAGTAACCTCTTGAATAATTTTAAGGGAAATTACATTAATGCCATTAATGAATAAATGAACAAAATTGGCACATTATGCATGTGCTAGAATATGGCTAAAACGTTATTCTTATACTAATCTATGTACAAGTTTTTATTCCATTCAATTGATCATGTTTTTCCATGTAAAAGTACAATTACAATTTGTCATCCTATAGCAAAAATGTGTCCTAATGGCTTTCTTTGGAAAAATCTAAAATTTTTTATTTGGAACCTTTCGGATTAAGCCTTCAAAAATTCTTGACATTTTAAATTCCTAAGGTCCTTTCATAACTCAGCCCCAATTACACCTTCTTAACCTAAAGTCCATGTTCCATTTCATTTTGGTGTAATCAATTTTAAAATATGAGGTATAGAACTCTTTCAATTTCAAAATCTAACTTTAGGCTAAAGAATTGATATTTTATAGTTGATTTTTGCTACTATGTTGACTTTTGATTTGAACTTCTAAAACAAGTCTCTTTTTTATCCAAATGACCTCAACAATCACTCTAATCTTCTCAAGAGATTTTTACCAACTAATTTTTGACATTCTCAGATTTTAGGGACCTAATTCCTTGGTTTGTGAAATTTGACACCAACCTTATAAATCAGACAACTAAACCCAATCGCCTGATTACATTAAACTTAGCTTATGGTAACCAACCAATACCTTAATTAGACCTTTCTATCTCTAAAATTCATTTGAGAATATCCAAAACTAAAAATTCCACTTAACCTCTAAAACTTGGAAAAGCCAATTAGTGACCTAGACAAAATAAGGTGTCTATAGTTGCCACCCTTTAGTTGTTTCTTAAAACTTAGGAACAAGGCAAAGACTAAATAGACACGATTTTGTCTGGAACCTAATAAACCCCTTTATAAGAATTTTTTCTTTTTTTACATATATGTAATATCCTGACTCCTTATACCTAATCTAAATGTAAATGAAGTATCATTCCTCATCAACCTTTCACCTATTTAATGATGTGCCAATTCTGCTAGTCTTTTACTTAACTAAACATATTAGACTTTAACAAGAAAATTAAAAATACCAACTTTATTGGTCTGTTACCTAACCAAAAAAGATGAATTGGCATATTGCTTATTTCATTGGTCTTCTACCTAACCAAAGAGGATTTGACCCATTACCTACCTCACTAGTCTTCAGCCTAACCAAGTGAAGAGGACTTGGATTACTAGCTCTATTGGTCTTCCACATCACCAAATAAAGCAGACTTATACATAATGCTTACTTCCATGGACTTACACATTACTAATTATTAGCTCTATTGGTCTTCCACATTACCAAATATATTGGACTTATACACAATGCCTATTTTAATGGTCTTACACATTACTAAATGAAGATAACTTAAAAAACCTACTTCACTAATCTTTTACAAAATCAAGTGAAAATGACAAAAAATAACTGACTTCATTGACCTTTTATCTAGCTGGATGAAACGTGCGAAAGGATCACAAAATTCGCTAGTCTTTTACCAACCAAGTGAAGTTGATGAAAAAATCTCCATCTAATCTTTTACCTGATCGAATAGAACTGACTCAAAACCTACTTCATTTACCGTCCATATAGTTAAATGTAGAGGACAATTGACACTACTGGTCCTTTGCCTAACCAAGTGAAGCTAACAAAAGAAAAAAAAACCTCACTTAACCTTCTGCTTAATTAGATGAAGCTATTTCAAACCTAACTACACTTGTGTTCCATGTAACCAAGTAAAGTAGATAAAAGAAAAAGTTTAGGGCATAACCTTTTACAAGGTGCTAATTTCACTAGTTTTCTTCCTATCAAATTGGACTACACTTTTCTTTTTTTCCTAACCTACCAACTATATTGGCTTTAACTCACTAGGAATGAATGATATTAGTTCTGGTATCATCTGCTGGAGAATGATCTTTGTTTTAACTAATGTAACTAGCGATATATTTCTTTGAATTGCTCCTTATAATACCATATGAATGCATATGCATGATTCCTACTTTCATGCTAATATACAGTCACAGTAAATGATTCATCTCAATGTCATTCCAATCCACTATATTTTAATAAAACACTTGTCGTGACAAATCTACATTCATTCATTCTTTTAAATTCTTAATGGTTTTTATTACCATCTTTTTCTCCCATTCTCATCTTTCTTTCTTTTGAAGGTGTTTAATACATGTTCGTTTGAATCGAGCAACATCTTTCAAGCTTTATTATGATCCATACATCCATGCCTTTCTTTACCACTTTTGCCTTTCATCCGCATGCTTTTTTTCTTTTTTGAAACATTAGATTTCTTTATTTAAGTAATCTCAAACCTTAGACCACCCAAAATGTGAAGCAGACATCAATGTCCTAATAGAATATTAGTCTTTCTTATCTCAATATCAAGGCATCTTATGTGCATTCCTCATCAATTTATTAATCATCATTAAATAATCAATAAGCGATCACATATAAAAGGATAAGCCAAAAAAAGAGTTTATTATGAATTTATGTCAACAATTAAAAATACCTATCAATCAATTATCTAAAAAAAAGTTAACAATTTACAGCATGGTTTAGTGAATGCTTAACAAAGAAAGAAATTCAATAGGTAGGCCTTTTAAGTAATGAAATCACACATCTTTAGAAATCTGGTTTAACTCTTCCAGATACCATTTTTTAAATTAGCTTATTTAGACTGAAAACTTGTTAGAACTATGCTACATCTTCTTTGGCTACAAACATTATCCCAAACAAGAGTAAATTGTTCTTAATAAGCATATGAACCTAGCACTTTAGCATGTAGTGTAGAATCTTGCAAATCCAACTACCTTTGTCATTTGCCCTTTTCATAAATCTAGTAATGTTTGGCATTTATCTTTACTCCATCTCTTCAAACATAATACTTCTTCACCCTATCTGAGTTCACCAAACCAGGTAACTCATTTTCATCCATGTCGGTCAATATCAATGCTTTTTCAAAGAATGCTTTCTTCACCATGTAAGCCTTTTCCCAATTTGGAGTCACTTGCCTAGTTATCCATCTGGATTGGAAGAATCTTTCTAAAAACAAGCTCACCCTTATGAAATTGTCAAGGATGAACTTTCTTATCGTGTGCTTTCATCATTCTTTTTTGATACACGTACTCATGACAAATAGCTCTTAACATTTTCTTCTCAATGAAGTTGAGCTGTACATATTGGTATTTGACACATTCAGCCTCCTCCAATTTAGCTTCCATCAATGCCTATAATGAGGGAATTTCCACCTTTGTTTGTAGCATCACTTCCATCCCATAAAGCAAGGAAAATGGTGTAGCACTCGTGGAGGTATGAATTGAAGTTCAATAGGCATGCAAAGTAAATGACAAATTCTTATGCCAATCTTTGTCATTTGTGGTCATCTTTTACATGATCTTCTCTATGTTCTTATTGGTTGCTTCCACTACTTCATTCATTTTTGAGTGGCATACTATCGAATTATGATGCTTGATTTTGAATTGCACACGTACTTCATACATTAATTTATTTGTCAAATTTGAAGCATTATTTGTGACGATTCTTTCTAGTATTCCATATCGGCATATGATTTCCCTTTTAACAAATTTGCATACCATTAACTTATCCCATTTGTATAAGAAGCAATTTTCACCCATTTTGTTAGGTAATCTATTACCACCAAGATGAAATGGTACTAATTCGAAGCTTTAGGCATAATTAGGCATATCCATGCCCCATATTGAAAATGGCCACAAAAATGTCATTAATGCAACTGTGATGGGGCCACAATAATCTTATCTGCATATATTTGACATTTCTAACATTTTCGTGCATACTTTATGCAGTCATCCTCCATGGTCACTAGTAATATCCTAGTCTCATGTTCTACGTGGCTATTATATGTCTAATAGGGTGTGTTCCACATATCTTTTCATGAACTTCTTCCATTATATTGTTATCTTTAATAGCATCCACACACCTTAAAAGCACTTCATCTCTACTTTTTTTATATAAGACCTCACTACCAAGGATTAAATTCATGGCCATTCTCCAAATAGTTCTCTAGTTATTTTTAATAGTATGATCCTGAATACTACCGATCTTTGACATACTAAAGAATATCATAATACCATGATTGACCATCTTTTTCGGCCTTCACATTATGGAATAAGTAGGAATCTCTTGAATACTCATCTTAATTGGCAGTACCTCTGCCCCATTGATCACCTTTATCGTGGTAGACAAAGTAACCAAAGCATTGACAATCTGATTCTTTTCCCTAAGAAAATGCTGAAAATCAATCTTCCCAAATCCCTTTATCAGTTCAAGAATCAACTTCTATTATGCCAGCTACCTATCATGGGTTTCTTATTAACCCCAAAGCTGATATATCACTAGAGCTAAATCTTTGTTTTGCTCCATAGCAACTTGCAACCCCATAACACACACTCTATACTATGCTATGTTATTGGTGCAATCAAAGTTCAGTTTACTAGTAAGCAGATAATGATCCTCGTTTAGGGAAATCCACATCACTTTTATTTCGTACCCTATGGCATTAGTGGCATCATTAAAATATATCTTTCAAGTTTCATACTCAAGTCTCTATTCCCACTGAGATATTCTTATCAATTCCTCATCAAAAAAATCAAAATCCAATGGTTCATAACCTTCCATAGCCTTATTTACTAGGAAGTCAACTATGGCCTTGCCTTTTATGGTCTTTTAGTTTACATATGCTATGTCAAATTTTAGAAGCAATGCTTACCACCTTGTAGTCTTTCTAAAAGAGCTGGTGCTTCATACAAGTACTTAATTGAATCCAACTTTGCAATCAACATAGTCATGTGATACAACATATGCCACCTAAGCCTAGGTGTAGCCAAAGCTAATGCATAACACATCTTATCTACTATCATAATATGCCTTGGATACGAATCCTTACCAACCCAACATAAAAGGCGGATGTACCCCTCATTCTTATATATATCATTATATTTTTTGGGGGGTTATATTATTGTTCTTTTGTTTTCAAAAGCCAAGTTATCGAGATGAATTATTCTCTCAACTTAACCCTAAATTGCAATTATGAAATGACCATTTATTTTTCTTAGGGTTGCTACCAATCTATTTTGGCTAGGTGAGATTGGTCACCTATAAAACCTTAAAAAACCAACTTCAAGCTTTACACTCATACCCGAGATCATATGAAAGGGTCTAGGAGATGGTTGCAATCACAAGGATTGATCCTTCTCATGATGCTCAATAATTGGTACCTTACTGATCACAGGTTAACTTAAATTTTGATATTTATTTAGTTTTAATATCTTATATTTAATTATAGCTCCTAGATATAATATTTTATAAAACAACTTTATTATTTCATATGAGAAAAATGGGTTTTCAATATTTTTGAAAGTCAAAATATCTTTTGTACCTTACCAGAGGACTTGAGGAATACATAAGGTTCTACCAATTTTTTCACACCCCACTAGAGAGCTAATGGAATATTAAAGGCTTTAAGAAATCAAAATATCTTTTCTACCCCATTTAAGAGCCAAAGGAATACAAAATGTTTTATCATTCTCTTTTGTACCCCACGGGAGAGCCAGAGGAATACGGAAGCTTTTAGAAATCAATATATCTTTTGTATCCCACTAGAGAGTTAGAGGAAGTTTTATTTTTCCTAAATTCAAAAAGTCTCAATTTTCTTTTTTTAAAAGGATATCTCATTATTAAAATAATCCATAGAATTCTCTCATATGCTAAGGGAAATCCATGTATTACTTTAATTGAGAACATTGCCTTGATTTAAAAAAAATCCAATTTTATAATAAATAATAAATTTTTCCTAGGACTTGATTTTAACTACATGTACAAAACTAGGCTCTAAGGACTCCATTTTTGGTTGAAAGACCAAAATGTCCCCTAAAGTTTTCCTTTGATATAAAAGTATCCTAGTGACCTTAAAAGACTTAGTTCTAAGGAAAGTTTACTAAAAATGCTCATAGGGTTTACCTTTAACGTGATAATATCCTAATAACCCTAAAGAACTTGATATTATCATGCATGAATGAATCGATTCCTACTATGCATCTTTGACATATGAATATCCCAATGATCACATAAGACTTGGTTCTAATGTAGATTACTAAAATGTCTCTAACATCTACCTTTGACATTAAAGTGTCCTGTAATCTTAAAGGACTTAATAACTTTATAAATGAACAAACCCATTCCTACTATGCACCTTTGACCTAAATTATGCCAATGATAACATAGGAATTGTTTCTAATATAAATTACTAATATACCCCTAAGGTGTATCTTCGACGTATAAATATCCCTCTACCCTAAAGGACCTGAAATCATTATAAAAGGATAAACCTATCTCTATTATACACCATTGACATATAAGTATCTCGATGATCATAAAAGACTTGGTTTTAGGGTAAATTACTAAAATATCTCTAAGCTGCACCTTTGGCATAAAGTAGTCCAACACCCTCAAGGGCTCAAAAATGGTATGACATAACAATTTTACCCTAAATAGGTAACTTAAACAATAGATGACCTAAAATGCAAAATTTGCTACAAAGTTTCTACTTTTTCTCAAAATTGCATATTAGCCCTAAAATGGCTAACAATGCTAGAAGTGTTCCTAAATGACCACAACACCCTAGCAAGTAATTATATGCGAGGAAAAACTGTTCTGACCCTAAAATGTAAGGTTTTCTTAATAGACCCTAAACATTTTAACTTCACAACAAGGTCCTTACATGACATAAAACACAAAATTAAACATAAAAAACATCAAACTAACATGGAAAACATTCCAAAAGTCATATAAAGCATTTAGCCATGAAGCGTTAGGCCAAACTTATATGGCCTAGAAATAATTTTTTATTTTTATAATTTAGTCCCTACATGACATAAAACATAAAATCAAACACCAAACACATCTAAACCAACATAAAGATCATATCAAAAGTTACAAGGAAGGTTTGACCAAGTTTCTTTAGCCTTGGAATTATTTTTTAACCTTTCTACATCTAGCCTTTAAACCTTTTAAAACTACTAGAAGGCCCCAAAAAGGTTAAAAATGCATGAAACACATTCAAACATGCTAAAATGCATGAAAAACACCTATAAAAATCTCAACATGGATTTGGCCAAGCTTTGATGGCCACAAAAAATTTTTTACAATTTAGTCCCTATGTTTTCATAATTATAAAATAACCCAAAAAATAAAAAATTAGCAAATCAATTTTGTAAGAATTGGCCAAGCATGGATATACCCTTCCAAGGCTTGAAATTTTGGAAAAATTATTTTTAGGCCCTTGTAAATTTCAAACTTTACAAAATAGTCCTAAATCTAATTAAAGCATGAAATAAAATTTCATTTAAGGTCACAAACATATTCGGGTGGATGTACATCAGCTAAAAACAGTTTTATTCATCACATATTTTTCATGAATATCAATATAAATGCATGACATAATTTTTATGAAGCTTAAACATGCATAAAATCATGATAAATAATGAAGATATCAACATAAATCAACATGAAAATATTAAGAAAAATAATGCAACGAAATATACATGAAAATAATATTATTTCCATCAACAAATACAAATTGTCTTGATGAAAATCAACTTACTGCTAATAAAAATTAAATAAAATAAAAAAATTAAGAAACTCTAATCACGGCTTTTATACTTAGCCATTAAACATGGATTAAAATCCATGACCTCAAGTATTCAGAAAGCTCCCTAAAAGGAAGAATCAAGAATGAGATGAACAAAAATTAAAATTTTACAAGAGAAAGTACCTTAAAAAGCTTAAAACCCTAAAAAAGCTTTAATGTCTTTTAGTGTTTTTTTCTTATGGATGCTAAAGCCTTCTTATCAAACATTCTCCCTATTTTTTGTATGGGGGATGTTCAGCCAAAAAAAGATGAAATCCCACTTTGCCAAATGGCCTTTTCTTTTTTAATTTTTCTTAGATTTTATTAGCTTTTTTGCTTTTTTTGATAAGCTAATATTTTTGTTATTATGTATATTACATCACACATAACATCATCATCTAGAACCTTTAACTTAAAAAGAATGTAATTTAGATAATATTAAACTTAATGATACAATTCAATCCCAATTAAATTATTTCTTGTATAACCAAATTACCAAATTCTAAAATCAAATTAAATATATAAAAATTTATGAAAATGCAAGAATAAATAACTAATTGCAAATATTATGAAAAATAATTGAAAATTTTGAAGAGAAAAGACCAAATCGTAAGAAATAAAATGTTATAAATTAACAAATTTAATCATGTAAAAGGCCTAATTATACATTTGTAAGAAAATTTAAATTCAAAAGAATTAATAAAAATTTTAAACAGAGAGAAAAATCATTAGGCATTATTAAAAAAAAATCAAAATGGGCCTAATTGAGCTTTGTTGGAAAATAAAAGGAATAATCACAAATGGGCTTGCTAAGTTCGTAGAGAATGAAATGGGCTTGATAAAAAATAAAAAATGAGCTTAGTAGGGTTATTGGGCTTGTTGAGAATTATTTTGGGCCTATTAGCAAATTTTGAAAGTTTTAAGCCCATTAAAGAAATTTTACTCAAAATAATTTTAAAATTTAAACTTGGGAAAATTCAAACAAAAATTTTATAGATAAAAAGAAAACTTGTATTTTAAAACCAAGAAAATTTCAAAATATGTTTAAATTTATAAAAATGAACGAATTTCAAAAAATCATTTAAGATATTAATTAATAAAAATGAAAAACTTAAAATCTAGTTTAAATTTAACTAGAAAAAATTTCATGACCCAAAAACTCTTGGTGTAATGAAAAATTCAAATTTAATGAATAAAGTTGACAACTTGATATTATTTTTCTTAAATATTATTTTTACTTTTCGGAGTGAGTGTTGACATAAATACTGCACAAATATCAATAAAAATGTACGACAGTCAATTTTCAATATTTCACAAAAAAAAATTAAAAAGTTAAAAAAAAATTTAGCCATAATAACATCCGCAAAAATAAATTTCAAAATATAAAAGAATAAATAAAAGCTAATTTTTATCTTAATATTTGTCTTTTTATATGAAATCGACCTCGAAATGATACCTTTTCTGTCACTTGCACCTGCAACTACTTAAACAAGACTAAAAATCTCATCCAAATGTTTAATCCACCTAAAGGAAGTCTACCCTCCCCAGGTAGCCACTAAGTTGTTGGTTTTGGATTTTTTTGAACTATCAAGAGAAAGGGCCCAAACAAAATAAGGTGTCAACATCTACTAATGAGTAACCTTGTCATCAGTAAACTTCTTCCTAAGCTAATAAATCGCCTACTCTTTCTTACTTGTTTTATCATGATAATCTAGACCACAGCCTACAAACCTTTCAAATACTATCAAATTCAAGATTTTGCCCAAGCCGTCATCTAAGGCATCAAAGTCATCATCTTAGGCATCCTTGGAGTCATTTAGATAAGCACATGCATGTTTCCCATTATTTCTAATTAAGGTGTAGCATTTAGAAAGCCTAAGGTATGTGTAAGTCACATTGGCGTATAGGTATCGATACGAAGCTTTCACATCAATAAAAATTTAAATTTTCACATGCAGTATCGATGCTAGAGGGTCTGATATCGATATAGGCCTTAGCACTAGCTATAATCGTGATTTTTGGCCAAATGTATCTATAAACAAGTATGAGTGTCTATATAGGCCTCTGTGGTATCGATAAGGTCTCAAGTCTCGAGACTAGGAACACTTTTTGTCCTTGGTATTGATACAAACTTCATTATACCAATATCGATGGGCAAAATTTAACTTGTGTATTGAGACAAAATGTTTTATATGGATACACTAAGGCATTTTCGAGCCAATTTTTAGCCTTTGCACCATTGATCTAAAAATCTAACTTAAACATGTTTTTTACACAAAAAATATCAAAATTCATACTAAGCCTCAGCCTTGGACTTATGATTGGATGAACAAAAAAATAAATAGGGTAAAAGGAGAAAATATATGAAAATATTTAAATTTTAGCCATTTTATTTGAGTAGCAACTTTAGACTCAACTTTTTCCTTTCTTTAATATTGATTAGCGAGAAAGTGATGAAAAGAAGAAGCTTTTTAGTTATGGCATTGATGGAAGGGAGTTTTGAGAGAAAGGATGAGTGGAATAGAGGATTTTGAAAGGGTTTTGGGTGGTGGTTTGAAGGAGCTACAATAATGGAGAAGGGTTTTTAATTTTTTTTTAGCTGAAGAATGTTGAGAGAATGTAAGAAACTGAATGTTCTCTACCAAAAATGTACCTGTGTATATTATGGGTAAAGTCTATATGTTGCAGAGTTCTCTCTTACCTAAGCCACAGTTGGCATATATAGCCATGTGAATATAAAGACAAAAAATGTGAAAGGCAAAGGTATTATGTTGGTGCATCTATTTCATGTAGGGACACGATACTATGCTTAGTTGCCAGGCAAATTCATTAGGTTGGGTAGAGAAACAGTGGATCAAGGGTGCTTTATGCAGTTGAGCATTGAGAAAAATCAATCTTACCCTTTAGCAACTTGCATAATGTCATAAAATGCCCTTTATAGTTTTCAAGACCATTTTCAGAAATTATTATGGCCTTGGTTATAGTAGTCTTAGGATTTTGATGATCTTATTAATGCCTTTATTGCCTTGATAGCCAAAAATGCCATGTTTTATTTTCACCATTATAGTAGTACCTATTCATACATTTCTTGTCATGTTTCACCCACCTTCACATGTTCAACCCATACTTGAATATTCACCCTAACATGTCTTAAGCATGTTCATGCCTTTCTTACATTTTGGTAAGTTTCATGGAACAAAAATGTCATCTTAGAAATTCTAATATTCTTTCCTTGTTTAAACATGATCATATCATTTTTCATAGTATGATCATTGATGTCATTTATGAAGTTAATAAGTCCATGAATCCTTCCTATTCATTTCCTTGCATTTTTGCCCTTTTTTTTCCAAAATGTCATCTTTGTGTTTAAATATGTCATCTATGTTCATCACCATCCATGTCATATTTTGTTCTAAACATGTTTGCTTGTTGGTTGTAAAAATCTGATTTTAAAAAAATCTTGACGTTAAATATATGTTACCTGGAATAAATAAAGAATAACATGATTTCAGTGCTTTCACAAAATTAGTCTTCCAATTTTGGAGATCAATTAATTTTTCCATATTTGGAGTTATAGTCAAATAAAGTTAAAAGTTCTTGTTTCCAAAATAAAAAAGCCTTTTACTTATTTTAAAATGTTTAGGCCTTGATCTTGAGCTTAATGCCATTATTGGTGATATGGTTAATGAACTATTTCATCATTCGAAACTGCTTTAGGATTGTGTAAATAAGCTTGTAAAGCCCATGTCAACTTTTTTTTCTATCACAGATGTTCAGATGTCCTTCGCTTGACTTTTGCCCAAAGAAACTAAAAATACCAAAAAATGGTCCTTTTTTTTACTTGGTAGCACTATGCGCACCTCTTACAAATATTTGTTTTCAAGCTTAAGCAAATCTTTTTGGAATATTTAAATATTTTTCTTTGAAAGAGCATTGAATTATGTTTCTAACAATGTCTTGTTTCTACCTAGAGCATTCTAGATGAGGTAGTTTTGATTTTTCAAACATTTACTATTTGGAACCCTTGGAACTAGCAAACTACATTTTTATTTGGACCACTTTGGACCGTCAGATGATTTTTCTAAATTTTTTAAAAATATTTTTTAGAAAGTTTGTGAAATTCCTTTTTTGAAAAGGTTTCAATTGCAATTTAATGATATGGAATGAGTCTAAGATGATTTTCCAAAGTCCAGTACTCCTTTCCCCTGCATATGATGCCAATGTCAAAACAAATCCAAATTCAAAAATTAATTCTTGTAAGAAAGTGATTTTCTAGATTTTTGAAATATTTTTTATACTAATTCTCATCGAGTCACCTTTCCAACAGTATCTCATTTATCCTCAAAAGCTTGCAAATGGACCCGAAATAAATTTGGGAAAGGAGATAGCAAGGTGTTGTCCCCTAATTTTGGAATTAAAATTAACTTAATCTCCTGAACGGCCTTTATCGAGACGTTCAAACGTCTCAGAGTGCATCTAATTGATTCCCTATGGAATCAAGTACTACAACACAAACCTCTATGCTCAGATAAAGGCCAAAATAAAAGGATAATTTTATTCAAATTCTCAGTTTCTATTTTTAAAATAGGTTTTTCACCCAAAATATTCCTTTTCTCCATAAATATCAAAATTTTCATCAATAAAGACACTCTAACCCTAACTTTTCAAAAGGACACTTCAACCTCACTTTTCATTCAAAACTCAATTTTTTTCTCTCCTAGCCTTTCTCGGAACTTCTAATTAAAACCCTTTTTTAATATCAAAATTTGCATTAGTAGGGATACTCTAATCTCGCTTTTCATTCAAAACTTGAATTTTTTTCTTTGCCAGACCTTATCAAAACTTTTAATCAAAACCATTATTAACATCAAAATCTACATCAAAACTCGAATTTTCTATCTCCAAACCTTTTCAAGACTTCTAATCAACCCTTTTAAACATATCTAAAATTTTCACCTTTTGGTTACTCCAACCCCACTTTTTGAGGGGATACTCCAATTGCACTTTTCAAATTTCACTCGAAATCCAAATTCTCTTTTCTGGACATCCTCAGGTTTACTAATCAAAACCTTAATTTTTATCCCTTAAGTTACCACCGAATCCAAACATGCCTCAAAATTGTCATTCTAGTTATTCCTCAATAATTAAATACAATTACAAGATACATTCCTTTTATCCCTCCATTTTATGTTATTTTTTTTGTATATTTTTATATAATGCTATTGTATTCTTTTTCGCCTTACTAACACGTTTCCCTTTATAATAACAATTATGTATTCATATTTTCAAAATTGTTTTCAAAAAATATAAGGCAATGTTTAACGTTGGTATCTCTTTAGTGCCTCATAGGGAATATTCAAATTTTGAAATTAGATCTGAAAATTATTTTCATAAAAAATCCTTAGTTCCCCACACCTTCGGGGTGCATATGTGACCTAAATTTTCTTTAAAAACTTGGGTCTACAATTTTCACAAAAATTCATGCACTGAAAAGGTATTATATCATAATAATGATAAAGTGGAATAAGTCAAATTAAAACTAAAGCGACACAAGACATGGTTAGCAGGTATCAATTTAAAACATTTTAGTGGTATTAATTTTTTGCCACACGTAATCAACTTTCGAACCCAATCAATGAATCCTTGGACCTTACAAACCTTGAAATCGATGTTTCAAGTTTTATGACTCAAAATATTGTCTTGAATAGGCATCGATCATACTAGCTCAAAATTATTGATGACAACTCCAAATTTATGGCCATATCGCAGTAACCTTTTGAGACTAGTTTGCCTGAAGATCCTTCTTCCCTTTATATTATTATGCTTAATTCAGATCTTAATCAAGGGATAACCTAAAGGCTCCAACTAGCATACTATACCATATTTTTTAAGTCATGCATGCTACCTTTAAATTATAAAAAAAGGTACATAGAGACAGCCTGGCGACTCTGTTAGGAAGATAGTTAGAGAGTTAGGCCTACGACTAACTATGTCTTGCTTGATTTTTTTTAAATTTCCATCATATTTGGATATAATCTTCTTTTATCTTTATCTTAACCTTTTAACTTTCATGGTTTTGTCTTGTGATGTTAAGGACTACTCTATTCATGAATAGATATCAATTCCAATAAGTATGGTAATATAAGGGTAAAATAAAAGGTTTGATTGTTTCCCTAACACACACTGTGAACATGCATTTGCCTTAAATTCCTACCAAGCTCCATGATGAAGTTAGCATCCTAATTATTAGGAAGAAGTGAGATATCTGCCTCCATAAGTGCCCCTCTACATAGGCATAGCAAGAGCTTCTAGGTTGTAAATTACCTTCTCTTTCGTGAATAACCCTTCATATTTGTACAGGGAAATACATCAACCAAATCAAACCTTTTCTACTAAACCTATGATGGGCCTTGGATCGAGGTGCCTCAACTATCCTTACTGGACGTAAAAGTGATTCAGGTACCATTTTAGGTGTCAATTCAAACCCATACAGTGAACCTTATGAGCCAAACCATGTAAAACCATACCAATGTATTGATAGAATAACCCGAAAATAAGGTCACTTGAGGAAACACTTCTTACCTTTACTCCTATACACCATGTTATGTAGGCAATGATGGATAAACATTATCAACCTCATTGTCATTTTATTTCATGATCTTTTTCCCAAGCACACTGTTATGCTTGATGACAAACCCTCTTCAATAAGTGGGTAATGACAAGTGAATGCGATTATCTACAATGCCCCACACCATCCTAAAAGAGTCATATTTGACCTAAGTAAGATAACAGCTGACCAAATGATGGTTTAATCTATACTTGCCACAGATGGTGGTGAACAAATGTCATCACTTAATCAGTTAATTTTGTCCTTAGAAGGCATCATGTCAACTTGTAAGGGTAATTTTTAACCGAGACATGTTGTTATGATGTCCATTTATTATCATAAGATCCATAACTATCATGTTTGCCTATAGGGATTATATTGCATGTTGTCAAGGCAATTTTCATGAGGCATTTTTGTTGCTTTTCTGTTATTCCCTTTATTCTTATGCTTATTATTTCATATGGTCATTAACTTATTTCTTTTTTGCTTTTTTGTTTGACACAAGCATGATTTAATCATAATCTTTGTCATTATGAGATTATTGGCCAATGGTTTAGTGTTTAGTAAGGGGTGTCTGTCATAAAGCAACAATCCACTTCTGATCTGAAGCCTTCTGAACAAGTTTAAGCATGGTTAAAGCATCGACAGTGTGAAGATAGGAATGTTCTCAAACTCAAGTGTCTCAATGATACATGAAAGGGGCAAGATAGGGTATCATAAAAATGATTGGCAAGATCTAAAGTCATATGTAGACTAGTTGGAACAATACTAAGAATGAATCATTCACGAAGAGGTATGAAGACATAGCCTTCTTACTTTAGGTTCGTTGGGATGTTGCCCAGTTGCAAACAACATTTTAGTTTTGGATCCTAGCATATCGATGCTTTACTTTCACTCATGAGGATTTAGTCCCCATAGTCAACAAATATGCCTTGTTACTTAACATTGAGAGGGCCAAGATTGACAAAATATACTGCAAGGCTTCGTAACCTCTAACTTTCAAAGAATGATTAGCTTACATTCTTGAGGCAACAGAGTCCTAGATCGAGGGTCATATTAAGACAAAGGGGAACAGTGAGTGCATCTCATGGGACAATCTAAAAGAAGTAATTGCTAACACCATAACATCCAAAAAATGCAAGAGATCTACGCTTTGGCAATATATGTCTTGGTCATATTTGCAAAAATATTAGGCTATGTTGAAAGGATAGTAGCATATCTCCTTTCTCGATTGTGCTGCAACATCAATGCCTTACCCACAATTATTGTTGAAAGTATTAAAGCTCTCAACCTTTGCAAGAAAACGAGGATAGGTTATTTCATCAAATGCATACTATTTTTTCACATTTGGCTTATCAACCATTTTTATCTTGAAGAAAAGAGAATGACATACAATTTTTTGCCCAACCTCAGCCCTATCTCTAAGGTTCATAAAAAGGAATGGCCTGAAGATAGCTATAAAGAGCAATGGGCCCAAATATTTTACAATCTTAGAAAGGAGAGGTGGCATGGAAGGCTCTTTGGTTTTCATCACAGATAATTGTATATCGAAGTGGAGATTACACTTGTGTGCTACTTATGGGATTATGGGGAAGTGCTAGCGATGCATCCATCCCAGTCCGTCACCAATTTCAATGCTAACAATTTATCCCTAACATTTAAGACCATAAGTAGTGGGATTTTGATTATGGCAAGCTTGATTACAAATGGAAAGTTTAGTTAGCCTTCCATCCTTGGAGATAAACTCATCGTATGGAAAGGTATCAGAGAAAAAGAATTTGACTCAAGGATATGATAAGTGAAGAATTAACTATATCAATGATGCTTTACCCTTGTCTAGTGTTAGAACATCACAAGTATGAGTTGATGTATTTCACTTTAAGATCAAATTGCTCAAGTGTGAGTTTGAACAAGGAAAGGCAACTTTCACCATGGAAATCACTCACTTAAAAAAAGAATAGAGTTAAAAAGAAATAGACTCTATCTCCAAGATAGTGAATTAAATAGTGTTGTCAAAGAGAGAAACCACTTCAATGAGGATCTTAAGAGTTGATGAAAGACTACGTTGCACTTAACAAAACAAGCAAGTTTTGGTGCCTTGGTAAGCCATCAATTGAGTGGGAGTAGAAATTGCTGCCCCTAAAAAAGAGTTGCATCGATAGAAAAAAGGCTAGGGTCAATAGGGAGAAGGGTGTTAGAACCCATGCCCTCGCATCAACTTACTAAAGGAAGAATGGATGTCTAAAAGCTCAAGCCTAACATTTAAGAGCAAACCAGGTCGAAAATAAGACTAACACTTATAATTCAAGATTTAAAGCATTTTTTACAAGCTCGTGAAGGCCAAGTTGATGAATTAGTAAGATGCTCTAAATGGCAGAAGGCAGAGTGGCTATAGATGGTTGATCAGGGACACTAAGATTATCAAGACCACTATCACCATCTCACTAAGCAAATTCATGTGGCCTAATTCGAGGCTGAGGACATGATAGATAGGGCTCAATCCTTGATAGATGATATCCTACCTATCAGAGCCCATGAATAAGAATGATTGTATTTCTTGGAACATGTGATCAAGTAATATCATCATGTCAAAAATTTCCAAATGTAATCTTGTGCAATTAGGATATGTTGTTGCTTTAATGAAGGATGCCATTAGTAAAGTTGTCCCCTAATCTAATTGTCGCTTTTGCATTTGCATGACTAAACCTAATTCTTTTATTGCTTTGTTTATTCATATTATTAGTCATCTATTATCATGATTGCATACTCATCATCATCTCATGAAACATGTTAATGACCTATCCATGAAAAGTCTAATTTGGTAATAGTCTAAAGTGAATATGCTCTAAAACATGAAACTTACATTTTGCATTGGTATAAAACTAATAATCGCTAGAAAGCCATGAAAAATGTTCATCGAGAACATGTTGAACGATTAAAACTTACGTATAGGAAGTTTTAGGAACAATCACTTTGTAAGAATGAGGAACTGCAAGCATAGATTGCATAATTAACTATGCTATTATTTAAGGCTTTAGAGGAAAAAGCATAAACCAACATTGTCGACATGGAAAAAAATACTGGCCAATCCTAAATGCAACTTGAACAATGGTACTGAAGCCACTAAAGTTTAAGAAAAGGCATCATGTTAATGGCATCCTCCAATAATGATAATCCCATCAACTCAACCATTCATTTACATTAACCCTACAACGACACCTTATCTAGTTCAAGGATTTTAGGGTACAGGCTCTTTAACGACAAAACCTATAGTCTTAGATCTCAATGCCCTAGCGAAGGAAGAAAAAACAAAAAGGCCTTCAAAGAATGATGAAGACTTAAACAAGTATCAATCATTAAAAAAGTGCCTTCGGGTTACCAAAGAAAAAAATGAATTTGGGATTGTAAATGCCAAATCTTTGGGAGTGGTTTCCTATCCCATTATCCCACCTAAATTTTAAGTGTTGGATTTTAAAAAATATGAGACTATAGACCTCATTACCCACCATCGCATGCATGGCTGCAAGATGGTTGGATATGAGGAGAATGAAAAGTTTCTGATTTATTACTTCCAAAATAGCCTAATTGGGGTAGCCATCTATTGATATATAGGCCTTGATCTTGTAAGAATTCAAACATAGGCGGATCTGGCTCGTACTTTCCTTGATCAATATAAGCATGTGTCTAACTAGGCCCTGGATTGTCTCTCCCTTATGAATATGGAAAGAAAGCTTCTAAAAGCATCAAGCAATATGCTTAGAGGTGAAGAGAAGAAGCAACTCAAGTTTACCCTTTTTTGATTGAGAAAAAAATGATGGTCATGCTTGGCAACACCCTTCAAAATCCTTATTATAAGAAACTAATAGAAAATGCCATTAAAAATTTTACTAACATGGTTATATCAGGCAAAATGATCGATAACACTATCAAAAGTGGCAAGATATCAGGAGCAAAATCATCCAACTCGATTAAAAAATCAACAATAGGGGTAAAAAGAATGAGGTGAATGTTGTTAGCGAAAGTCCCGCCAAGTTCACTCAGAATCCATACCTGTTATAGGGTATGTACTTCCTAAACATACTATATTCGAGTTTTAACCCCTACTCACTAGTGCTATAACTAGTCCATTCTATCAAGTTTGCTCTAATAATGAGTTTGCATTAAATCCTATTTAAAACATGGCTCAAAGTGCGCAACCTATAATGCGAACAATGTGAGAGCTTTAAATGTTTAACAAGCACCTTGGGAAAGGGAACACTTTGAGCCACTTCCTTACTCCTATAAAAGGATTTACTCTTATATATTAGTGGGTCAGTTAGCGGCCCTAGTATTCATAAACCCAAGATCACCTCCATATCCTAGATGGTATAATGAGAATGTCTATTATGAGTACCACACTAGAGCATAAGGTCACTTAATTAATAATTGTACCTCATTTAAGAGAAAGGTGCAAATTCTTCTAAAAAAAGTATGATCAAGATCAAACAAGGGCTGACCCAACGTTGAAGCCAATCCACTTCCTAACCATGTAAAGCCAAGCATGAATATGATGATCGATGGGAAAGATTGTTGGGTCAAAAGAAGCATTAAAGAAGTCAAGACACTAATGAGCAAGGTATGGCAAGTTTTTGTGAAAGCTGGAATAGTGCTAGATGTTAAAAACTATAGTAAAAAACCACTAAACCTTTTTGCTGCCATTATGGTCAATGGTAGATTCTGTAACACTACCCACTTTTCCTAGAAATGGTCGAAGGAATGATGAATTAATTCAAAATCTAGTTCTACAAGGAATGGGATAAATACATTAGTCTACCTATTAATGCCATAAATGAAGAGAAACCTGTCGCTAACTGGGTTTTGAATTGTTTTTTCTCTCAAAAGCATGGAAAAGAGAGCTGATGAAAGCTTCAAGCAGTATACTTTAAGGTAGATATAAGAGGCCGCCTAGATTCACCCCATGTTGACAAAGAAAGAAATGACTGTTAGATTCATTGACATATTATAAGTGCCTTATTATGATAATATAATAAGGAGCATCCTAAAAAACTTCACAGATGTAGTCATTATTATGTGGAATGATTGATGAGGCCATGAAAAGTGACTCAGACAAAAGAGATACCTTTAAAAGTAGAGGAAAAAAAAGGTCAAGGATGCTCAATGGCAAAAACCCAATGTTAAAACTAGCCCATTCGAAGCTCAAACTGAATCAAATGCGAATGAAATGTGTATTGAAGATGGTTGCAAAATCATACAAAGCGTAGAAAAAGTTAGGCATCAATGAATCGAGTTTTGTAAATCCTAGTTCAAGCTAAATTGCTTAACAAGTCAAAAGGACAAAGGAGAGAGTTAATGACTTTTATGATTTCTATACCATTTATGGCCACACTCCTCAAACGTGCAAACATTTTCGTGCTATGGTTAAAAAAATGATGAATGAAGGTAACATTGAATTCTATGATAAAAAGTGAGCCTCACATACCAAGTCAACAAATGTGATACCATCTATCAACACCATAAAAAGGGATAAAAAATCCTCCCTATGGTTTTGGAAAGCCATTGAATTTCTTTAACAACTATGCAAGCATTAAATCTGCCTCTATTCAACCTATGCTAAAGATGATTATTTAACTTCCATCCCTTTTCCCTTATAAAGAAATAAGGTAATTCCTTGGAAATACAAAAGCGAAACTTTAATCATCGAAAAATTTTGTCAATAAGCAGTAAATGTTGAACTCTTTGGGGTAGGCCATCTAACTCGAAGTGACAGATGTTATGCCCCAGTTACATCAATAAATGAAACTTAGCAAATGAGCACTGCTATTATTCCTTAAGCACCAAAGTCTTTAACCAAAGAATTAGATCCGATAGTTGTCAAAGAGCTAGTAAGTGAGCAAAAAAGCTGTGAAATTCTTAAAGTTCATCAAGCACAGTGAATATAGCATCATTGATAAGTTGAACAAGCAACCCGCGAAGATATTTTTGTTGTCACTGCTATTAAATTACAAAGTTGATAGGAATGCTCTTTTCAAAGTCTTTAATGAGGCATATGTCCCTTTCGACATCTCGATAGACTACTGGATTACGTAGTAAGCAATACCACTGCCGACAAGTATACATCTTTCAATAATGATGAAACCCATCATAGAGGAAAAGGAAACTATAAAGCCCTTCAAATCATCACATTTGCGAAGGCAGCATGTTGCCCAAAGTGTTCATTGATAATGGGTCAGCTCTGAATGTAATGCACATATCATGCCTGAACAAGCTCCACATTGATGCATATCATATCCCAAATAGTTGCATGATTGTACAAACAATTGATGGAACTTGTAGAAATGTCATTGGAAACATCACCATTATATTCCAAATTGGCCCATATACTTATGAAGTAGACTTCCAGGTGATAAACTTTGCTGCATCGTAGGCCTTGGATTCACTCCATGAGGGCAATACCATTATCACTACATCAAAAGTTGAAATTCATCATTAAAAACAAGGTTGTCAGCATCAAAGGAGAATAAAACATTATTGGTTCTATCTCGACTGATGCCTCATATATTGAACCCAATAAGAATCTTTTGGAATCCTCATTTTAGTCTTTTGAGTTTGCCAATGCCATTTATGTCAAGGAAGGGTTGTCAATGGTTGATCTTCACCTATCGAAGAGCACTCTTATAGGTCTAGAGTTAACTATTGTCAAAAGTGCCTGGGCTAGAAAGGGACTCAAAAAATATCTCCAAAGATTTGCCAGAGCCGTGAAAGTTATTAACCAAATTATCAAAAGAGGGTTGGAGTTCAAGCCCAGTGCATAATAGAAAAGAAAACAAGCTCAAAAGAATTATGAGAAAAGGATGGCTCATCTTGAGGCATGAATCAATGTTATTTCCACAGCTACAGGAAAGTTTCTATCTGAAAAGATATATGAATATCAGCTCTAACAATGTTGCATTTATACTAAACAAGGCATGTAGGTATTTTTCCATTAATTTGACTAATCAAAGACGTCAACATCGAACCAAAAGACTAGTGTGTGCTCTCCAAGATTTGTTCTAAGTGTTTGGACTAAAACCAAGATTCCTCTACTATGCAAGTCTGTTTCAAAGTAATGCCATAAACTAAACCAACGCGCTTCCACCTAAGAGCATGGTATGATCCTTTGTATGGGCATCTTTTTATTAAGTATTATCAATGAAAACAACTATGTATCATGCATTTCATTTTTTGTGCCCATTTTTATAATTCTTGCCAACTCGTAGACATTCCTCTACATTTTTTTTGCCTATATTCTTTTCCAGATTTTCAGGTACCCTGATGATAGTGCCATGAATTTTTATACTAAGATGAACATCAATTTTGAGCAACCAATCTGCATCAATGAGGTCGAGCCTAGGGGCATTCTAAAGAGAATCCCATATCCCCAGACCTGTTAAGATTAATTAAACAAGAAGAAAAAAATATATTACCTCGTGAAGAACCTATTGAAATGGTAAACCTAGGAATGGAAGAGAATAAAAAAAAAGTTAAGATTGGAACCTTTATAAACCCATTAACTCAAAGCAAACTGATAAAGCTCCTCCAAGAATTACAAGATATGTTCGCCTGGTCCTATCAAGATATGCCTAAATTAGACACGAACATTGTGGTCTATAAACTTCCCCTCAAACCTGAATGTAAGCCCATATAATAAAATCTTAGAAGGATGAAACTGGAGATACTTCTAAAAATCAAAGAGGAAATGAACAAGCAATTTGAGATAGGGTTTTTCGAAGTAGTTAAATATCCTCAATGGGTAGCCAATATAGTCTCGGTCCGTAAATAGATGGCAGGGCATAAATATGTTCAAACTACAGTAACCTGAACCGAGCCAATCTAAAAGAAAATTTCCTTTTGATCGAATCCTATAAACAACACCACCAAAAATGCATTGTTTTCCTTGATGGGTAGATTTTCAATTTACAACCAGATTAAAGTGGCAGGTCAGCAGGCAGAAAAAACCATATTCGTGACCAACTGAAGCACTTTTTCCTACAAAGTAATGCCTTATGGGCTTAGGAATGCAGGGGTAACCTATTAAAAAGCAATGGTAACGAACTCATGCACAAAGAAATAAAGGTCTATGTGGACAATATGATCATCAAATCCCCAAACGAGAATGAACACATTGCTAATCTGTTAAAACTATTTAAATAGCTTTGTAAATACCAGCTCACGCTAAATCCAACCAAATGCACATTTGATGTCACATCCGACAATATATTAGGCTTCATTTTAAGCGAAAAAGAAATAAAAGTTGATCATGACAAAGTCGAGGCAATTCAAAACTACCACTACCTTGAACCCGAAAAGAAATGAAGAGTTTCTTAAGAAGATTAAACTATATAGCTTGATCTATATCCTAGCTGATAGAAATATACGATCCGATCGTTTGGCTACTTCAAAAACAAAATCCTAGAGAATAAAATAAAAAATGCCAAAAAGCCCTACAAACACTACCTTTCAAACCCACAAGTAGTTATGCCACCAGTGCCAGGTTGACCTTTAATCCTATATCTATCAATTTTTTATAAGTCTATGGGCTGTGTATTGGGCAAACATGACAAGTTGGGTAAAAAGAAATAGGTTATCAATTATATAAGTAAGAAGTTCATGGAGCGTGAAAATAACTACTCAGTAATAAATAAGTTATGTTATGCTTCAGCTTGAATAGCTTGAACGTTAAGGCAATACAAGCTATACCATACAACATGGTTGATCACCAAACTCGATTTCGTTAAGTACTTATGCAAAGCCCCAGCCTTTTCAGGAAGATTAGCCAAGTGGCAAGTCTTGTTCTCCACATATGACATCATATATGTGAACCAGAAAGCCATCAAGGGTAGTGTAATAGTAGACTTTTTGGCAAACCAAGCAACAAATGACTATCAACCTTTGGACTTTGAATTTTTTGATGAAAACTTGATATACATATTTGAGGTAGAAGACACTTTTGATTATAGCTCATGTTGGAAAATATATTCTAATAAAGCTTCAAATGCATTATAGCGTGGAATTTAGGTAATTCTTGTCTCACCTTATGGAAACTACTACCCTTCCATTACAAGATTGGACTTCAATTGTACCAACAATATAGCTAAATATAAAGCTTGTGTCATGGGACTCCAAGCCACCATTGAAAAGGGTATCAAATTTTTATAAGTGCATGAAGATTTGACCCTAGTAATATATTAGCTATAAGGAGAATAGGAAATTCAAGATGCTAAGCTAGTCTAAAATGGAAAACTAATCTCTGAGATTAGAAAAGATTTTGATGTAATCAGTTGTCAACATTTACCTCATGAGGAAGACCTAATAGTTGATGCTCTAACAACCTTGGCTTCATGTTCAAAGTAAATTAAGAGTCAAAGTCAAGCCTATTCAAATATGT
Source organism: Adansonia gregorii (assembly GCA_038382025.1). Lineage (NCBI taxonomy): Eukaryota > Viridiplantae > Streptophyta > Magnoliopsida > Malvales > Malvaceae > Adansonia > Adansonia gregorii. The sequence continues at coordinate 1,499,153 of JBBYHO010000012.1, forward strand.
ATCCATGAAAGTCTGGCCCATTACTATAGCATAGAGAAAGAAAGGGATGGGCTACATTCTACCATGATATTCTCCGATACATCAAAGATCAATAGTACCCCTAATGTGCTATCGAAACTGACAAGGGAACCATCCAACAAATAGCTACTAACTTTATTTTGGATGGTGAATAAAAAGGTTGGGATTATTATTGTTTTAGTGTGTGAATGCCTTTAAAGCTAAAAGAATTTTACACAAAGTTAACGAAAGAATCTGTAGTACGCATGCCAATAAACATCGAATGGTGAAATAAGTCATGCAATCATACTGTTATTGGTTGACTCTTGATAAAGATTGCATCAACCATGCTTGAAAATGCCATGAATGCCAAATTTATGTGGACAACATAATGTACCGCCATCACCTCTACATGTTATGGTAGCCCTGTGGCCTTTTTCTATAAGGGCATAGACATGATCAGGCTAATCACCCCTAAGGCTTCTAATGGGCACCATTTTATTTTGCTTGCTATTGATTATTTCACTAAGTAGTAGAAGTGATTTTTAATGCTAACATCACCAAATCCATTGTGCGTAAATTTATCATGCAACACATATCTAAAGATATGGGCTTTTCAAACAAATCATCTTAGATAATACGCACAACTTGAAAAACAAGATGATGCAAGCAGTTTGTTCCCAATTCAAAATTCAGTATCATAACCCGATGCCATATCGTTCAAAAATGAATGGGGTAGTTGAAGTAGCCAACAAGAATATTAAGAAAATAGTCAAATAGATGGTTAAAACATACAAAGATTCCTATGAAAAGTTATATTTTTACACTACATGCCTATCACATAATAGTTTAAACTTTTATAGGTTCTACCTCATTCTCCCTGTTTACGGCATTGAGGATGTGCTACCTATCAAGGTCAAAATCCCCTCACTCAAATTCATGGTGGAATCATAACTTGAAGAAGCCAAATAGGTCAACAACCAATATGAATAGCTCAATCACATCGAGGAGAAAAAGAATGAAAGCCATCTGTCACAAGCAGATGTATCAAAAGTGTATGATGAGAGCCTATAACAAAAAGATCCATCCTCATCACTTCAGAGAATGTGATCTAGTATTTAAATAAATCTTCTCGATTCATAAAGATACTAAAAAAAATGGACTCCAAATTAGGAAGGGTTGTACATGGTAAAAAACATATTTTCTAGAGGATCCCTAATCTTAACTAAGTTGGATAGTAGCAATTTACCTAACCCTATCAATTTTAATTCCTTTAAAAAAAACTACATCTAAAAGGATTCTAGGATGAAAGCCCAAAAAAGTGTCCTATTCTTTTTACAAAAAAGAAAAAAAATATAAAAAAATAAGTGTTTCAAAAAACAAACCGACTTAAGTTAAAAACCTAAAAAAGATAAGCTACCAAACTCTCCCTAAAATTTGACCTAATTAAATCGATCCTTTCTTAACCAAAACACCAAACTATAGCTTGACCCATCTATTCTTTGTCAACCCATTCTACCGAATCTTATTCTTACCCATGCTTAGAGAAAAAATGATGTCTACCTAACCTTAGGACAACTATCTCTCTATGGAGCAATCCAAAGAATCTCTTTAAAAGTTACCAACACCAAAAGGATCAATTACTTAAAAAAGTCTCTAAAAGCATTTAGTGGAAGATTCATGTCATCAGCATCAAGGGCTCAACAACCAGAAAAACCATTATTATCTCTTTTTTATCTCAAAATCTTTCATGATCTAGTACCTTCTCTCTTTTGAATGAAATAAAATCGCTTAATTTCTTGTAAAGTCCTTTTATAACTTTTGCATTCCATATTACAGCATATTTAGCATTTAATTGATAATGCTTAACAAATTAACAAAACTAATAACAGGATTTCCTACCATTACTTTGAAAGATAAAACTTTATAAGAATTTTCTCTTATGTCTAAAGATAAAAAATGAACCGTGGAACCAGTCGGTCTTACATGTAGGCCATTATATCTTGAAAACATGCTAAAAACTTTCTTCCCAATAAATCTTAGCCTAAAGGTAAGGGGTAAAAATCCTTTTCTACTTGTCATCAAAACAACAAGAATTCAAATTCATCCACCTAGACCACCAAAGATACCCTCTGAATTAGAATTGACATGATCAATCCTCCATACTTGCTAGTAAACTCAACTAAAAGAAAAAAAAGAAAAAAATCCCTAAACATGGGCCATTTGAGCTCAAGACCTTTCTTTCATAATCATAGGCCATTAGTACCTTCTCAAAACAACCTCAGCATTCAAAACCTTTGAAAATCTAGAACAAGATTGGTGAATCCCAGGGTAGGAGCTCACCCTGTCAAACTCATGGGATAATAAACAACTGAAAAGGCAAAAACCAATTGTCAAATTAGGCCTTAAAGTTTCACCTTTACATCACTTAAATGTGCATTTGCATCCCTATGCATCACACGACAATTAACATCCTTTAGATACAAACTCTTACATGCAAAAGTCAAACTAGTAAAGAACCTCGAGCACAAATTCTTATTTTCAAAAAGCCCCAAAAGGCTTTACATAAGAATCCCTGATCTCACGAGCTCATAGATTAAAATGTCATCCAACAAAGTTACTTAAACTTATATTGTTTAGTCTATAAAAAGTTCAACATTTTTTCTTTTAGTCCATAAAGAGTTGGGCATTTTTTTCCTTTTAGTCTACAAAAAGCTGGGTGCCTTTTCCCTTTTAGTCCACAGAGAGTTAAGCACATTTTTCCCTTTAGTCCACAGAGAGTTAGGCACTTTTTCCTTTTTAGTCCACAAAGAGTTGGTACATTTTTTCTTTTTAGTCCATAAAAAGATGGGTGCCTTTTCCCTTTTTGCCCATAAAAAGCTGGATTCATTTTCCTTTTTAGTCTATAAAAAGTTGGATGCCTTTTCCTTTTAGTCCATAAACAGATAGGCACTTTTTTCCTTTTGGTCTATAAAAAACTAGATTTTTTTTCCTTTTAATCCATAAAGAAGGGTTGCCTTGTCTCTTTTAGCCCGTAAAGAAATGGGTGCTAGTTGAGTCTATCCATAAAGAGTCAGCCATTAACTGAATCTGTTTGTAAAGAGCCAAGCACCAATCGAGTTTGTTAGCAAATAGCCAGGTACTGATCAAGTTTGTCTGCAAAGAGTTAAGCATCAAAGAGTCTATTCGTAAAAAATTAGGCACCAATCGAGGTTGTCCACAAAGAGTCAAGCACCAGACGAGTCTATTCGCAAAGAGTCAGGCATCAATCAAGTTTGTCCACAAAGAGCTAGGACCCAACTAAGTCTATCTACAATGAGCCAAGCACCAGTCGAATCTGTCTACAAAGAACTGGGCACCAATCCAATCCATCATAAAGAGCTAGGCACTTCTTGAGTGAAAGTCCATATCAGCTGGTGTCTATCTAGGGAAGTTAAAACTTAAAAAAATCTAAAAACCTAGTAAAAGGTCAAACCTTACAAAAACCTTTAGACTTTCATTGGAACTATCGCCAATAATTTATGATCAACATAACAAAACATTAATTAAATTTTATTTTTATAGGTATTTAAAAAATGTCATCTTACCATGAATAAAATGGTATCTATTTGTCTTTGCCCTGCTCTTAATACTCAACCACAGCCAAAAAAAGACAGCTTTAAACATCACATTTTATCTGGACCATCATCGAAAGCATCAAAGGTTATCATTTTGGTTGTCTTTGGAGTCATTCAGATGAGCATAAGTCAATTTTCCATTATTTTTAACTAAGGTAAAGCATTCAGAAAGCTTGAGGTACATGTAAGTCATATGGGTATATATGTATTGATACAAAGCTTCCATATCACTAAAAATTTAAATTTTCACATGTAGGATTAATACCAGAGGGTTTGGTATTGATACTTAAGGTCTGATATAGATACTGAGCATGTTTGTATTGATATAGGCCTTGGCAGTAGCTAAAATCAAGATTTTTGGCCAAATGTATCGATGCATAAGCAAAAGTATCAATATAGGCCTATATGGTATCAATACAAGTTTCCAAGTCTCAAGACTAGAAATATTTTCCTATTCTTGTTATCGATACAAACTTTGTTATATTGATACTGGTGGGCAAAATTTACCTTATGTATCGATGTAAGAAGGCATTTTTACCTAGTTCAAACCATTTTTTAGCCTTTACACCATTAATCTAAAAATCCAACTTAAAAAATGTTTTTAACACCAAAAATCATCAAAATTCATACCAAGCCTTAACTTTGAACTTAAGATTAGCTTCAAACGAATTTTTAAGGCCTAAAAGCCGTAACTAAGGATATTTTATGACATTATGCAAGTTACTAAAGGATAAGATTGAATTTTCTTAATGCTCAAATGCATAAAATGGCCTTAATCCATTATTTTTGTTGAGCAAGCCAATGATTTTGCATGGTAGCTTAGCATAATACCTTGTACCTAGATGAAGTACATGCACAAAAACCTCATAATACCTTTACTTTTTTGCATTTTTTTTTGTTTTCATATTCAGATAACTATACATGCTAACTTCAGCTCAGCTAAGAGAGAACTTTACAATACATAGACTCTAAACACAATATACATAGATACATTTTCAATAGAAAACACTCTCTTTCATATATTCTCTAAACATTCTTTAGCCACTAAAAAATCAAAAACCCTCTTCTATTTCCATAGTTCCTTCAAACTACCATAAAAAATCATTTCAAAGCCCTCCATTCCACTTATCCTTCCTCTCAAAACTCCCTTCCATCAATGCCATAACTAAAAAGCTTATTCTTTTCATCATTTTCTTATTAATCAACATCACAGTAAGGAAGAAGATGAGTCCAAAGTTGCCACTCAAAGAAAAAGGCTAAAGCTTAAAGCTTTTGTATATTTTTTCCTCATCATAGTAAGAAAAAAAGTGAGTCTAAAGTTGCTACTCAAAGAAAAAGGCAAAGCTTAAAGCTTTTGTATATTTTTTCCTCTTACTCTATTTATTTTCTTATTTTTAGCATTTGCCTTATCCTGTGACTCTTTTTATGTTACCATGGCCATTCTAAGGTTCTCATGAAATATTATGGCATTGATTGTGGTAATCTTAGGATTTTGATGATCTTCTTGATGCTTTTGATTCTTTGATGGCCAAACAAGCCATGTTTTATTTTCATCCATACAATAGTCCATGTTTATACATTTCTTGCCATGTTTTATCTACGTTCACATGTTCAACTTATGTTTAAAATTTCACCTTAACATATCTTGAGCGTATTCATGCCTTTTCATGCATTTTTGGTAGGTTTCATGGAATGAAAATGTCATCTTGAAAAGTTTAGCTGTCTTTTCCTTATTTAAACATGCTCGTATCAATTTCATAGCATAATGCTTTTTGTCATTTATGACATTAATATGTCAATGTATCCTTACGACTTATTTTCTTGCGTTTTGTAATTTTTTCTTACCAAAACATCATGTTTTTGTTTAAATGTGTCATCTATGTTCATCATCGTGCATGAAATAATTTGTTCTTAAAATATTTGGTTGTTGACTACAAAAAATCTAATTTAAAAAAATCCCCAAGGTAAATTCATCTTATCTCTAATAAATAAAGAATAACATGAACTTGGTGCTTTCACAGAATTGGTCCTCTAATTTTTTGGGATAAATTAAGTTTTCTATGTTTGGAATCATGATAAGATGAAATTAAAAGTTCCAGTTTCCACAAAAAGAGCCTTTTATTTACTCTAAAATATTTAGGCCTTGATCTAGAGCTTATTGTCCTTGTTGATGATATGGTTAATGAGCTGTTTTATCATCTTAAACTGCTTCAAGATTATGTAAATGAGCTAGTAAAGCCCATTTCTTCCTATCATTTCTATCATAGACATTTGGACATCCTTGGCTCGAGCTTAGTCGAAGAAACCCAAAAATACCAAAAAAACTCCATTGTTTTTGCTTTAGAAGCAATGTGTCCACCACCTAAAAAGATTATTTTTGAGCCCAAGTACATTTTTTGGAATCTTATAATGTTTTTCCTTGAAAGAGCATCGAATTACCATTCTAATGATGTCTCATTTACACCCGGACAATTTCGAATGAGAGAGTTATGCTTTTTTAAACCTTTATTATCTGGAACCCCTGGAACCATCAAACAACATTATGTTTAGGCCATTCGAACCACTAGATGTTTTTAAAATGTTTTTGAATATCTGTTTAGATAGTTTATGAAATTTTTTTCAGAAAAGTTATTGTTTATGATTTAATGATACTAAATAAGTCCACAATGATTTTCCAAATTCTAGTATGCCCTGAGTTCCTAGTCATCAAATTGCCAAGATAACGCTTTGACAATGCACAAAAACTAGCATATGCTAAGCCTTTATGCATTCGATGCATGTAACTCTTTGATCTCATAAAAGTTAAAGTACAGAGATACTTAAGGATAACATATGAGTGCTTATTTTATGAAAACAAATTAATTAAACATGGCATGTATAAGAACTCCATTGGAATAAGTCACTTAAGTGTCTATGGAATATGTTCTCATGTGCTAATCATGTATATGAGTCCTTAGACTTGTGATACTAGGTCATTTCTTATAAGAAGCGTCAAAATTTGATTTATCTAAAATAGGTCCATAATGGATGGATATTTAAAGTAGGGTACATTGGGTATGACATGAAAGATATGGTAAATGAATGAGTGATCCATAGAAGATTCACCACTCCGAGTGACATTGGAAACATATTCATATGTTCTTGGCTTTGGTTAACTTGATAAAGTCATTAGCCAATGCATGATGGATTTAGGATAAATTGTTTCTCTGACTTCATGAGGTTAACTGAAAGCTATAGGAACTAATATAGATTGATACATGAGTAGGCACTAAACCATGCTTATGGTCTCTATGATATATCTGGTGAAAAAACTAAACTACATTAAGACTTTGGTTATGGAAAGGTTTCTTAAGAGGTCATATTAACTCTTCTTGCATATCAAGTGTCCATGATGTATTGCTAGAAACCAATCTTGGTTTACAAATATAAATACACTTAATTAGGCAATTATATTTATTATCATTATAATGGAAACCTAATAGGTATCACACAATAAGACAATCTATTAGATTAAAATTAGGATTTAATTAAGTATGACATAATGAAATAAAAGGTATAATGGGGAGGACCTAATTAAATAAGTTCAATTAAGAATAATTTGACATATGAATTAGATTTATGTAATCTAATTAAAGATATCTTAATATGGCAATAAAGATAAAAATGTCTTATCAAGATAATGTCTATTTATAGACATGGTTTTATGGATATTAATAAATAAAACTAAATAATTGTATTTAAAAAATTAAATAATTATTTGATAATTATTTAATTAATTATTTAATAATATTTACATGAAGTAAAATTTTTTTACTTGGGTTAGAAATTTTAATTATGAATTAAACTATCTAACATGTAAATTAAAAGGGTTTGGCTAAAAGTCCTAATTAGCAAGTCAAGACAGTTTAAGTGTGAACTACTCCAAGTTTGGCTTGGTACATGGAATAGTCATCCTTGGCATGTTATTGGGCTAAAGTGTCAATATTTGGGCCCAATTCTTGGGCAAGCTAACTAAATAGTTTTAATTAGGCTCTAAGAAATATACCAAAATGAGGCAACCTATTAGGTTTGTTAGTAAGGGGCTCAGTTATCCCATTAGTCAAGCCGAACCTAGCCCAGGTATATTTAAATACTTTACTAAGTGTTTGTTTGGCTCCATTAAGGAAACTCTAAGCACCAACCCCAGAATTTTTGGAGGGGTTTGGCATAACATCTATGCTTTTCTAAGCTCTCTTTACATTTTCATAGATTTTTTAAGTGTTTCTTGAATCATTCTTGACACAAAAAAATTTTAAAATTAGTTTTCTAGCATTGAGAGATTAATTTTTCACCAAAGTTATGAAATTGATCAAATCCAAAAATCCAAAAATCCCTACTTTCCCAAGCTTAATTATGCAGATTTGCATCCTCTGTGATCAAAATATGTGTTTGATCACAACAAAAAATCAAAAATTAGTTTTTTATCGAAAAAGAATCAACCAGAATCAAAAATTGAGATTTTTGGATTCGTTTGCCTACATCTACAAAAAATAGCAAATTTTCTATGGAGTTATTTTCTTTTCTTCTTTAGTGCAACAAGCATAGCAATTGTTCTTGGGCTTTAGATTTGAACTTGTTGGCTATATACCTTTTGTTAAGGCTTGAGAAGTCTTCTAGCTAGCTTTGGAGAACCACCGGACCTCATGAAGACTCCAATAGGCATCTATTTGGATCACCATTAGAGGCAGGACACTTGTGCTACTGATGGCCTCAAGAAAAGATCATAATAATCGACCTATGATGCGTTCGTACAAGGATCAACATGTTTAGAGTTACGAGTCTCTTGGAATAGATGATTTCTAGCATATCTATGTTTTAAATTGTAATCTGATCGCATGCACATCTTTTCCTAATGATCCTGAGGATTTAATTTTACAACATATGTTTAATTTTGATTAAATTTTTATGTTTATATCGATAAGCATAGGCCTAGATTTTCCCTTACAAGGTTATGAGACCTTAGAAATTAAATTTTCAAGAACTTAATTTGATATCTTTAATATAGAAATTCATCATTTTTTGAAAGAAAACCATTAGGATCATTTTTACTTCATCCAAATGCATTTTTACAAGATCACATCATAGTCAATTGGATAAAAATAAAAAATGTAAAAGTAGCTCACATTTAATCATATGGCCAAAATTATTAGTCACATAGGGGATTTATTTGCAAATTCATTTAAAATTAGAACAACTCAGTCATTTCACGAAAGGTTTGTTAGGGGTGTACAATTAGTTCATAGTTAATTCTAAAATCACCTAATGGTGATTACTCCTAAATAACCACACTTGTCTTTATAAATAGTAAGTAGTGACTATCATTTAAAAAACACATCATTCACATTATTCACTCACCACACTTAAAAGAATTAAGATTTTCTCCCAACTTTTCTAACATGTTTTTAAGACGGATAAAAAGGGAGAATTAGAAAGATCTTTTCTATCCTTTAACTCTTGTTATTTTGATTCATATGCATGATTTCTAGTTTAATTTCTTGATTATCTTAGCTTAGGTCCATTTACCCATGGAGGTATGATTCGGCCACTTAGCATTTTAAAGATTTCATGGATTGATTGTGTTTAGATTTAGGATTTTATGCATATTTGATTGATTTCACATGATTAGATCATAAATTTTCTTTGAATGTGCACTTAAATCTTGTTTGAATGCAATGATGTGTGAATCAGTCAAGCTTAGAAACCTGGGCCATGATTCAACTAAATTGAAATGATGAGATCGTTTATGATTTTGTTGATTTGGCTTAAAATCTATGAAATTTGTGCTTTTGGTTGATCAAGCTTATAAGTCCATGATCTTGAGTTTGATTTATGATCTTGCATTTAATTGATGATTTTGCTAGATTTCATGCATATTGATCATGTTTTGTGATAAATTGATGTTGAATGCTCATGAATCATGCTAGTTTAGGTTCGACCATGATGATTTTGCTATTTGTCTTGTATTTCTGTTAGTTTATTCATGTTGTTAATTTAGATTAGCAAGTGTTTGTGAAAATGTTTGTATAGTGATGTGAAAAGTGTTTTCATTAAAAAAAACCTCCAAGTGTAAGCTTTAGCTTATTTAATCAATGGATAAGTTATGGCCTAGCTTTTTAATATATTTTTTAAAGGAAATCTTAAGGACATTAAACAATAAAGAAGCTTGAGTTCAAGCTGATTTGCAGCTAAAATTAAAAGTTTTCAAAGTGCATTTAAATAGATTTAAATTGTTGAGAGCATAAAGGATTACATTTTTGTGAGCATCTAAATGTTGATTAGCTACTATTTCAGCATCAACAAGAGGAGTTAGGATACCTCACAATTGTTCTAGAATAGTTTACAAAGAATGAAAGTGATAAAGTGAGATATTTGTATGTCTCTTGTTCATGTTTCTGGTTTAGATTTTCTTATCTTTTTATGTGGAATGTGATTGTCGTTTTTGTTGTGATCATTAATGTGCTATATTAGGCAGGACTGATGCTCAACTCACGGGTATTCAAATGTCTAAAAGTTGGTCTTAAAGTATTAGGCACAAATTGTAGATGCAATGTGTCATTCTTTAAATCACTATAGTTTTCCAGCACAATGGAATCAAGTTCAAAAATAATTTTTTAATAAAACATTTTTTTAATTTTTTTTATATTTATAGTGTTATCCCCAAGCTTTCAAACAAGCTTTTGAACGCTTGATTTAGAGTGCAAATAAGTTAGGAATAAATTTCACAACACATGCTATTGATATAGCCTATTTCCAAGGCCTAAAGTGTAAAGAATGCTATTTTTAATATGATAAAGGATTTTTCTTGATTTTTCTCATACTTTTCAATTAAAGTGTGTTGAATAAGCTTTCCAATAGAATATCATATGTCCGAATTTGAGTTCAGACAAAGCGAGAATAAATTTTCTTTATACATTGTTTCAATGTTCTATTTGCTTTAATTATGCTTGATTTAAAAAATGATTTGAACTCTGAAATGATTTTCTAGGAATTTTTCATTATTTTTAGTAAAAAGTATATTCAATTAGCCTTTTGAGGATTTTTTTTTTTGTAGCATTTAATGTCCAAACGAATCCTAAAATAAATGCAGGAAGCTATAGGGGGTCAAAGTTGTCCCATGTTTTTGGGTTTCATTTTAGCTATTTTCATGTAACTTACATTATGGTTTTATTAATGCAATATGGGTTATTTCTTTATCACAAGATTATGTGGTAATTGCTATTTATATGTTTCTTTATCACAACATTAGCCTTGCAAAGGAATTGTAATGTGTTACAATTATGAGATCTTTATGGGTTAAAGTCATGTTTCTAAAATATTCTTAGCCTTTTATAAAATATTCTCCAAAAATAGGATTGTCCCTTGTTTTTCAAATTTTCTTTTTACAAAGCATTTTGCTCCAAATCATGTTATGAATTTAAGCTAGTCCCATACCAACATTTAGTTGCTCTCATTAGTACTCGAAATGAGTTAAAATATACATTTTAAGTTAGTACTTTTTTTCTTTTTCTTGTATATATTTTTCAAAAAGATGGGGATTATGATTGAATATCGAAATTTGAGACCAAGGAAATCAAATTTGGATAACGTGTGACTAGCTTGTATGATTTCAAAGCCTTTCTCACGTGTAAGCAGCTTCAAAACCCAATTCTTGATTTTTCTTTGGATTAATGCAGATCATAAAATCAATCCTTTTGAGTTTTGTAACCGTAAAGTGAATGATTTTAATACGTGCCTGATTGGACCTTGCCCAAAAATATTAGTGGTGGCTCCTACCTCCTAGTCATTTCATAATACATTTATAGGAAAGTCGAACGGGCAATTCGTTCTAATAGTTTTGGCTCTACCAATAACATGAGATTTTTCCTACTTTGACATATCGAGATTCGCTTTCAAGTATGTTATGACAGCTATATTTAACACTTAAAGCTCAATCATGAAACTATTTCTGACATTTCCTGTCTTTAATTAGCATACGTGATTAAATTAGATTTATGTTGCCAAAAATAGTCTTGTCTAAATCATTATGTTGGACCATTAAGATTGTATTCGTTAAAGATCATACTAGGATGAAAAGTTAGTATTTAGTGACATAAAACTATCATGACTCCTGTTAAATTTTTGCTTAGTTATGATATAGTTAATGTTATAATTGATATGGTAAATGATTTAAAATGACGTCATTGTGCATGTTATAATTTTATTATTAAACCATGAAAGTAATGTCAAATAAGCTAAGTAGGAGAATGTAAGAATTTATAACACATGATTTGTGACTTATATGATACTTGAATTATTATATACATGCATTTTATCGATAATTAGTGGCTAAACGTATCTAATAATTAATTAATGGTATATTTACCTTAAATTAATATGAATCTATTAGATAAATGTATATTATTTGATAATTAATTGAAGGTACATTTATATTATCTAACAATTAATGGATGGTTTAATGTTTGTTCATTGAATAATTGAAGAGATTTTATTAGATTTATTGATGGAAGACATCTACTCATGCTCTACGATAAGAACCACGTATTTTCTTCGCCTTATCAGTGAAATACACATTTTACATCAAAGTAGTAGTTTCAAGTAAAGAGGTTAAGGGAGAGAAACTAATTCTTCTATTTATGCTATAATGATCACAAAGCATCTTGGGAAAAGGTACGTGAAACCATAAAACCCCAAGATTATGGATATTAGGTTTATACAATTTTCCTTAACAATAATTGCCAACACATTTGCCCCAAATAAAATTTGGGTTTTGGTTGGAACAAAACTATGCATCTTTTATGTTTCTATTTGAAAAAGGATAATACTATTTTATTAAGGATGCATAGAATTTTGATCATTATATTATGGGTTATTAGTGAATTTATTATTACTTTTATTTCTTTATTAATATTATCATTGTAATTTTAATTTCACAAAATATTTTGTTGATGTAAATGACAAATTTTATTATTGTACTTTCAATTTGTTGATTTGAAGACAAAAAACAATAATGCTATTAGAATATCTCAAAGAATACTTTTAATAGAAATGATAAATTTTTTTCTATCATTTTCATTATTCCATGACTACAAAAATTAATATAGACTTGTGGTACGATGACAAAATTGATCTCTATCCCTTATTACATTTGCTAGAAGCTAATGCAAAGTCATTTAATTTTTTTTTTTTTGGGTTAAAAGTGTGACGCAATCTAAGAATAAAAGAAAGAATTACAAATATTGAAATTTTAATTTCAAATTTGTTAGATAGCACCTCCTAAAAGTTGCAACGTAAACCATGTTAAGCTTCAAATTCAAATAATTTAATTTTTTTTTATATAAATTTTGAATGTTAGTGATTTTATGTCAAATAAAATTGATAGGTTAGTAATATATTCTGCTAAAATTGTTACACTTGCATCTAAAAACCCTTTTCTAACACATTTCAGTCTTAATGAAGTTTGCAATCTTAACGCATTGTTGTTATTACATTAGGTTATTACTTTAAGATGGATTTTCTCCTATCAGTATTTAAAATGTTGACTTTAAATAAACAAAAAGAGAAAAAATAACTTCGAATTTTTGCGTTTGCTAACCTCTTTTTAACAATAAAGAATTTGCATCTAAATTTTAATGTAAATTGTGTGGGCAAACTCATAAAAGTATAACTTTTAAATATGATAATTTCAAATTCATGAATTAATTGGATTTTTATTTTTTTACATTTTTTAATTTAATAGTTGATCTATTAATTATCCATTCTATACAAAGTCATAAAAACATAAAAAATTAATTGATCACTCCTCTCTCTCTCTCTCTCTCTCTCTCTCTATATATATATATATATATATATATATTATAAATGTTTAATTAATTGGTTTCTGAAAAACGCCACTTTTCATTCATCGAATTAAGCAGCTATGACATCAAAAATGAAATCAGGATGCTCCTCTACCCAATACAAGTCCCCCCCTGTATACTTAAAACAGATGAGCTACTTCATTGTTCCTACAAACTGTGACACCAGATATACAGGAGTTTGATTTGTTCTAACCCTTATTTCATCGATCAATGCTCGAATTAGTGAGAAGTATGGGACTTCTTCTCTAATCTTCTTAATGATGCTCTAAGATTCTCCCTCCAAACCCACTTTCTAAAAACCAATTTCTAAAGCAAACCCACGGCCCGAGACGCTACAACTGCCTTTGCTGCAAAGGGGTCTTCTGTCCTTTGTATGTCCGGGGACAGCGCCCATCACTTCCCCACTGAAATTTCGAATTGTTGCCCCTATCCCTCTTTTGCCTCCAATTCGGTCTAGTGCTCCATCAAAATTGATCAAACTCCTCTTCCGGTGGTTTCCAGGTGGTTATCATTTATTTATTCGTTTCCCTTTCTTTAATTTGTGCTTGGTTGTATTCTGATATGTAGCTTCGCATAAATTCAGCCATACCAGTGGTTCCATTGTCTTTTCTCCATGGAGTTCTTCGTTCCTGCCAGTTCAAAACACCCATAAGCAGATTACCAGTTGTTGGAATTGCTTGTTGTCTAAATATTCTGCTACGTCTCAGAGCCAGGTGCTCAGCTCCAATTGTTCCTGTCATCCCAGGCTAACTTAGGACAGTTACATATATCTTTTGATATCTCTCAAAGCATGATTCATGGACTCCTCTTGACCACAACGAATTGCTCGCTCCTGTTATCCCATGCGAAATGAAGACAGTTCCACATATCTTTTAATATCGGACAACCTCTCAAAGCTTGATTTATGGACTCCTCTTCACCACAACGAGCATAGGTCTCTTCCACCGGTAGGCTCCCTGCTAGATTTGCATAAACTGGTAATATCTTGAGACAGACCCTCCACATGAATATTTTAATTTTGTTTGGTACAACATTCCAAATCCTTCTCCATAGGACACTGTTTTCAGTTGAATTCTTCCATTGTTAATCTGGGGTCCTCACCGCATAGCAGCTTTGTACCCACTCTTCACCATGTACTTCCCTGATTTTTCGTGGTGCCAAACGAGGACATTGGTGAGCCTTGTTTACCGATTATCCTTCATCCAATTAGTCGAGCTTCTTGGCTTGTGATCCTTCATATTAAAGTCTCGCCTATAGAACAAAAAATCGTCAAGCTATTCACTATTTATTTAGTTTTAAAAAATTTTGACGTTTTAAAACAGGGCTCGAATCATTCAAAAAGTTGTGGATCAATACTGTAAAGTTGAGACATCTTTCTAACTTTAGCAGCATCCGCAAAATATCAATTTCAATTTTTTTTTTTCAAATGGAAGTCCCAATCTAATTCCTAAATACAACTTAGCAAACCTAGTAAAAAAACTATCAACGACCACTCATCTCCCAATGAAGAAACCGAAAATCGCAACTTCCCTTCAAATTTTTTGGCTTTTTCTCGATCCATTACTCATCAGACCAAACCCGACTGAGAACAGAGCATGATTAGCAGTCCTTGTATCTACATCATGTTCTTATATATTTATATATTATAATTATATTTAAAATATATATTTTTATAAATTTTTATACATCCATGAATTCTTATTATGTTCAAACCATTTTTTTTGAACTATATACTTTTTGTCATATTGTAATTTTTTTATCACATTCATGTCTTATAATCGTATCATATCAAAAATTTATAATGCCAAAGAAAGTTTCCGTTGTTTGAGTTTCCATCGATCCCCGCTAAGAGCCCTTGCAAAAAATTCCCAATGCCATCTCCCTTTCACACCCCAGCAAGAACATCAGCTCTTCTTGAAGTTGAAGCTACTCCCTCTCTCTCTCTCTCTCTCTCTCACAGGATTCAAAAACAAGCGTCATCAGAAATCAGACTCCACAACAAAAACCATGGCCTAGTGCTTAATTGGTTCCATTCTAAAGAGGCTATCTCACCGTAACAAAATCCAAAGCGTAAAATAGCTAATTATGGAGCTACAGTTTCCTTTAACTACATTTTAAAAGCGGGATTCCACTGTAAGGACAAACTATCAAAGTCGAAGGAAAATGTGTTCAACAATGGTATATAAAAGTCGGAAGCAAGAGGAAGAAAATTCTGCTGATTAAAGGGATGCCGATGGAATTCGGGACTTTTTAGGTATTTATATGTGTTGATGATAAAACCATAAATTATTAATAAACTATTAAAAATTAAATATTAAAAAAAATACCTTCAGCCAAGCTTTAGAAATAATTTAACATTAAGATACTCAAACTTAGCTCATTCGATAATTCGAATTACTTGAAATCGCATCGACAATGTTCAGGATGAATTTGAATAATTTAAAAACCCAACTGTCTCATTTACCCACAGCTACATTGAACCTAAATTCATAAGATTTTGTATAATTTAAAACCTGATGGTATACGCCACGATGCAACAATGACCAAAAGCAATCAATAATAAAATTTATAATGTTTCATATGTTTCACAATCTCCACACCAAGACAGCCCCTAGATGTAAATTGCAACACAACTGGCGGTAAGAGCAAGAAGAAAGATTTATGCAGATTTATAAGTTCTACAGAATATTGGCAGCATTTCGTATGTTTCACAATCTCCACACAAGACAGCCTCTTTTGCCTTATTAATATAAATGTAAATTGCAATGGATGGACACAACTGGAGGTAACGAGGAAGAAGAACAATTTATGCAAATTTATAAGTTCTATAGAATATTGGCAGCATCATGGCTTACAGCAAGTTTGCTGCCAACACTCGTAAACGATAAAATCATAAATTGACAGTGTTCTCTATAATTAGATCATAGCACAAGAAAAACAACAAAGAACAAAGTCATAATTCAGCTAGGCTAAAAATGTTTTCACTCACCAGAAGAGATCAACTATTCCTTCACTTTGATAAGAACATTTATTGCACCCTCGACATCTAGGTTGGTAGTTACGAGTTCAAAAGTCAATGCATAAAGAGTGGTGTGTGCTGACAGCTGAGGGGAAGTCCATGCAGAAAATCTTCATACACACAAGTAGTAGAATGAGATTGGCGATGCTTAGTTGGAATGGTGAAGAATATGACAAGTATTACTTAAAACTGTCATATGCAATTAAGGCCTGGCAATTTGTGCATTCTTGTGTATTTTGTCATGTCATAACCATTTTAATTACTTTATCCGCATCATGTTCGTGTATTCATATTGAATATAAGCAGATCTTAAGGCCTACAATAAATACCAGACTGCAAAAACAAGAGGCAACCAAAGTACATTCTATATGGAAAACAGATATAAAAGGTTAATCCCTTCAATAACCATAATGTTTGTCATTTGGGGCAACTATCAACAGAATTTTCATTTTACAATACAAATGATTACGTTGATTTGTCCTTTACTTACATTTATTTCCTTATCTTTTATAAGCTCATAAAATAACGATGGTTTGAAAATTCAAAGCTATAGACAAAGGAGTAAAATTTACAAGCAATGCAAGTACTTGCATAAATCACTAATTTTATTTGTGAAGTAGGCTTAAAGAACTACCATATTCATAATGCATGTTTCTAAAATGTATTTCCCCGTCGTAGTTTCACTATCATTAACAAAAATTAAGATATTGCATCAAATTACTTGTTAATAGAAATAAGGCTTTCAGCCGAAAACAACTAAATAAGTTCTAACCTCTCTAATAATTTTTTATCAAAAAAATAAGGTACCTTACATTTAAGTGTCAAAATTAACCACAAAGCAACTTGAAAACAATCAAGAAGAGTTTCCAGAACGTCCTGGCACCCCATTAATAAACATAATAATTCAGTTAGACATTTCAACAAACACATGGCACATTCTAAAAAAGTTCAATAATGCATAAAAGGGGAAAAAAAAAACCATGAATTCAACCCATTTCACAAAATCTATATTTTGTACTTAACAAGAAGCATGAAAAAGCCTAAAAGGAAAACAACAAGAAAAGAAAATGAAGACCAAACCTATCATTTAACTTCTCTAACAATTCCCTCATTAGACTCTGGCGAGTTGTCAACTATAACTGAATCATAAATAGCGCCTTCTTGTTGCTGTTGTTGAGAATTCATCATTTGCTCCATGTCTCTCAGTCTAGTCCTCGCCACATTTGTAACTAAAACTGCAAGAAAAAAAAATTATATAACATAATGAAGAGAGGAAGAAAGATTCTTTTCAGACAGAGAGCTAACTGGCTGCGGTGCCTATTGTCCAGATCCAAAGAATCTTTAAACCAGGGCTCTTTTGCTCTCTACCCATCCGTCCACTTTCTGATTTCTCAGCGCCTTTCACCGTCTCGTAGTCTCACTCTAGCTATTTCTCCCGGTTCCGGAACTGGTTTCGCTCCTGAGTACTACTTTGGCTCAAACGGAACCACTGAAGTTTACACATTGAAAATTGAACAGACCTAATTTTACGGAGGCTCTTAGGATACGTTTCTTATTCCGAGGATAAGGTAATTTTCTTAACATATATTATTATATAATAATACATAAAATTATTAAAAATATATAAATATATTATAAATTACATAAATTTTTATTATTATAAAAAAATTAAAATTATCAATAAATATTATATTTATATAAATTATATCATACATTATATAAGTTATTATGATTTGTAATATAAGTTAGTATTATAATTTTTTTATTATAATTACAAATATACATTATCTATTTA
>JBBYHO010000012.1:1531748-1543754 GCA_038382025.1 Adansonia gregorii
AGATTATAGACAAATTTCATATTCCCTTGGTGTAAGAAGTTCTAGACAAACTTGCTGGAGCTGGCTAGTTTTCTAAGCTTGACCCGAGATCAGAGTATCGCCAAAGACGCATGGCTGAAAAGGATATTCATAAAACTGTTTTTCGAATGCACCAAGGGAACTATAAATTCTTCGTTATGCCCTTACAATTGAAAAATGCTCATTCGACATTTCAGAGTTTAATGAATTCCATCTTTCAGCCGTTTTTGACGAAATTTGTTCTCGTTTTTTTTCTGACGAGATATTAATTTATTCTTCTAGTTGGTCTGCTCATTTGAAACATCTGCAACAAGTCTTTGGGACATTGTTGACAAATCAATTATATGTTAAACATTCCAAATATGAGTTCGCCGTGAATAAAATTTCTTAGGCCTTGTTATTAGTGTAGATGGAGTTGAAATGAATGTTTGTAAAAGTGAATGCGTGAGTCGGTGGCTAGTACCTATGTCAACCAAAGAGCTGAAGGCATTCTTAGATTGATGGGATATTATCCAAGGCTATACAAGGGTTTAGTTCCATAGCTAACCCACTCACTGATCGCCTCGAAACCGATGCTCTTATATGATGTGAAGCAGCTCATATGTCTTTCCAACAACTTAAACAAGCCATGTCGTCTGTTTCTGTAGCATTGCCCAATTTTGATAAAACTTTTATTGTAGAAGCTGATGCATCTAGTCAAGGCATTAGGGTGCCTTGAGCTAAAGGGGCAGACCAATTGCATACTTCAGTAAAGCTCTGTTTGCAATGCACCAGGCCTTATCAGTAAACGAAAAAGAGATGCTAGCCATCCTTGCTTCTGTTAAGAAATGGACTGCCTCTCTCATTGGTAGACATCTTCAAATCAAAAGCAACCACCAAAGTTTACGTTTTCTTTTTGTTGAAGAACAAGGCACACATTCCGGCATAGCAGCTATGGATAATCAAAATGATGGGATTTATCGTGAGGTTATTTTTAGAGCAAGTTCTACAAATACAGTGGCTGATACTTTTTCACTCAAACCTTTTATATCACTTTCAGCCATTTCTATTCTCAAGAATGATTTGTTGACACGCATTCGACCTTCTTGATTAGCAGACTCCTCTTTAGTGCATCTTACTAATAAACTCAAGAATCGCGAGGGCATTCTCTCATTATACTTGGCTGACTGATCAACTACGTCGGAAGGTGAAATTGGTTGTTGGTAATAATTTCCAACTCAGGCATGATTTGTTTTCCCACTTTCACAGTTCTTCCATTAGGGGTCATTCCGGCGTAGAAGCTACCATGGAATGAATCTTTTTTGTACTATACTAGAAGGAACGAAAAAGGCAGCTTGACCAATTGTACAATCCTGCACGACCTGTCAACAAAACAAATATGATACCAGTCCATATCCTGGGTTGCTTCAACCCTTAGCCGTTCCCAACACTATATGGTCTGATATTTCAATGGCTTTTATTAAAAGACTTCCTAAATCTAATGGGAAAAGTGTGATTTTGGTTGTGGTAGATAGCTTAAGTAAATATGCTCACTTTATTTCTCTTGCACACCTTTTAATGGCTTTAACTATTGCACAAGCTTTCCCTGATAATGTTTATAGGCTATATGGTAGTCCTCAAACCATTATTCTGATCATGATAAGATTTTTCTTAAGTACATTCTGAAAGAAGCTTCTTAGATTGGGTAGCGCTAAGCTACACATGTCTTCTGCTTACCACCCTCAATCGGATTGACAAACTGAAGTTCTTAATCGATATTTAAAACATATTTGCACTATATGACCAGCAAAAATCATAAGATTGGGGTAAGTGGTTACCGCTTGCATAATGGTGGTACAACACGACATCTCACATTGCAACACAATCTACTCTTTCTGAGATTGAATATGGGCAGCCAGCCCCTT
The DNA here is from genome assembly GCA_038382025.1 of Adansonia gregorii. Lineage (NCBI taxonomy): Eukaryota > Viridiplantae > Streptophyta > Magnoliopsida > Malvales > Malvaceae > Adansonia > Adansonia gregorii. The sequence continues at coordinate 1,533,671 of JBBYHO010000012.1, forward strand.
ACCATCTACCATACCTTCCTGGAGATTCTAATGTTAAGACTATTGACAAAAGCCTTCAAGCCAGAGAAGACACTGTTCAGCTTTTGAAGTTTCATTTGCAGCGGGCTCAGAATAGAATGACTCAGCAAGCACATAAGCATAGGACTGATCGACAATATGCTGTTGGTGATTTTGTTTACCTCAAGCTTGAACCCTATTGCCAATCATCGATAGCTCATAGATCTTCACTCAAGCCCTCAGCCAAATACTTTGGCCCTTACAAGGTACTTGCTCGAATCGAACTAGTTGCTTACAAGCTTGAGTTATCTGATGGTTCAACAATCCACCCTCTTTTTCACGTTTCCCAACTTAAAAAACATGTAGGAACTGTACCTACCCAGTCTCAGTTTCTTGTTTTCAATGCTGATGGTACAATCGTTCTTTAGCCAGCGGCTATACTTGATCATTGCATGTCAAAGAAGAAGAACAGAGCAGTAACTGAGGTCTTAGTTCATTGGAGCAATAGCTATCCTGAAGATGCTACTTGGGAATCTATTTATGACCTGGAGCAATAGTTTCCTCCTTTCCATCCTTGAGGACAAGGATGCTATCGAGAGGGGGTAGTTTAATACAAGCCAATTTATTATTTAGCAGTTTTTATTAGTTAATTAATAAAATTTGAATATCAGCCAAGTCAGTATTCAGTTGTAAACTGTCAGTGTATATATTTAGTGATTGAAGAAATGAAGGCAGTTACAAGATTGCTGAAACTTTATCCTCTTCTCTCTATATTATCTCATATCTTATGCTCTCTTCTACCATTTCTTATCTTGTGCTACAGGAAACTTTCAATTCTTCTTGTCTGATTAGCCGGCCATTATCACATAATTAAGTAAAGTATTGTTAGTTCATTTCCACAAAAGTATAGTCTTAAGATGAATTTCAAGATCACAATTGCAATGGGATTATATATATAAAATCCTAACAATATTAAAACTAGGTATAAACAATTGATCAACAATGCAAGGATTTTACATTAAAACAAAGAAAAAAAAAAAGAAAAGAAATTTACACATTTACAAGAATGAAAAGCAATGTAAAATTTAACCAGAACATGAACTTTTCTCTAGACAAAATAAAATAGAAATATTCAAAAGCCTGTACGCATAAAATTTAAATAAATAAACCAAGAGAGAAGATAGGAATCAATCTTAATCACAACTACAAAATTGGTTTCAGATATGACTCAAGATTTAATCAGATGAATTTAAATAAATTTGTGTCACTTAAAAGCAAATAGCCACTCCGAGAGTTTCACAAAACTGGTCTGATGAAGCTTTAGACCATAACAGAAAGAAAACAAAAAAATCGAACGAGAGAAAAACGAAAGTTCTGCAAATACCAAGTATTCTGCTACTCATTTTGTTCAAAATGTTTACGTTATATGTCAAAAGTTTTTACCAAATACCAACCACTTCTAGTACATTTAAGTTTCTAACACTATCTTGATTATATAAAAGTAACTTAAACAAAAAAAATTCATCCAATTAATACTGTCAACTCAATGTACAATAAGATCACATGATCAAAAAAAACAAAACAAAAAAGAAAAAAAAACTCTCCCTAAGATATCTAACTAGCAGCACTATCAGCCTTTGTCATGAACATTCCTCCTTAGCTGCTTTGCTATTGACATTAATCAGCATCCTTATGTGTTCGAATCTAGTCTTGGCAAGAGGCTTGGTTACATTTAAGTTTTCTAACACTATCTTGATTATATCAAAGTAACTTAAACAAAAAATCATCCAACTAATACTGTCAGCTCAGTGTACAATAAGATCACATGATCAAAACAAACAAAACAAAAAATCTCCCTAAGATATCTAACTAGCAGCACTGTCAGCCTTTGTCATCAATATTCCTCCTTAGTTGCTTTGCTATTAACACTAATCAGCATCTTATGTGTTCAAATATAGTCTTGGCAAGAGGCTTGGTTAAAATGTCAACCAACTAATTTTCACAACTGCAATGAACTAGTGTGACTTCATTGTTTTGTTGCTTTTCTCTCACAAAATGAAACTTAATCTTGAAATGCTTGTTTTTCCATAAAAGACTAGGTTCTTTGCAATTGCAATAGCAGATTGATTGTTACAATTTATCTCTGTTGCTTTTTCTTGAACCAGAAACAAATCTGCCAATAGATGCCTCAGCCAAATAGCTAGGTTTATTATAGCAGCAGCTGCAATCTATGATGCTTTTGTTGTAGATCTAGCTACTATGTCTTGTTTTTTAGAACTTCAAGCAAAAAAACTGGAACCAAGAGTGACTAAATGCCCAGATGTGTTCCTCATATCGTTCACAGAACTAGCCCAATCACTGTATGAGAATCCTGTCAACTTTAGCTTTTTAGCTTTGCTGAACCAAACACTAAAATCAATGGTGCCTTTGACAGATCTAAGCTCCCTTTTTGCAGCCTTAAAGTGATTAGTACTATAATAATGCATGAATCTAGACAACAAACTTACTGCAAACATGATATTAGGTCTGGTTGTTGTTAGATAAAGCAAACAACCCACTAGACTTCTGTATATTGCTTCATTAAACATTTCCGAGCCATCTTTCTTGCTGAGTTTTTCACCTTATGCTATAGGTGTATTTGATGGTTTATAATTCTCCATAGAGAACTTTTTGAACACAATCTGAGAGTTTTTCTTTTGACTTATAAATATTCCAATTTGAGACTAGCAAATTTTCATTCCTAAAAAGTAAGTTATTTCACCTAAAGCAGTCATTTCAAACACTACTTCCATCTACTTTTTGAAGTCATAAATTAGGCCTTCATTGCTACCTATTATTAGTAGATCATCTACATATAATGACACGATCAATTAGCCTTCCACTTCAATCTTTTTCACATAGAGTGTTGGTTCACTAACACTCTTGTTGAATCCAAGGTCTATTAGATGTTTGTCAATTCTTTTATACCAGGCTCTTGGTGCTTGCTTAGGTCCATACAAAGCTTTTTTTAGCTCGTAAACCTTGTCCTCATTCCCATTGACTATGAAGCCTTCAAGTTGCTCCACAAAGACTTCTTCTTTTAGATAGCCATTTAGAAAAGTTGATTTGACATCCAATTGATGAATTTTCACTGGTGTTAAGCAGCTAAAGCCATCAATAGCTTGATTGTGTTTAACCTTGATATGGGGGCAAAAGTATTAGAGAAGTAAACTCCAAATTGCTGAGCATATCCTTTCATTACCAACCTAACTTGTAGACACCAAATTTTGTTCAGGCAATTTTTAGGACACTCGTTATTTAGAATAATTCAATTAATTAAGCCATTTTTAATTTAGGTTTGTTGGAATCAGATTAACTGGGCTTAATTCATTTCAATTTAGGCTTCTTTGAAAAAATATAAAAAAAAATAAAAAAGAATGACTTGGTTTGAACCCAAGCCACACTTTTGGAATATGTAACCCAAGACCAACACACCAAACTTATACTTTAGTCATAAAATAACAAAAAAACATATCAAAAAAAAAAAGAGAGGAGTAGCCTGGCACCTTATAAAGTGAGTCATTTGTGAACACGTCAAGCATGAATTTGTGTCATAAAATGACAAAAACAAATAAAAAAACAAAATGACAAAAAAAAATGAATGGCCTAGGTTTTGAACCCAGGCCACATTTGTAAAATGGGTCACCTATGACCGACACGCCAAAGCTAAGTTTTTGTCATAAAATGACAAAAACAAATGAAAATAAGAAAGCAACAAAAAAAGACAAAAAAAAGGAAAGCCAGTTGCCATGCTTAGTATGGCAATAGCTCTGTTCATTTGTAGAACTAGCCATAGTAGCTTCTGCCATGGATTTGGTTCCCAAACCACCAACTATTTCAACTTTTTCTTGGTACATATAACCACCAGAGAGGAAAAAAGGGAGCTCAAAAAAACATTTTTCAAGAATTAAAAAAAAACAATACAAGCCTTAAGAAAAACAAAAATGAAAATAAAAAAACTCAAAGTGGGGATTTTTGTTTAAAAAGGTTTCAGTGCTTATTTTGAGAATAAGAATAGTGAAAAGGAAGCTCATACAAAGGGTAAAAACATACTAGAGTTTGCGAACGATCCAACGGTGGATAATGGTCGGATTTGAGGTAAAAGGTTCAAACTTCTCTTGTAGATTTAGAAAAATCTAAAAAGATTTAGAAAAATTTAACTCCAGATTTGAAATGATGAGGTTAAAACAAGTCTAGAGGTGAAGTTTGAATGCCAACTATCATCAGCAAGCGATGACTAACTGCGATGGCCGGCGACTGATACGATGGCCGGTCGTACCGTCGTCAGCCGCTACGGTGGCCAATATCTAGTTTTTGGGTTTTTTTTTTTTTGTTGGGTCTGGTTTTGAGGTGAGGAAGAAGAAAGAAAGAAAAAAGAAAAGAAGAAGAAAAAAGAGGGAAAAAAAAAAACCAAATTGAGTACCCATATGGAAGAAAACATAACCATCCACCAAGCCTAATCAATTTTTAAACAAAAATTGTCAACACAATTCTTAAAACTGGTATTGGGACGTGGGGTGCCATTTATGTTTGAGGTTGCATTTTATCATTATGAAATGTTTGTTTAAGTATTTTTTGATGATATTTGTTCTATGCGTTTGATTTTTAATATTATTTGTTTATTTATTTATTTTGTTTATATCTTACTTCCTTGATTATATTTGTTAAGAAAAGCACCCCAAGTTAGATTAAGATTAACCCAAATAATGGGATTAATCTTGCTCTATTATTTTCATAAATTGACACTTTAATCTTCGGGTAATATTAAGCTATTTATGTTGGGATTCAAGGTTAAAAGAAGCAAAATATTCTTTTTTTTTAAAAAAAATATAATGTCTTTTTTAGTGTCAAAATTTGTTCATGCCTTTATCTTTGCTTAGAATCCTTGTGTTTATTGCATGGCCAATGGGCTATTTCATCATCCCAAACTACTCTAGGATTGTGTAGATGAGCTCGTGAAGCCCATGTCACTCATTGTTTTCTACCACAGATATTCGGATGTGCATGGCTCGTATTTAGTCCAAATAAGTTCGAGAAAACTAAAAATTCCTCCTATTTTATGCAGGCAGCTCTGTATTCATGACTTGAAAAATTATTTTCAAACTATAAACAAATTTTCATGAATTTTATGACATTTTCTCCTATAAGGGCATCGAATCACCTTTCCAATGCTATCTCGTTTGCCCTCGTATCATTCCGGATAAAAGAGTTACTATTTTTTGAAATTTTGCTGTCCAGAACCCTTAGAATCAGCAATTCACATTCTATTTGGGCCAATTCGGCCTAACAAATGATTTTTCTGGATTTTTCAAATATTTTTCACAAAAAGTTAGTGAAATATCTTTTTCATAAAGGTATATTTTGTGATTTATTGATTTCGTATGAGTCCGAAATGCTTTTTCAAAGTCCACTGCCCCACCTCTCCTGCATATGCTGCTAGTGTTGAACCAGTCCCTAATGTGAAAAATATTTCCACCTAGGAGGCAATTTTCTAGGATTTTTGAAATAATTTTATATTGATTCTTATCGAGTTAACTTTCCAATGGTACCTTACATAACCCCTGGAACCTTCGAATTTGTCCAGAATAAAATTGAAAATGGGAATAGCGTGATGTTATCCCCTATTTTCAACATTGTTCATGATTAGTTGATCTTCAAACTCCCTCTCTGAGGCATTCAAATGTTTCCATGTGATCCCGATCAATTTGTCTAGTTGAAAGGAACATTCATGAACTCTTGTAGACTTAGATTAAGGCAAGAACATTGTTTAAGCTTTATCATCCTTATTTTTATCAATTCTTTTTAATTTAAAATAACCTATTTCATCAAGAATTTGTCCAAAAAAATTGTCTTTGTGTCAAGAAATTATCGAATCTTTGTCAAGATAAATCCTTTTAGCTCGTTTAGAAGTTTCCATTGGGGATACTCTAGCCCTATCCTCCAAGGGAATACTCCAATCCTGCTTTTGCAAATATCATTCAAATTTTAAAACTTACCAAAGTCGACATTTATGGGGATACTCCAACCCCATCTTTCGAGGGGATACTCCAACCCTGTTCTTTTTCAAAAATTATAAAAAAAAAAGCCAAATTCATCAATTTAAATTTGTCAATCTCATTTTTCTTAAAATCATAAAAAAAAAAAACAAATTTTCTCTCATGGATTTCCTTTGAATTTTTCCATGTTTAAAACCCGATTTTTATACTTTGATTAGTCTATGGATCTCAATGCGTCCCTAAAATTATCGACTTGGTTATTTCAAGATAATTGATGACAATAATGAGATACATTCCTATCATCCCTTCCTCTTTCCCCTCTTTTGTTTGATTTATTTTTATGTGATATTATTATTTTTTAATTTTACTAATGCATTTCCTTTGTGTCGTTCATCTTGCATTCATATTTCAAAACCATTTTCAAAAAAAAAAAAAATCACAAAGGGCATTGTTTCATGTTGATATCTCTCTAGTGGTTGATATGTAATATTTGATATTTTTTTAAAAAATAATAAACTCGAAGGCTATTTTTAATCACAATCTCTATGTTCTTCACTGCTCTGAGGTGCACATGAGATTCATATTTTCTTTAAAACCTGAATTACTTTTTTTATGTTAAATTAATGCATTAAAAAGGAGATTATATTAAATAATGACAAGTCAAAACTGAGGAAACCAAAACCAAGTTGGGATATGGCTAGAAAGGTATCAATTTTGGGCGTCGAAAGGAGGTTTATCTCTTTGTGCGTAACTAATTCTCGAATCCAACCATTGAATCCTTGGACCATGTCGATTGTGAAACCAATGTCTTGAATTTCATAACTAGGAATATCGAATTTGATAGGCATCCGATCATGCCTAGCCTAAATGATTGATGGTGACTCCAATTGTTGGCCATTTCATAGTTGCCACTCAAGGCTAGTTAGGTGACTGATTCGTCTGACGGTTTCCTTTCAGGGTCAAGAGCTGAGAATCCATCCTTTTTTACTACCATCATGTTAAAAAAAGAGAGGAAGAGTCCTGATCGAGAGGACTTTTCCCCGTCGAGAAATACTCTTAAGTCACACACATTTCTTTTGCAGGAGGCATGGTGTTGACAGCTTGTCAACTCTATTGGGGGCAAATTTAAAGAGTTATAAGCCTATGACTAAACGTGTCCTTCATAGGTCTTGATTTCTTTGGTTTCAGTCATTATTTAGTAATAATTCCCTCTTATTTTTGTCAACTAATCTTTTATTTGTTATGATTTTTGCCATGAGATTAATCAAGATTGCCTCATTCCCTAATAAATATAGATTTAATAAATATGGTAATACGGGGGTAAACAAAAAGTTTGATTGTTTCTCTAACACACACTATGCACTTGTATTTGCATTAAGATTCCCACCAAATTCCATGGTGAGGTTAGTATCCTAATTATTAGGAGAAAGTGAGCGATCTGCCTTCGTGAGTAACCCTTCGCATAGGCAAAGCAAGGCCTTATGGGGTGTAAATTACCTATGTTTCTTGTGAGTGCCCCTTCGCATTTGCATAAGGAAATATATCCACTAAATCGAACCCGTTTTACCTAACCCATAATAGGCCTAGGATTAGGGTGCCTTGGCTATCTTTACACAACGGAGGAGTGATTTGGATACCAATTTAAGTGTCAACTCAAACACATATAGTAAACTCTATGAGCTAGACTATGTCAAACCGTACTAGATTGCTACTAGAATAACCCGGAGAATAAGGCCACTTGGGGAAACACTTCTTAGCTTTACTCTTATATACCATGATTATGTAGGCGATGATAAACGAATATTGTCGCTCATATTTATACTTTTCATGATCATATCTTAGCTTATGTTGTTACATTCTATGGCTAACCTTTTTAAAAAAGTGGGTGATGACAAATGAATGTCGTCACCTATAATACCTCGTGTCATCTTAAAGAGTTATATCAACCTAAACAAATTATCAGACTGTCCAAACAACAGTTGAATGATGGTGACAAACGAATGTTGCCACTTGGTCAGCTGGTTTTGTCCTAGTGAGGTATCATGTTATCTCATCACGAGTAATTTTTTTAAACATAGACACGTTGATATGCTGTCTATTTGCTGTCATAATTATCTTGTTTGCCCTTAGGCATTGTAACGCCTATTTTTAGGGCATTTTATATTGTTATGACCTATTTTCTTTTCTTTTCTATTTTTTTATTGTTGCATGCATCATAATTATCGTCATGGGACAATTGGCTAAGGGTTTACTGTTCAGTATGGGTTGTCTGTCATGAAACAACAGCTCACTTTCGTTCTTCATTTTTTGAAGATGTCAAAGCATGATTCAAGGATTAATAATTCAAAGATAAGTTTGAGGACCCTAAACACAGTTAAGCCTCGAAGACACATAAAGACGGCCAGATTGGTCCTTAAGACATGCGATGGACATAATCGAAGTAGCTCAATTTTTAAGGCAAGATATAATACCCACTAGAGACCATGAACAAAAGTCGTTGAAGTTTTTTGAACATGTGACTAAATGATGCAATCATGTCAGACACCTTCGAATGCAACCATAGGTGATCAAACCATGTTTCTTGCTCCATGAAATACATTATGTTGAAGTTGTCCTACAAGCCAATTGTCTCTCACATTTGCATAATTAGCTTGATTCTTTTGCTACTTTATTCATATCAATAATCATTCACTATCATGATTCCATGCATAACATCATTCCATCATTCCATCATGAGTAATCATCAATAAACACGTGTCATAAGAGTCTAATATAGGAATATTCATAAAAATGCAAGGGATTCTAAGGTCGAACAAGGAACATGGGATCGATTATTTCACATCGTTACAATACACGCCACTGCAAAAGGATCATGGAAAATAATCATCAAGCATATATTGAACGCCTTAAGTTAATGTAAAAGGAATCTCAAGAACAAATGCTCGGTGGATAAGACGAGATGCAAGCCTAGATCATGAAACTCGTTGAGTTAATGATAGCCTTCGCTAAGCAAAAAGGACAAGCCAATACCTTCGATATAGGAAAAAAACTCGCTAAGCCAAAAAAATCACCCTACCGATAGCACTGAAGCTACTCAAGAAGAGACTTACCAAGAGCATCAACGTAACACGATGCCTACCTCATCAGTACCATTGGTAATCTATTTGAACCTTATGGCATTGAATCAACTCATCCCTGGATTTCAAAGGGCAAATACGAAAGTTTCTCTGACTGATCCCATAACCCTTAACCATAACGAGCAAGAGAGGATGAATGTCTAAAAATCTGCAATGTCTGTTAATGATATGAGCAAGTTTCAGCTTTTAGAGAAATGCCTTAGAGCTTTTGAAAGGAGTGACAAATTAAGAGCCGTTGATGTTGAATCTTTGTCTTTGGTGTCCAATCTTATCATTCCATCAAAGTTCAAGGTGCCAGATTTTAAAAAGTTTAATGGAACTACTAAACCTACCGTGCATATTTGAATGTACCTTAGAAAGATAAAAAAGGTACGAGAGAGATTGGAAACTCTTTATCTATTACTTTCAGCACAGTTTAACTGAGGCAGCCGCTTGATGGTACATAGAGCTTGAATATGTCAAAATTCTGCCATGGGTTGATTTGGCTAGGGCTTTCTTGAACCAGTACCGGTATATATAGATTGGGCCTCTGACCGTTTCTCTCTTATGAACTTAGAGAAATAGCCAACAAAAAGTTTCAGGCAATTTGCTCGAAGATAGAGGGAAGAAGCAACTTTGGTTTAACCTTTTTAACTAAGAAGAAGATGACCATGACATTCATCAACACTGTGCATGCTTCATATTATAAGAAAATGGTAGAAAATGCCACTAAAAAGTTCATAGATCTAGTTTTATCCGGTAAGATGATTGATGTAGCAATTAAGAGTGGAAGGATGTCCGTGGGTGAGTTATCTGGTTGACCAAGAGACTTATTGCTAACAAGAAGAAAGAAAGAGAGGCAAGCGCCATAAGTTATGCTAACTTATCCAAACCGAGCCACTATCAAGTGCCCAGTCCTTACTACCAAAGTGTACC
>JBBYHO010000012.1:1543854-1565344 GCA_038382025.1 Adansonia gregorii
CGAAGACAATAGTTTGATCCTATTCTCATAACTTACAAAGAGCTTTATCAAGCTTTGCTCCATGGGTATCTAGCCACTTTCGTATATGTCCAAGAGAAGAAACCTCCATACCCTCAGTGGTAACCATAACACCATTGTGATTATCATGCCGGGGTAGTAGGGCATGATATTAAGAATTGCATTTCGTTTAAATGAAGGGCACAAAGCCTTATTGATTCTAAGGTTCTACAATTTGGTATGAACCAAGGGTCAAATATCGCTGCAAATCCCCTGCCAAACCATGCTGAGCTAGTAGTAAACATGATTGGTGTTAAGGATGATTATAAGGTTAAAAAGAACATTAAAAAAATGAAGATGCCAATGAGTTTGGTTTGGCAGATATTAATTCAGTTGGAAGTGCTTAATATGGTTGAAAGATTAGAAGAAGAATTGGATCATTTCTGTGACTTCCACATTATTCATGGGCATACTCTTTAAATATGCAAAGAATTTCAGGCAATGGTCTAGAAAATGATGGATGAAGGCAGCATTGCTTTTATGATAATAAGCAAGTATCTCCCGCCGAATCAGTAAATATGGTTGGGCAAGAAATGACTCAACCACTGTATGAGAAAGGGTGACCCCTTATCCTCTATGGTTAATTCACTTTTAGGGTGAACTTTTTTACGTTAATGCTGAGGCTGTTCATAAAGACTCCTACACTATTCCCATATAAGAGTAATAAAGTTATTCCTTGGAAATATAAGGGGCAAGTCATGATGATCAGGGAGCTTACTCAATCAACCGTTATTGTCGACTTGTCAGGAGTTAGCTATTTAAACCGCAGCGGTAAATGTTATAGTCCTCCTACTTAAGAGAATCAAAAGATTGATGTCACTCCTATTTTAACACCCCTCAGGTTAAGACTAATGACTCAAAATTCAAGATGATCAAAGAGGCAATAGATGAGAAAGAGGCCACTGAGTTCTTGAAATTTATCAAACACAGTGAATGCAGCATTATCGATCAGTTGAGCAAAAAATTAGCTAAGATCTCTATACTGTCTTTACTTCTTACTAAGAAGTTCATCAAAATACACTGTTGAAAGTGTTAACGAGCTGTGTATGCCGCCCGATACTTTAGTAAGCAAATTGGATCACTTAGTGAACAATATCATCAATGATAACTATATCTCATTCATTGATGACGAGATCCTTCCTCGTGGTAGGGGTAGCTACAAAGTCCTACTTATCACTACCTACTGCAAAGGTTGCATCTTACAAAAAGTTCTCATAGATAATGGTTTGCCCTCAATGTCATGCCCTTGGTTACCTTAAACAGGTTTTCTATTGATGTTTCCCACATCAAACACAATCATATGGTTGTGCGAGCATTCGATGGGACTTATTATGGAGTCATCAAAAACATCACTATTCCACTTTATACAGGCCCATGCACTTACCATATGGATTTTCAAGTAATGGACATCACCCCATTCGATAATTGCTTGCTCAGGAAGTCATGGATACATTCAGCTGGGGCAGTACCCTCGTCCTTGCATCGAAAGCTAAAATGCATAATCAAAGACAAAGTGGTCAGTGTTGGAGCTGAAAAGAAGATGATTGCCATTGCTTTTATTGATGCTACCTATATCGAACCAAATAAGGATACACCTGAATCGTCATTCCAATCATTCGAGTTTGTCAATGCTGTATTCATAGGAGAAGGCTTGCTGATAGTTGAGCCTCGACTATCAAGGACTACCAACATAGGTTTGAAATTGACTATTGGCAAAGGTTGCCGAGCTAGAAAAGGGCTTGGTAAGAATCTGCAAAGAATGGCCAAAGGTTTCGATCTCATTAACCAAGTTGACAAGAAGGGCTTAGGATTTAAGTCCAATATGCAATACAAGAAACAACAAGTTAAAAAGGCTAGAGATCATAGAGTAGCTCATCTGTTAGGTTAAAAAGTCAAACCAAAATTAATAGTATTCCCACTGATCTATGAGATATTTTTCTCAAGATAATGCATGGATCCTGGTCAATTAGAAAAAAGAAAAGCAACTGATGTCTTGGTCATTTTGAACTGGGCCTTCTACAACCTTTATATCCATGCCATTGATGATCAGTCGAGCCAATTAAAACAGAGTAATGAAACCTACCCTTATCCATTAGAATCTATTCTTGATAGCGAAGCCGTGTCGAAAACCTTTGTGCTTTTTAAGTTTATTTTCGTGTAATGTCAAGAAAAAAAACCTACTTGCTTCTGCCCAATAGCTCGTAAGGGTTTTGTAATGGGCATCTTTTATCGAATATTATCAATAAAATAGACTTTTGCGTAAAGTATTTCATCTTGTATGGCCATTTTTATTGTTTACCCTTGCTCTAATTCTTTATCTGTATATAGTTTTATCTATATTGTTTATTTTCTCACCTTTCAGGTGGTTTAGTAAAGTGATATGGATGTTTTAGATAAGCTCACAGAGATTGATTTCAAATGATCGGTCTGTACTGGTGAAGTTGATTTCGATATAGATTTTGAGAAAAACTCCATACCATCAGATTTACTACAATTGGTCAAGCATGAAGAAAAACAGATTTTGCCCCATGAGCAACCAATTGATGTTATAAATTTAGGGACCGAAAAAAATTGAAAAGAGCTTAAAATTGGAACTTGAAAAAAACCCTTCACCAGAACCAAACTAATAAACCTACTCGAAGAGTATCGAAATGTATTTGCTTCGTCATATTAAGACATGTTTGGATTACATACTAACATTATGTTCCACAAGCTTCCTCTTAAACTTGTATGCAAACTAATCTAGCAAAAGTTAAGAAGGATGAAACCAAAAATACTCCTTAAGATTAAGCAAGAAGTCAATAAACAATTTAAGGCAGGGTTCCTTGCTATAGCCAAATATCTAAAATGGGTTGCCAACATTGTCCTAGTGCCTAAGAAAGATGGCAAAGTACAAATGTGTGTTGATTATCAGAACCTAAACTTGGCTAGTAAGGAAGATAATTTTTCACTGCCTCCTATCAATACATTGGTCAATAATATAGCTAAGAACTCTTTGTTCTCCTTTATGAACGGGTTTTCAGGTTATAATCAAATTAAAATGGCACCTGAAGATATGGAGAAAACTACCTTCGTAACCATGTGGGGCATATTTTGTTATAAAGTCATGCCTTTCAGGCTAAAAAATAAGAAGGCAACTTATCAAAAAGCCATGGTGATACTATTCCATGACTTAATGCACAAAGAGATTAAAGTGTATATGGATGATATGATTGCCAAGTCAATAAGAAAAGATGGGCATATCACAGATCTAAAAACACTTTAAACGATTATGAAAATTTCGGCTAAAGTTGAACCTATCTAAGTGCCCTTTTGGTGTTACCTCAGGCAAGCTACTGGGTTTCATTGTCAGTAAAAAAAGAATAGAAGTTGACCCAGATAAAGTCAAAGCTATCCAAAACATGCCACCACCTCGAACCCAAAAAGAGGTGAGAAGTTTCTTGGGAAGATTGAACTATATCTCCAAATTTATATCCTAACTCACCGATAAATGTGACTTTGTCTTTCGGCTTCTCTGCAAATAAAATTGTGGGGAATAGAATAAGGAATGTCTAAAAGCTTTCGACAAAGTTAAACACTATCTGTCAAACCCACTAGTTCTACTACCACCAGTTCTTGGTTGACCTTTGATCCTGTACCTGATGGTTTTCAACAAGTCTACGGGTTATGTGCTTGGGCAGCATGATGATTCGGGAAAGAAAAATCAAGCAATTTTGAGCAAAAAAATTATGGAGTGTGAAAACAACTACTCCACAGTTGAGAAATTATGTTGTGCTTTGGTTTGGACAGTAAAGAGGCTTAACTAATACATGCTATACCACACCACATTGTTAACTGTGAGACTTGACCCTATCAAGTATTTGTGCAAAGCCTCTACACTATCAAAAAGATTGGCTAGGTGGCAAGTCTTACTCTCCGAATACGACATTGTTTATGTCAACCAAAAGACCATCAAAGGTTGTGTGATAGCTAACTTTTTAGTGAGTCGAGCGACAGGCAACTATGAACTTTTAAGCTTTGATTTCCTAGATTAAGATTTGATGTGCATCACTAAAGGGGGAGATATCAATAGTTATGACCAATCATGGGAAATGTATTTTGATGAAGCATCCAATGCTTTAGGGCATAGAATCGGGTCAATATTGATTTGACCTGATGAAAGTCACTACTTTTTTACAGTTAGGTTGAACTTTGATTGCACCAACAATATAGCAGAATATGAAGCATGTGTCATAGGGCTCCAAGCAGCTATCGAGAGAAATATCAAGACTCAGTGAGTTTTTGATGACTTAACTCTAGTCATCTATCAACTAAAAGGAGAGTGGCAAACACGTGATGCTAAATTGATTCATTATGGGAAACTGATCTCAGAACTCAAAAAAGAATTTGATGATATTAGCTTTTAGCACTTAACTCAGGAAGAAAACCAAATAGCTGATGCTTTTGGCTATATTGTCATCTATGTTTAAAGTAAATTAAGAATCAAATATCTTTCATATTTAGATGAGCATTTATACGACTCTGACATATTGTCAGAATGTTGAAGAAAAGAAGGACGACCTACTATGGTACTATGACATCTTTTTATACATCACGGATCAATAGTATTCCGAGCATGCCATAGAAAATGACAAAAAGACTATCAAGAGAATGGTTATGGGATTTGTTTTAACATTTTATATAAGAAGAGTCAGGATCAATTGTTACTCAAATGCGTCAATGCTCCTAAAGCCAAAAGGATCCTAGAAGAAGTTCATGAGGGAATTTATGGTGCACATGTTAATGGGCACCGGATGGCCAAACAAGTCATGAGATCGGGTTATTATTGGCTAAAACTTAAAAAAAACTATATCAACTATGCTCGAAAATGTCACAAGTGTCATATTTATCCAGATAAGATTAATGATCCACCCTCACCACTTCACATCAGGATAGCTCCATAGCCCTTCTCTATGTGGGGCATTGATATGATTGGGCTTATCACCCCTAAAACCTCTAATGGACACCAGTTCATCTTAGAGGCGATCGATTACTTCATAAATGGGTGGAGCCAGCCTCGTATGCCAATGTTACTCAGTTAATTGTTTACAAGTTCATAAAATAAGATATCATCTGTCGATATATGCTTCTTAAACAAATTATCATTGATACTGCTCGCAAGTTGAAAAATAACCAAATGCAAGCAGTATGTTCCCAATTTAAAATCTAGCATCATAACTCAATGGAGTACTAGCTAAAAATGAATAGGGTAGTCGAGGTAGCCAATAAGAACATTAAAAAAATAATTAAAAAAATGATCGAGACTTACAAAGATTGGCATGAAAAATTATCTTCGCACTTCATGCATATCGAACTTCAGTCCAAACGTCCATGGTGCTGCCCCGTTCTCTTTAGTCTATGGGATCGAAATCGTCCTACCTATCGAAGTTGAGATCCCCTCTTTAAGAGTTTTGATGGAGGCCAAACTCGAGGAAGCTAAATGGCTCAAAGGCAAATATGATCAACTAAGCCTTATCAAAGAAAAATGAATGAAAGCAATCTGTCATGGGCAAATGTATCAAAAGTGCATGATTAAGGCCTATGACAAAAAGGTTTACCTTCACCAGTTTCATGAAGGAGATCTGGTGCTCAAGAAAATCATTTCAATCCATAAAAATGCTTAGGGAAAGTGGACTCCAAATTGGTAAGGACCATATATCGTAAAACAAGCCTTATCCAGAGAGGGCTTGATCTTAATGGAAATGGATGGCAATGTCTTGCCCATCCAGTCAATTCAGACTCCATCAAGAAATATTATGCTTAAAGAATGAAAACCTAAAAAGGCATCTTTAGCAAAAAGAAAAAACAGAAACAACAAAAGAAAAAGGAAAAATGAAGTCTTGGATGAAAACCTAAAAGGGCATCTAGGCAACCTACTAACTTGAGTCAAAAACCCGAAAGGGCGGCTCAAGAAACTTAGTTTTAACCTGACCTAATTTTCAACCAAATCAGACTTTAGCCAAATACTTGTAAAAAAAACCTCAGTCAAATCTCACCCAGCCATGCCCATATCAAATCAAACTCAGACATACTTCGATTAAACAAAGTTAAAACTCTAATCAAATCAGATCAAACCTTAGGTTAGACTTTACCTAAACCTAACCCATTTTTGAGGGGATAAAGAGTCAAACACACAAGTTGAGAACATTTGCAGAATGACACATGGTAATTTTAAGTGTCTTCAGAATACTGACTCCCATTAGACATATTGATCATTCAGGAAAGCTCTCGAGATGTATCAAAAAACGTTCATGTCAAGATTATTAGGGGCATTAATTGCCTAACAGGTCATTTTATTGTTATTCTGCCTTTTGTTTTTTAAATACAAATAGAATAGTATCACCTTTTGTCATGAATGAAATATTATCTTATTTCTTTTAATCCTTTTTGCCCATATTTGCATTACATTTTACCATTCAATTGATAATACTCGATAATAGAATAAAATTCACATCAAGATTTCTTGATATTAGATCGAAAGGATGAGTAGAGCACAAGGAGCTTTGTTCATGCCTTGAGTGTCAAGATCATGATTTTCCCCATACACCAGTGCCTATTTATCACAATCATGTGTTGATTTGTCCTCAACTCCTAAGATCAACGGTCAAAAAATACCATCAAAACTTAGCGAAAATCCTATCAAGACATAAACACTGACCAAGCCAAATAGTCACCTCGCACATAAATTGCCAAAAAGATTCAACAACCTTATTAGAAAAGATCATCAAATAATCTGAGTAAAAAAAATAACCAACCAAATTCTCAGCCTGTCAAGAAGAGCTCCTTTAGTATATCGAGTCAAGAAAATGATCATCCAAGCATCAAAGGAACCATGATCACAGGGCTATTAATGTCTAAAGTTTAGCATAAAAAAATGGCTTCTAATTGAAAGAGAAATTTTCAACGTCTGTTCTCGTATTAGACCTTATACCATGATCATGTAGTCACACTATTAAGAAACTCACATACACATCATTATATCATACATTCATATTGTCATAGCATAACATCATCCTATCAGCATCATGTTGAGCAGTATTTGTTGAATCTTGATGAACTTTTGGTAAGAATCTTTGATAGTGAAAACTGGCAAATTGAAAGGTTGCTTAAGTAAGCCCTTATCTCTCTAAAGTTTGACGTCATTGCTTAAATTTTGTGATCTGACTTATTAGAATATTTTGTCAAGAGCTTTGGTTAAGAACGTCCGTCAAGATCTTTTGTCAAGATCTTTTTTCAAGGTCTAATGTCGTTGGAATGCTGTGATTGGACTCATTAGCATCCTCTATCAAGAATTTAAGTCAAAAACCTTAGTTCAGACCCTTTATCAAGAGATCCTTTTCAAAGTCTGATGTCGTTGGAATACTATGACTTGGCTTATTGGCAGCTTCTTTCAAGAACTTTTTTCAAGAACCTTAGTCAGGACACTCTATCAAGTACTTTTGTCAAGAACCTCAGTCAAGACACTTTGTCAAGAAATCCTCAGTCAAGACACTCTATCAATAAACCTTTTCAAAAAGACCAACATCATTGGTCATGATTTGACATGTTGGCATTTTATCATTTTAAGTTGAACCTAAAGATAAGTCAAGCTTAGGATCGTAGTCTAGGTCTTTTATCCAAAATTTGTTTAAAAAAATTTGTCAAAAGTCCAATATTTTCGATCATTATTCGGCATAATGGCACTATGTCATTTCAAATTAAACTTGGAGATCGGTTGAGTCTAGGATCGCATTCCAGGTTTTTTTATCCAAATATTCGTACTTTACATTTTGCCAAGAAAATCTCAAAATTTCCATCAAAATTATATCTTGTCTTAGCATTATATTAAATTTAATCTTTTCAATGCAGGAACACGAGGCAGCTTTGAGCATGCCTCGGACAAAACAGTGTCTATCGATTTTTGACTTATTCTAGATACTCAGTAATAACTAAAGAAGGGCAGCTATAGACACCAGATCTTGCTCAGGCAATTTTTAAGACACTCGTTATTTGAAATAATTCAATTAATTAGGCCATTTTTAATTTAGGTTTGTTGGATCTGGATTAATTGAGCTTAATTCATTTTAATTTAGGCTAATTTGAAAAAATATAAAAAAATAATAAAAATGAGTGACTTGGGTTTGAACCTTGGCTACCTTATAAAGTAGGTCATTTGTGACCCACACACCAAGCATGAATTTGTGTCATAAAATGACAAAAACAAATAAAAAGACAGAAAGATGAGAAAAAAAAGAATGAATGGCCTAGATTTTGAACCCAAGCCACCTTTGTAAAATGGGTTACCTATGACCCACACGCCAAAGCTACGTTTTTGTCATAAAACGACAAAAACAAATAAAAAATAAAAAATTAATGAAAAAAGATAAAAAAAAAAGCTGATTGCCATGCTACAACTCTTTTCATTTGCAGAACCAACTTGGTTCCTGAACCACCAACCGTTTCAGTTGTTTTTTGGTACATATAACCACCAGAGAGGAAAAATAAGGGAGTTCGAAAAAAAATTTAAGAATTAAAAAAAACAATACAAGCTTTACAAAAATACACAAAAAATAAAAAACTCAAAGTGGGGGTTTTGTTTAAAGAGGTTTCAGTGCTTATTTTGAGAATCGAAATGGTGAAAAGGAAGCTTATACAGAGGGGAAAAACATACTAGAGTTTGGGAATGATCCAATGGTGGACGACGGTCGGATTTAAGGTAAAAGATTCAAACTTCTCTTGTAGATTTAGAAAAATCTGACTCCAGATTTGAAAAAAAAAAGGTTGAAAAGAGTGTAGAGGTAAAGTTTGTGTGCCAACTGTTGCTGTCAAGTAACAACTGACGGTGGTGATTGGTCGTTGGTTTCTAGGTTTTTTTTTTGTCTTGCTATGGTCTGGTTTTGAGGTAAAAAAGAAGAAAGAAAGAAAAAAAAGAAAAAGAAAAAGAAGGAAAAAAACTAAAATTGAGTGGCTTGGGTTTCAAACCAAAGCCATCCATATGGAAAAAAAGTTAACTAACCACCAAACCTAACCAATCTTTAAACAAAAGCTGTCAAAAAAATTCTTAAAATTGATATTAGGATGTAGGGTGCCATTTTATATTTGAGGTTGCATGTTATAATTATGAAATGCTTGTTTAAATATTTTTTTGATGATATTCGTTCTATGCCTTTGATTTTTAATATTTTTTGTTCATTTATTTATTTATTTGTTTGATTTGATAATGTGTGTGTGTGTATATATATATATATATATATTTTCAAGAAAAACACCTCAAGTTAGATTAAGATTAACCCAAATAATGGGATTAATCTTAGTCTATTAATTTTCATAAATTGATACTTTAATCTTAAGGTAATATTAAGCCATTTATGTTGGGATTTAAAGTTAAAAAAAGAAAAACATTCTTCTTTTTTTAAAATATAATGTCATTTTTAGTGTAAAAACTTGTTCATGCCTTGATTTTTGCTTAGAATCCTTGTGTTTGTCGCATGGTAATGGGCTGTTTCATTGTCTTAAAATACTTTAGGATTGTGTGGATGAGCTCGTGAAGCCCATGTCACTCATTGTTTTCTGCCATGGATATTCAGATGTTCATGGCTCGTATTTAGTTCGAATAAGTCCGAGAAAACTGAAAATTCCTTCTGTTTTATTCTGATAGCTCTGTATTCATGATTTGAAAATTTATTTTCAAACCATTAACAAATTTTCACTAATTTTATGACCTTTTTTCTTGTAAGGGCATCAAATCACCTTTCCAATGGTGCCTTGTTTGCCCTCGAATCATTTTGGATGAAGGAGTTATGATTTTTTGAAGTTTTGCTGTCCGAAACCCCTAGAATCAGCGATTCACATTCTGTTTGGGCCGATTCGGCCCACCAGATGATTTTTTTGGATTTTCAAATATTTTTCACAAAAATTTCATGAAATTTTCTTTTTGTAAAGGTATCTTTTGTGATTTCTGATTTGTCTAGAATAAAATTGAAAATGGGAACAGTGCCATGCTGTCCCCTGTTTCAGCATTGTTCATGATTAGTTGATTCCTCCGAACTCGCACTCAAGGCATTCAAATGTCTCCATGTGATCCTGATTAATTCGTCTAGTTGAAAGGAACATGCATCGACTCTCGTAGACTTAGATCAAGGCATGAACATTTTTTAAGCTTTATCATCCTTATTTTTATCAATTTTTTAATAAAATATCATCTATTTCGTCCAGAATTTGTCAAACAAATTGTCATTGTGGCAAGAAATCACTGACCTTTGTTAAGATAAATCTTTGTAGCTCGGTTCTCTAAAATCTTTGAAGTTTCCATTGGGAATACTCCAGCCCCGTCTTCCCAGGGGATACTCAAACCTCGTTTTGGCAAACCTTATTCAAATTTCAAAACTTACCAAAGTTGACATTTATGGGGACATTCCAACCTGTCTTCCGAGTGGATACTCCAACCCTATTCTTTTTCAAAATTTGTCAAAAAAAGTCAAAATTCATCAATTTAAATTTGTCAATCTCATTTTTCTTAAAATCATTAAAAAAATCAAATTTTTCTCCTTGGATTTCCTTTGAATTTTTCAATATTCAAACCTGATTTTTATGCTTTGATTAGTTTATGGATCTCAATGTGTCTCTAAAATTTTTGACTTGGTTATCTCAAGATAATCGATGACAATAACAGCATATATTCCTATCATCCCTTCCTCTTTCCTCTCTTTTATGTGATTTATTTTTATGCGATGTTATTTTTTTATCTCACTAACACGTTTCCCTTGTGTTGTTCATCTTGCATTCATATTTTGAAAGTGATTTTCAAAAAAAATCACAAAGGGTAATGTTTTGTGTCAGTATCTCTCTAATGCTTAACCTTAAATATCCGAATTTTTTAAAAAATAATAATAAACTTGAAAGCCATTTTTAATCACAATCTTTATGTTCCTCATAGCTCTGAGGCACAGATGAGATTCAAATTTTCTTTAAAACCTGAATTTACTTTTTTATACAAATTCATGCATTAAAAAGGGGATTATATTAAATAATGACAAGTCTAAATCTAGGAAATCAAAACGAAATTGGGACATGGCTAGAAAGGTACCAATTTCAAGCATTGTGAGAAGGTTCGTACCTTCTTGTAGTAACCAACTCCCGAACCCAACCATCGAATCTTCGGACCATGTAGATTGTGAAACCAATGTCTCGAGTTTTGTAACTCGAAATATCAAATTCAATAGGCATCTGATCATGCCTAACCTAAATGATTGGTGGTGACTCCAACTGTGAGCTACATTATAATGGCCACTCAAGGCTAGTTAGGTGAGCGATTCGTCTGATGGTCTTCTTTCAGGGTTAAGAGCTGAGAATACATACTTTCTCGCTACCATCACGTCAAAAAAAGAGAGGAGGAGTCCTAATTGAAAAGATTTTTCCATGATGAGAAATACTCTTAAGTTGTGCGTGTTTGTTTCGTGGAGGCGGGGTGCCAACATAGCCTTTATCCTATTCACAGTACCATCAGCGTTAGTCTTGGTTTTGAACACCTATTTAACTCCCACAACCTTCTTATGCCTTGGCCTATGAACCAATTCCCAAGTTTGATTCTTGTAAATCATAGACATTTTAGCTTGCATACCTTCTTTCAACCATTTATCCTGACAGCTTCTTTAAAGTTGGTAGGGTCTATTACTGCAATATTGCACCTTCCATACACATCTAAGAGTAATCTGATGCTTCTCATAGGATAATCTTCATCTGAGTCTTCACTAGCAGCATCTACACCCTGTTATTGTGTAAGAACATTGTCAGCAACTTTAGTCTCAATAGGCTTAATCTAAGACTTCTCCCAATTCCATGCAGCACCCTTATCAAACTTCACATCTCTGCTAATAATAACATTCTTAGTTAAAGGAACGATTCTGTAAACCTTCTTGTTAGAACCATAGCCAACAAAGATTCCAGCTTGAGACTTCTTTTTAAGTTGATCTTTTTTAGCATCCAATATATGTGAATAACAGATACAACCAAAAATACTTAGATGCAATACAGAGGGTTTTAATCCAAACCAATTTTCAAAAGGAGTTTTTTAGTTTGAGGCTTTTGTTAGAAGCCTATTTTGAAAATAGGTTGTAATGTTCATTGCTTCTGCCCATAACTTCTTAGCTAGGCTTCTCTCAAACAGTAAACACCTTGCCATTTCCATTATAGTCCTATTCTTCCTTTTACTCACCCTATTCTCTTATGACTATAGGTGACAGTGAGCTGATGCTTAATGTTTGAAGCTACGCAAAATTTTTCAAATATATCTAAGGTGTATTTTATCCCATTATCAGATCTAATCACTTTAATCTTGCATTCATCTTAGTTCTCACCAAGAGCTTTAAATCTCTAAAATACTAAAGCAACTTCAGATTTCTGCTTTAGGAAATAAACCTAACACATTCTAGTACAATCATTAATGAACAGGATAAAATATTTACTTTCATTTAAAGATGGTGTTTTCATAGGTCCACATATGTCAGTGTCTAACAACTTAAGTTTCTGAGTTATTTATAGGGAAAGGCAACCTGTTTTGCTTCCCTAGTTGACAAACCTTACACACTTCATTATGTTCCTAAATTTTGGATAAATTCAAAACAAGATCATTTTTATACAAGTGACTCAGTGTGTGATAACTAATGCATCGCAATCTCTTATGCCGTAGGATAGTTCTATCAACCATACTAGATTGTGCTTTATAGGATAAACGATTCCAATTTAAAAGAAAGTTTCCATCAACCATATAAACAAAGATAAGCTCACAGCCATTTAGATCATAAATCGTGCATGCTTTATCTTAAAAACAACTGAATAATTCTTTTCTAACAGTTGGCCAACACTAAGTAAATTTTGATCAATTTGATGACCTTAGTGTTAGATGGAGTGTCTACTATCACATCTCTTTTACCTTTTTGCTAAAATATAGCTCTTATTGTCATTTCTAATTTTTGAACTGAAAATTTGTCTAACCTCTTAAGCATGGATTGTTTAGAGACTATGTGGTTTGTATAACCACTATCAATCAACCAATTTATCTTTGGCTTATTGTTGATTGCAAAACAAAATGCTACAAACATCCGATCCCCTTATTGTGGATTTCCAGCTATGGCTTTAGCTTAATCACCTTGCTGCTGTCGCCCCTTGTATTTGCAAACCATTTCCATATATCTCATTTGCTTGCAAGATCTATATTAGATATCTAGTTTGAACCAGCAATATTTCTCCAAATGAATTGTTTTTTGACACTGTGTACAAAATGGATACTTCTTCTTACTACCATCTTTTACACTGTCTCTATTTTTTCTTTGCTTTTCTTTTCTGTCATTAAAAGTTTTCTTTCCTTTACTGCTAAAACAACTTACCTTTTCTTTGCTTCTTGCCTGAAATGCATTTTTAGCTTGTTTTTCCTACTTGCTTACTCTTCTTTGCTTTTGAGCATAAAGGGTATTAATCAATTTTGTTAAGGAAATGCAAGACAGATCTCTTGAATCTTCAAGAGAAGAAATCTTGGACTTATACTTTTCAAGATGAGTTATGATGACCTTCTCCAATATCTTTTTGTCACTAAACTCCTCTTTAAATGGTCTTATGCTATTCACTACAACATTGATTCTATGAAGATATTGCTTGATAGTTTCACTTTCTTTCATCTTTAGATTTTCAAAGTCTTTCCCTAAGTTAATCAGCTGCTACTGTCTAGTCTTTTTTTATCCTTGAAACTCCTTTTTCAATTTACCCAAGGCTTGTTTTGGACTTTCACAAGCCATAATCTTGGTAAAAATCACATCAAAAATACCATTTTGCAAGTAAGACATAGCCTTGTAGCTTTAGGCATTTTTTTTTCACTATGTTGCTTCATTTAAGCTATGGTGGGATTGGCTTTCAGAGGTAAAGGATCTCTATCAGTTTCAACGACTTCCCTTATGTCATATGCTTGCAGGTATCTTCACTTTGACTACTTAAATGTGGTAGTTTTCACCAGCAAAAATTGATGGTGGTGGCGGTGGAAAAAAGCTACCTGAAGACATGAAGGCAGTGGCTTCATTCAAGGCTGTATGCAGGAATAAACTAGCTTTGATTCTTTCAGCAACACAGTAATCACAAGTCCTTTAAGATAATTAACAGCTCTGATCCCAATTGAGAGTTTCACAAAATTGGTCTG
Source organism: Adansonia gregorii (assembly GCA_038382025.1). Classification (NCBI taxonomy): domain Eukaryota; kingdom Viridiplantae; phylum Streptophyta; class Magnoliopsida; order Malvales; family Malvaceae; genus Adansonia; species Adansonia gregorii. The sequence continues at coordinate 1,558,115 of JBBYHO010000012.1, forward strand.
ATGAAGCTTCAGACTAGAAGAAAAATAAAAGAAAAAATAGAATAAGAGAAAAACAAAAGTTCTGCAAATACCAAGTTTATTCATATTGTTCAAAATGTTTACATTATATGTCAAAGGTCTTTACCAAATACCAACCACTTCTAGTACATTAAAGTTCCTAGCTCTATTTTGATTACATCAAAGTAACTTAAAAAAAAATCATCCAATTAACACTGTCAGCTCAGTATATAATAAGATCAAATGATCAAAACCAACAAAACAAAAAATCACCCTAAGATATCTAAGCTAGCAGCATTGTCAGTCATTACCATCAATACACTAATTGATTATTCTTGAAACTAAAAATCAACTGCCAAATTGTTGCCCATTTTCTAATTTCTTTGATAATAGAGTTGGCTATCTTTGTGGCATCGATTACACAATTACCAACAATTTATTCCTGATGACAATGATGATGATGATGGTAGTAGAGCTAATAGTGATAAAGATTAGAAGTTAGGGTTTGGTTTTGAAATTTAAGAAAATTTGATTTGTGAAAAGCAATTTAAGAGACTTCCTGAGTTGAGATGAAGAGAAAGAAACAAATCTAAAGAAAAACAAATTTGAAACAAAGTTGGTTTATTTTGTTGGGATCATATGACCTAGTGTGATACAATTAATCAATCACAATTTTGAATTGTACAAAATTCATCAAAATATTATTTAAAACTCATGATTTTTAGTGGTAGACCCTTACATAATTCTGTATTGCGATTAGATAATTGTAAGATTGTAAGAAAAAGAATCGTTGGTGATACGCTTTTCTTTCTTTTGTTGTTTATATTTTTTTATTAATAACGCTAAGTTTCTTTACACTGATAAAGCAAACATTTATGAATCTCCTAAATACTGATAATAAGATTCAAATATACATGGCATCTAGGTGTCTAAAACTCACTCATTTAAATAAATAAAATTAAAACACTTATTGTTCTTAAATTGAGCAATAAGATTTAAATCTACTTTTGTTTGGAAAAATACTCATTGTTGTTAAATTGAACAGCTTGTCATTGAGACATTAGGTTTTCCTCCAAGGAGAATTGAGATGAAGATATTTGTTTAATTTGTTTCATATGTATATTATTTTTTATCACAATTATTTTTAACATGTTATATATTAATACAAATTTTAATATATTAATAATTCACATTATATAAATTTCGATACATTTATATAATATTCGTGTTATATTTTATATCATATTATGTTTAAATTATTTTTCTGTGTTGTATTCATATCATGAAATTGTTTCAAATCCAAACGCATCAAATCTAGTTAATACCCAAAAGAAATAGTAAGAAACTCCAATAACTTGATTGATGGAAGAAATTAAATATCCTAGGCAAGCTAAAACAAAGACAATAGTATCAGTAATAACTATAGGAATTTTCATTCTCTTTTCAACGCCTCACCTATGATTTATCCTTTGACAGTAATCATACTTCATTTCCCCTTTATCTTGTTTTCTCAACCTCTACTCTACTGGCGCACTTTGTTTGGTTGCGCCCTGACCTTGTTTTGTCAACCCCAAGACGAAGAAGGAAACACACAAAATATAACATACATATAAATATTTTTACATACTTCCTTGACTGACTAACTTTAGACTTAATTTATGATTCTAAGAAGGTATCAACCCTAGCATTGGTTGCCCTTGACAGGAATTTCATGCAAATTGGTGGTTTAACCCCTGCCAGAGCAAGTATTGAACTGGGCAATGTCCATATACCGTCCCCACAGATCAAACCAGAGGCTACTGCTGGCGCAAATGCATCGGCCTTTGCCTTGTTTATCTTTTCCCACACAAACAAAATCAAACTTCCAACACACATATCAATGGCAAAGTATGGCCCAATGTAGAAAGGTATTGCCATTGCCATTGGAAGTGGAATGTAGGATCCCCATTTCTTACCCAGCAGATCTTTAACGAAGTTTATTAAGATGGCCGCACCAAAGAACACATAACAAAGCAAGAGGCAATTCTTTGGTAGAGCAGAGAAGCCTTGTACCCCCAATATTGACATGTTGCGATAAACAACTGCAAAAGGAGCAGGATATTGACTGTTGGGAAGCCCAAAATCATCGAATGCCTTGTAAAACAGCCAGAAGACACAAGGTGAAACTATGCAGCCCATGGCAGTGCCAATCACTTGGCTAATAAACATGGACCTAGGAGAAGCGAGGGTCAGGTAGCCGGTCTTAAAATCCTGCATTAGGTCCGAGGCTGTGGAAACAATGTTCATCATCACACCGCATGCTGCGAGGCCTGCAAGGACTCCACCATGTGAACCTGCCCAGGCTCCAATTGTAAAGATTGCTAGCTTGCCGTAGGTGGAAGCCAGGGACCAATCAGTCAGTCCACATCCATATGCATTACAGAAAGCCAGTGTTGGTGCAAGGACGTAGATGACCAATATGTAATACCATTTGAGTTCGTGAAAGAGGTGCGGGAGAATGATGGTAGAGATGGCAGCAATCGTGACATAACCTGCAACAGAAAACCATGTAGGAATCTGATCTTTTAGAAAGAGTTGGGTTCGGCGCTGGTCATCGTAAGATAGCTTCTTTGAGGTATCAGGAGTGGGCTGGTTTGCAATGGGTAGAGCTTGTCTGCCTCGAACTTGATGAAACAAGCCTGTAAGGGTTCTGCTTAGCACCTTGAAAAAGTTGTATAGCCCATCACCTAGAATCATGGCAATGGCAATAAATACCTGTATTTAGGGAATAAGTCAAACGTTAACGGAGAAGACAGTTTTGATTTTTGTAATTGTTGCAGAAAACAGCAGATTTGATGATTTTATAATTTACGTTGCCCTAACTCTTCATTTTTCTTTAAAAACCCTTTAAGGATATGAAAATTTAAAAAAAAAAAAAATCAAACATACCCATATCAAATATATATCCTTAATATTCATCCCAATTCAAAAAACCCAGCTTGTAGGAAACTAACCTTGTAACCTTGTAGGCCATGCATATTGCTGGGGGAAAGATCTGCAGGGTACCAATCACCCTTTCTTGTTTCAATGAGAGGCCACATTAGACCCCACGAAAGAATTCCACCAAGAAGCACTGATATGTTTATTATGTAGGGGCAAATCATCCCTACTCCAACATAAGTGGCTGAGAAATCAAAGTAAAACCTGACTAATAGCAAAGGAAGGATTAGCTAAACAGCTATATCTTTAGCAAAATATTTAAATCTTGTTACAAGTGTAAGTTTATTGTGCTCACTAAAGAAAATAATGAACTGATTTTACGCACTTGTTCTTATATGCTTTAAGCCCAAATGTAGGGAAGCTAGCAAATCCACAATCATCTCCAGCAGTGAAAAACCATTGAAAGAAACCCCACAAGAAGCTGAAAGAAAACAACTTGCCCAATGTCTTTACTTGCTTCCTACGGGTTTGAAAAGCATGAGACAATTAGAATGTCTAAATTTAAAAAATTGATCAGATTTAATTAGAAATTAATCCGACTGTGACAGTGATTTACTTCGCTAGCTTGGCTCCTTGAGGAGTGTGGAAGCTATTGATGAGATGAGCGGTTGCGGTACCACTTGGATATGTCAATTTGAAGTCTATAACCATGATCTGAGAAAAGGAGTACAAAAGACAATGAGCTATGCAAGTTAAAGTTAGGGGGGGAAAAAAAACCTTTCCTTGCAAGAACATTATTCAATATCAACCAAATGATTTCAATCCTGTGCTTAAACAATTAGAGTCACATAATTAATGTTTAGATCACTCTTCACTCTTTATTATTTCTTTTGAAGTATTCACATTCAACACTTGTATCTGATGCATATAACCCTCCAAAAGTCTTCAAATTCATGAAAAAGCTTCTTAAAAATAAATAAACATACATGTGTTGGACGCATACTAGTATCCGATGCTCAAATCCAATCCAAATAACTTAGCAAAAATATGTAGAGACAGAGCAGAGAGTACCTTTCGAAGAGGCACCACAGAGAAGAGACCAAGAAAGCTAACAACAAAAAGGAAGCCAATAATCCATCCGAGTGATGGATTCTTGAAACCACCAGTGTCCCCTGATTGCTTGGCAATGCGTTCACTCATTCCAAACAGGTAACTCCCGAATCCTCCTATTAGTAAGCAGTGCAGTAATGAACTTAGAATTTTCAGCAAATCAGTTGCTCTTGTATTTTAACAAAAAGTAATACTGAATTGCTGATATCATGGTCAACCACTCAAAAACAGTTCACAAAATTTGCAGTTCCAACACAAGTATTACAGCTACAAGTTTTATGCTGTCAATAGATATGTTATTCAATTTCCAAAATACATAAGAACAAATCTACGATAGGCGATATGTTCTAAACCTGATAAATATATTTAAATTTTGGGTCAATTGTTTTTCAATATATTTATCATCACCTTATATATATATATATATATATCAAATCCACCCACGAATTATGAAACACTTATTTTTAAAATGACAATTAAACTAAATTAAGATAGATCATTAGCATAATTCCTTTTTGTAATCGAGGCTATTTAGGTTTGATCCTTGAAAATATTGCAATAAAACTTATATATATTATAATATATATTATATAAAATATATAAATATATAAATAAATTAAAATTTATATAAACTAAATTATAAATTATTATTATATTAAATATTTATAAATTTTTAAATACATTTATAATACACAAACAACACAAAAATAGCGAAATAAAACTTAGACTGCTATTATAATTTGGGTCTTTGTGGTACAAAAATCCAAAAGGGTAAATGACCTATGAACTTGATTGTGCAAAAGTCGCGTGCGTTTCTGAATCTCAACCTATTGTCATTATCCCATTCCCCAAAGCTCCTATTCGGCTTCACTGCCGGCGCTCGTTACTCTTTTTTAATTGGACCGTGGTCCCAACGCCACAGAGTCAGACTCGGAGTAATTGCATTCACGGAGTTCTTTTCAAAATAATTCGAATAAAATACCTAGAAAATGGGATGTGCAACTTTTTTCAAGTTTTTTTTCTTATCATCTTCTCCTATTGATAATAACGTCCAAGGATTAAACTTGAATTTGAATTTCTCCCCTTCAGATAACGACGTATTGTTTTCATTACTAAAATCTGACTCGTATATATATATATATATATGTATATAATCAGTATCCAATTTGTAATACTAAAATCCTGAAGCAAAATTAACTATATAATAATCCGAATTGATTACTTGCGTTTCTGTTGTGATATATTATTTTAATATGATTTTGATGAAGTCTTTTAATCTTAATAAAAATTAAATTTTAATTAATTTTAAGTATATTATATTATTAAATTAATTTCTCTAATTAATATTAAATAATTAATTATTAATACAATATATATTTAATAATAAAAATAAAATAGCTTATTCTATATCTTTAATTTGCCGATCACTGTTAAGCCTTGTCATTAACAGAGTGGATGAGATTTTTGGAGTAACAAATCCACTTAGTCTGTTCTCATCATTTCAAAAAATGCATTTAAAGAAGTATCGAAGGAAATCGATAAATAAATTTCAAAATCAACGTTAGAGCCTTTGAATTTGAAAGAAAGACATCATTTTCAAAACGAACTTTGCCAACTTACCTCAAAAGTCAATCATTCAGTATTTACTTTTCATTAAACACAGCTTTTGCGGACCCAAAAAGAACGATAAACGGAGCCTAATACCGTAAAACGGCACAGGGGATGTGCGGTGGGAATTGAAAATGGGTTCACACGGCAAAGTTAAACGGCACTGGAAGACAATGGATACTAGTTAAGCAGGTCTCCGGCCTTAATTACCCGACCGTCATCCGATTATATAGATTCAGTGATCTTATTTAGGACAATTGGGATTGTTTTCTACAAGAATGTTATTGCATTAACAAATCAAAGGGATATTTACCTTAATTGTTGTTTTTATACAAATCAAAGAAACAAAGAAATAGAAATACGTACCGCTGAAGGCGATGCCCGACGAGGCAACCACGCAGGTCTGAATAACGGTGTTTTCCTGCCTGGTGAAAGGCTGCTTGAGAAGACCAGATTTCTGAAGCATCTTCGTCCACGTCTTCACAAAGAAGAACCCCAACAAGCCGGCCGAAACATTGAGGGATGGTATGATTCCTGTCGTTAAGTTGAGCTTCATCACTATGAAACTGAACAATATGCTCAACACGAAGCTCACAGCAAAGGCCCTCATCGTCAGCTGCTTCCTCCATGACGGCACTTCCTGACTTCCAAAGATCTCTTCCACCGACAACATCTCCCCTCCCTTCTTATCATTCTTGTCATATTCTCCTCCTCCTGGGTTCAACCCATTCTCTACCCTCTCTTCATCTCTACCGTTCCTCTCCATTTCTGCACTTCAATTTTTCTCCAGAAAAAAAAATAGTGTAGCTAGAACAGGAATCTTTATCCTTAACAAATGAATCTTATGGAGCACCGGTTTTATAGGCAAAAGGTTGGAACTAGGAATATACTAGTGAAAATGGAGGTGGTTGCTTTCACTTTATCACATCAAGGGCGTGAAGATTATTAAAATGAAAACAAGATACGGTATCAACCAGGGAAAAAGTTAGTTGGTTTTGGACTCAAAAGTTTTCAATACTTTGCATTCACACAGTAATAATATTGGTTTTCTTTTCTTTTTTTTTTTTTTTTTTTGCGTCGATGTTCTGACTTTGCTTGCCGTTGTTTATAATCTTACGTTTTTAATTATGGGGCTTTCATTCATCGTCACAAAATCCTCTTAATGGGCTGTCAAACATGTGAACGTGAAAAGGGCAATGAACTGATTCTCCATTGCTTTCCCGCAATTTGAGAAACACTTAACAAGTCGGTCTACATTAGTGGTCCGACGGCATGCAAGTAGGGATGTTAAAGCAATCTATTGACTCGTCAAAATGGCTCGGGATAAGTATGAAATTTATTGCTTATCTTATATAATAATAATAATAATAATAATAATAATAATAATATAATCTATCTATAATATACATATATAAAAGTACTAATAGGAAGAATCTATTAAACTGACAATAATACCTACTATTATTTATTATATTATTAAAATAATATTTATTATATTATATATTATAAGATAATTAGGGTTATATTTTTTAAATTTTTAATCAAATATTCAATCAAAATAAGATAATAATAATTTTATTTGTTTAAATTTAATCA
>JBBYHO010000012.1:1565444-1579016 GCA_038382025.1 Adansonia gregorii
GATTAATTTTATTCAAATGATATTAGATTAAATTGTTTAATTAAAAACTTAAAATGATACAGGTTAATTTATACATATATATATATATATATATTAATATATGGTAAGTTGACTAGCTAGCTAGCTAGATACAAGACTGTAGATAATGTTTATATTATTCCTCCCGAATCTCAATTGCTTTGCCATTTTACTAGCGTGGGTGGTGCTGAGCTTGCTCTCACAGTTGCTGTGAGAATCTTCTACCACTTTTTGACCTCTATGGCTTGTAGGTATCATTGCTGAAAGTATTATACAAATACGGTATATTAACCTCCCCGTGACTTGGATTAATGCGATTTGCTGATTTGATTTGATTTCTGATTTAGTCAATGATTACACACTGCATTTACTTTGTGTAAAATTTTATTCTGATAACCGAAGCTTCCACAGTTTTTGGATGTTACTCCCTTCGATTGAACCTGCATTTTCTACCAATAGTGAAACGTGGGATCATTATTAATATTTCATCGTTTCATCGTTTCAACCTGGAAATCAGCTTTTAATGTTTGTATTATATATGTTAGATATTTGGGAATCCAGGATCAAAATGTGCATGTCATTGCTACGTCTCGAGAATTCAACACTTGTGGATGATTCAATTGCTTAATTTTGTTATGTCTAATCCCAAACATTAAATATTATATTTGGTATATAATGTTTTTTATTTACCAAAAATAAAAAAAGCCTCAGCTGTTACTTCTGCTTCATATATCATATGGCTGAACAGATGACAAACAATTATGAACTTATATATATCATTTGGACTTTGGGCTGCTAAAGATATGTATCCTATACAAAGTTTTCAAGACCAACATCCTGCAAAATCAAAACAGATCTCAACACAAACAACTGTATACAAGTAACAGTAGAGCATCCACTATAACTCAACTCCCTATTAAGGCCAGCTTCTACCTGAACTAACATGAAAAGCTTAAGAGCTTACTTTGTGAGTTGGCACATAATTAACTATCGTTGCCTAGAGAGGATGAACTCAAAATAAGGATGTCTGTTCACTGATGTCTGATTTCCCTTGTTCACTACAGCGCTTGCCATAAGGTATGCAGTCTCCTCAAGAGTCCTTAATCGGTCCTTCCGTATTTCAAAAGGGCTCCTGGGTTTCGGAGGAATCGTTCATTTTCGAATGCCTCGGCCGGAACCAGCATTCACCCTGTTCAAGTGATGTGCATTTATGATGAAAGAATCCAATCATTGGCAGCACAACTGAGTTTAATGACTAATGGACGAGGCAGTAACAATAATAAGGAGAATATATGCTTGCACATTAGACCGACTGACGGGCATTACTATTTGATAACAACAGTTGAAATGAACAACGAATCAATAATTTCATGATAGTTGAACTACCCTGCGTTGTATGATCAGTATGTTTACTTTCAGAAACTTGGTTCTGAAATAGTCTATATTTCGAGATAACTTGAAAAAACAACAGCACAAGGTCATAACTAAGCAATAAAGGCAAAAACAGTTCATTGATTTTGATCCAAGAGACATCGGATGCATACTTTTACTTCAGAGGCAAGAGATGCAATCTCCCTATTTCAAAGCTACACAGACGTAAAAATCTTCTTCAACAATCGATTCCAGTCCTCATATTTTATCTAAGGGCTAAAGCATAGTATACATTAATGTGTTTATTCATATATAGGCTCAATCAATACCAGTAAGCACATCTGTTAATAATCGTAGCTTAAACAACAACATACCAAATCTATATCCCAAAGCCTCCCTGACTAGTTAAACATGCATATATGTCAGATTGGAAAGTTTCTGATAACAGAGTTGCTTTAATATTTCGAGCAAATGACTAGAAGTAGAAGGCAATAGTTATTTAAGAAGCTGATGAAAGGGGGTAAAGCAGCTGCTAGAGCTCTAATTGTGTGTTCAGATGGGATCACCCAATTTGGTATTTGCCTCTGTGATCCTACATTTCTGAATCTCTGTCATCAAGTTAAACGACATCACCTTAAAGAGAGGATCAGCTTTAGACAAAAACGCCCCTTAGTATATCCATACAAACATACGTACAATAATCCCCCAAAATTCAACTTGAAAGTTCTTCTTATTACTCTCGGATGGCCCTATATAACAACCGCTTACTCAAAATATAATGCATTATTTCAATACCACCATTATCAACATACTAGCGTAATAAGAAATGCTAATATTTATTTTCAAACAAGTACATTTAATGTAGTAATGTAAAATTCAAACAAGTCCACTGAATCAATGGCCCAAAACAACTTTAAGTTAGGCCACCTATGGCCCAAAACAACTTCGAGGGTACCTGAGTTCTGTAACTTTGACTACCCACGAGAGGCGATGCTACACATGCATCCAAACTAGAGTAATGAGACTTAAAACTTCAACGAATCAAATGGCCAGAAGAATGGTAAATGAAAAACGCTGCACGAAAATTTCCATCTGGATTTCTATAAATAAGATACCATGCAACAGAATACCAGAAATATTGAAGAAAACAATTATTAAATGAACTCTTGGTATAACTAGGTAATACAGAAATTTACTTAATTATCCAAAAATATGAAGGTAAATTTCATTTTACATTAAGCTATATAAAATAAAATCAAAATAATTTTCACTTTTTGCAAAGTGAAGCATATTCTATAACTAACCAAGACCCAGGGTGCAGGTCACGTATGTTTATGGAGTTCAGATAAACTGGATCTCCATACATTTTGCACTGAGGAGACACATCACCTCTAACCAGTTCTTGTATCCTGAAACAAACAGAACCACAATCAAGGTATTAGAAAATCAAAAGTGATAATTATCGCCAAACTAGATTTACCCAAAGCTGCCAACAAGCCAGAGGGTTTACATAAAAATTACAGTGACTAAAAAAAAAAAAAAATACTATGTCCCACTGCACCTTCTCTTGCTGTTCCATCATTAAATGCTTGTTTACATTTAATTAAACAAGAATAACCAATAATAGATATAAATTAATAACAATGCAGCCACAACCAGAAGAAGCACACTAACGGCATAAACCAAAAGCAAAAGCAGCCCACCAAGCAAGAGCAGCCAGATCACTATTCCACTCGCTAAATATATTAGAGATTAAGAATGGGAAAGTAAAAGTTTTATGACTGTCTAGCATCAAGATTTGTATCCATGCTATCAAAAAAGAAACAATAGCCGGTGAAAGCAGAGCAAAGGTGAGGATAAAAGGAAATCGCGAGGCGAGAGAGTTTATTATTAGGGAGGAAACTTAAAACATAAAAGTAAAGTGATAAAATCCATGAGAATCATATCATGTCAAAAGAAAGTGGAAAAAAACTACCGAAAAAAGACAAAATCAATAGTTTCATACAATGCCCGTCTTCGCCGAGGCTGCTCAGATTCAAGGTGCGCTAAGACCATCACACCAGGTCATGTCAACTGATTTGAAAGATCTGTCTGCGAAGCTGGAGATGGTTCTGATCTAACCATATCATTTACTTGTGACGTATGAAGTATGGACACATACAGGTACGTTAGAATATCGACATAATAAAACAGTAATTTTTAAAAATAAAAATATAAAATACAACAATAAAAAATATTTATATATATTTTATCTAAAAAATAACATATTTATGAAATTAATACTTAAAAACATTATTAAAGGTTTAAATATGTCCATTAATTTATATAAATTATATAATTAAAAGTCCAAAATTACAACAACTCCAAAATTATGGGTTTAAAGATTTGGAGCCCACAAAGAAAACCCAACTTTTTTTTTTCTCTTCATTTCTTTTGTGCTGCGCCGTCAAACGTCTTTTTTCCATTTGCTTTTCTCTCTTCTTCTTATGCTTCTCTTCATCTCTCTCAAACTTCAGATTAGATCAGCTGCTCACAGTCGCTAGCCACCGCTCGTCGGGAACGAAATTTTGGTTAGATTATTGCTTTCGATCTCGTCTTCTTTTTATACAATTAGTTTTTTTCATAAAAGGTTTTGAAAATCCTAGATCTACGTTCCAATTCCATGTCTCTTACACCAAAAAAGCGTTTCTTGCCGCTGCTTCTTCTGCCAGTTTTAGCTCTTTTCTCATGTCCCCACGTGTTTTGAACGTGTCAGAACCATTTCTAATTAAAATATTTTTTTGACGTGTCCAGATGTGTCCCGTACGTATTCCAGCATGTCCGCGTCGGACACTGGTACGAGGGGGTTGCCCCTATGTCCGTGCTTCACAGCTTACGACTGATTACTTCGTTCTGAAGTGTGTGCTGTAGAACAAGTACTGAAAATATTGGAAGATGACTGCCATTAGTAGAGTTTCTTGCAGTGGGACTAGTATCGCAAGCTTAAAAAACTCCAAGATGAGAAATTTCGGTGTTGTTTCGGGTGGAATGTCTTTAATTGTTCCTAAAGAGTTCAACTGCAGACAAGAAAGGCATAAAATAAGCACAGAATTCAAACTAAAAAACACTAAATTGCTTTGGATTTTGATAATCTTCTGCCCTTATTTCGAATGCATGGTTGCCATGTTTCCCATACCACTACCAGAGACATCCCAATGGGATGCTTGGTGTCTCATGTCTACAGAATAGAGCACTGGGAATTTGGTCTAGCGAACAAGTTTGACAATCTACCGAATTGGATGAATGACAAATAACTGGAGAAGAAAACTGAAGAAGCCTTTCAAACTCGGCAATTGGAGACTCGGTAGTCATATGAATTTTGAATAGCCTCATATGCCATTTGTGCCATGTAGGCATCATTAAATGCCTTTGCTATCATGTTTGAATCAGTTGCAACTGCTGATGAATATTGTTCTTTAGTTCTTTCATTTTCAATAGAAATAATTGCATGTCTTGAATCTTTCCCAATGCTAGACATTGTTCTAGCATTCATTGAAGAAGAAGGTTCTAAGAACAGGAAGAAACTTTCTCTTCAAAGGTATTTTTGGAAGTCCGTTCTTCAGCACCTAGTCGATTAGAATGTTCCAATGACAAATTGTTAGATTTAGCAGATTTTGTAAATCCACGATCCTTTATTCCATTAGGTATCCATTTCTGCAGAACAAACACCAAATTTTGGTTTTTGCTTATTGCAAAAATCATGTGAAAGTATATTGCTTTCTATTTTTCCAAGCATCTAGCCCATTAGAATGTTCTAATGTACACATGATTTTTGCAATAAGTTGCCTTGATTCTCTATACTTACATCATTGAAAGCAGCCGTGTCACAGATGCTTTCACATGATTGAATGCTTATTGGACCAAGTTGTAACTTCCTTGTCACAAGTTGAGAACAGGACTATTAGAAGATTTTTAAGCGATAAATATTGCCTAAATTATAGGGAAATCAGCTATGGATGATACTTATTAGCTGTAGATAATGTGTAAATTCCTAAAATCATGGGAGTTAGTCCTTTGGGATTTAAATTAGAAGATTTAGTTTCCTTGTTTAATCATAGAAGATTTAGTTTATCAATTATCTTTTAAGAGACGTTCTATAATATTATGAGATTAAGAAGTTTCACCTTTAAATCTTAACATGATATCAGAGCTTTAAGATTTTTCTCGCAAATACTTTTTGGACCTTAACAGTCATTTTTTCTTAACCTTTATCTTGGCCTTAATTGCCATATTTCCTTAGTTTTTTCCTTTCATTCTTATGAAGCTTTATATCAACCTAAATAAGATAATGGAGCCTAGGATGCCTTTTAAAGAAGTTATGTTGAATCCATCATTTGGTAAGCTACAAAACATCCAATTTATTTACAAACTAAACGGAAAAAAAAATAATTTCAAATCGTCTCTGTTTGTTCAAACATATTTGAAAAAGAAAAAAAAAACTGAGTCATCTACTAGGAACAAATCCAAAGAATGATTATCCAAGGTTTAGAGCATGGGATGAAGCACATTCCATGATTCTATCATGGATATGGAATTTAGTGGACCTTAAAATCAGTGATACCTGCAGTTATACTGTTGACAAACCTACTTAAAAGATTGTGATGCAGAGATCAAAGCCAAAACTAGTGCAATGAAACAAAGTACTAAGTTTGTAACAAAATATGCAAATTCCCTTCGGTGTATTTGGTAAGAGCTTGACAATTATCAATGCATTAAGGCTAGGTGTTTTAAAGATACAGCTATATTTAAAAAATTTATTGTAAAGATCGAGTTTATGATTTCCCTATAGACTGAATTTTGAGTTTGATAAACTTAGAGTCTAGATTCTTGGCAAAGAAGAGGTCCCACCTCTTAATGAGATTACTTCTCTAATTCGAGCCAAGGAGTGTCGTAAGGGAGTTATGCTAGAAATCTAGGTTAAAAAAGGGTCAACCATAGAGACAGGCGAAAACTTTCCCAATGTAAGAAAGGGGGAAGGTAGATTGGTCAAGATCATCAAGGCATCCGGGCACGGATAATAGGGACACTTTTTAATGTACCAACTATAAAAAGTCAAGACATACTAGAGAAAATATTAGAAACTAGATAGCAAGTCTACAACTGCAAGTTAGGAATAGGGATATAAAAGAGGATAGAAAAAAAAGGTCAAATTTATGTTCACTTAATTGCAAAAGACTCTAAAATGATTTTAGAATAGATAGAATTTTGTAAAGAAGAGATTAGAAAACTCAGACTAGTTAGGGATGTTGCGCAAGTCAAAAGCATGTGGTAAGTGTTCCCTAACACTCTTAGAGGCATGTCCACTTGTATGTCTATTCTTTCTTATGGACTAAATGCCTCTGATAAAATCATCGCAGACCCCTGGATCATTGATTCAGGAGCCACTGATCTTGTGACCCATTTTTCTTCAAATTTAAGACTTACTCTCCATGTCCAAGTAATAGGAAGATCTCAGTTGCAGATGGATCTCTCACCATAGTAGCAGACCTAGGGGACATTCAAATCACCCCACAACCATAAAAATGTTCTCCATATTCCTAAGCTGTCCACTGTCCTAGTCTCTACTCAAAAGATCACTCATGACATGAATTGTAATGTTGCTTTTTGTCTAACTCATTGAGTGTTTCAGGATCAAAATGTGGGATGGATAATTGGACTTGCTTATGAGGGAGCTGGACTTGATTATCTTAAAACTGTCATTTCTTTTTATCTCAAATAAAGATACAATCTAATATAAACATTCTTCTTTAGTGGAGTCACACGAATGTAGAGGGTTAAAAGAAATATTGTAAACAAGTAATTGAGGTGTTGCTAAGAGACGGTGGAAAGGAAGATTAAAGAAAAAGCTAAAACACTGAGTACAATGACAAGTAATGGTTGGTAAGTTAGAGTAAATTTAAGTATGGCTAAAAAGGGAATTAATGAGAACTATAAAGAAAGCCTAAAAATAAGAAATCTAATAAAATGTTTAGTCTTTACAAGAGTTGACAGAAGTGCTATTTATAAAGCTTAGGAAAGAAGTTACAGAACTTGTATTCATGAAATAGAAGTTACAATATTTATATATTTAACAGATATAAAAGTTTGTCGGTTACAATTATTAATGTCTTGTTTAATGGGTTTTAAATTATTGGTAATAATAGTGAAAAAGATTTAACTATTTGTTGTAAAGTAAAGCGAAAAACACTTAATACTTTAAGAAAGTGTTAAGAGGAAATCTCTTAACTATCCCCAAATCTAATCTCTAAGCCAAAGACTCTAGAACATCACAATAGTGAAGTTAGCCAAGAACCCTGTAATATTTTAGGGTTATTTTCATTTCTTCTACTTCAGTGAAATACGTAGAATACTTCTCGGTCTATAGGTATTTTCCATGAGTCTGTTGTTCCATTAACAACTTGTTTCATTAGGAGTTATTCTTATTCTGAGCACTAGTTATTTTGAATACAAGCTATTCTGAAGAAGAGTTGTTCTAAACATAGATTATTCTTAACGCAGGCTGAATAATAGCTATTATGAATGCTATATGTTCTTAAACAAGATATTTCTAGTACAAGAGTATTCAGTGAAATGACCTGATTATTTATTCTAGTACCTTTGTTATTATCTTCGAAAATGTAATTTTCTATAAAATAATTTTGGATTTGGATCACTTTAGATTCCAAGTTTTTTTTCAAACTTAGATCTTTGACTTTTTTTATCAAATTAAATTTAATTTTTTTCAACAAAATTTCAAATTCCAGTTCATTATACCTCTTAATTAGAAGTCACGTTTTGCTTTTGTTTCAAGAAATTCTAACAAGATCATCCGCGTTGCAATTGCTCCATTTTAAAAATGCACTTTATATAATTTTGTATCAAAAACTTATTTTTCTTTAGTAAATATAGTATTGATAGATCTATTTTTTTCATTATTAGGGTTCAAATATATTTACATAAAATACATGTGAAAAAAGTTTAAAATTATATATATAACATTTAGACCAATAATAAATATTACTTACAAGTATCCATATTTAAAAAACTAGTTATTCTCCTTCCAAAAACTGTCACATTTTAAATCTTAAAATAATTATCTTCCATTGAAAAAATAAAAAAAATATTAGTAATTAAATTCATGTACATAAAAATGATTGGGAAAAAATCGAATGGAATGTATACTTGGCAATCTGTATATTTATGTTGCATTCGTTTTTTATGTATTATAATCGTATTTAAAATTTTATATATTAATATAAATTTATATACATTAATAGTTCGTACTGTATAAACTTTATATAGTTACGGTTTTATACATTAATCTCAAGATCTGTTTGACATATACAAGTATTTATATCTTATTTATTTAATTTTTCGTTGTTTTGTATTTTAATTAAGTTTCATATTACGTTCATATCCTATAACTTATCATATCTAAATTCGTGAGATCTAATGGAACATATTGTTAAATTTACTGCCAACTTACATAAGCTCCCAGCATAAAGCATGTGATGTTATTACCTTTACCCCACTATTTACATTAGAGCAATGTTAATTATTACTATACACACACATATATATATATATATATTTGTATTGTGCAAATGTTAAAGTTGAAAAGCAATTACAAGGATGTGTGAGTGCTGCTGGAAAATGAAAGAAATAAATCAAGTTTAAGATCAATGTAATTTTATTATATATATGAAAGATAGGTTTTCAAGTTTCAAGCCCTCTTAAACATGACCTTGAAGGGCACATCACTGAGAGCCAGACGCCTAACATCAGCATCATCAATAAAAACGCCCACATCCCTACATATAACTTTGCAGAAGTCACACACTGTTGGGCAGAAAACAAGCTTGTAATCATCTTCATACTTTTCAATCTTAAACCAATTGTCAACAGTTTCACGACCAGGGTTGCCTTCAACCCCACCACTTGTCAGAAACCACTGTTGCGTTAAATCATCGAAACTGGCGAGCTTCCAGACCGTGGATTGGTCACATATTGTAGAAGCAGAAAACTTGATGTTTTGGTCGGTGGAGACACGAATAACACCTTTCTTGATGTTAACAGGTGAAAACGCTACTGGGAGACCGTTTGACACCTCCAGCTGCTCTTGAACGACGTCGAGCGGGCAGGTCTTGTTGCCGGTGCTGGCAAGTGTCAGGCCACCTCCTCGGCCACGAAAAACTGGAAGGATGTAATAATCAGTGCCGGTGCGGAGCTTTTTGCCGGTGATGTCCAGCACTGGGTCAGGTGCAGCACTGGCACTGGCACAGAGATGGAAAGAAAGTGCTAGGAGGAACAATGCAATCTTCATTCTCGTGGTTTTTGTGTTTGGGCATTGAATTAAATGACACGACAGTCTACCATTAAATTATTTATAGAGCTGAAGGAAGAGCAAGTGGATAATATATATTTTTATTAAGAGGAGTTCATGACGCGGATTGATGATCATTGAGGGTAGAATAGATAGAGCTGGCTTTGTTTGACCAATCCATTCAGACCAGACTATCAACATTCAACCTAGAATTAATTGTATCTGAGCATTTAACATTCAACACAGAATTGCATCTAAGCATTTGATAATAATAAAGTGCATTGACATAGTTACTTACAAGATCTGTCGATAAATATATTAAATTTTTAATTTTAATAATTAGGAAACAAACTTGAACAATTTCATTGGCTGGATCCAATCTCCTTTCCCGAAATTAAAAAAAAAAAATAATTCAATGTAGAACTGTGGAATGATGAATGTCAAAGTCAACCCTTAAACGAACCCTTATTTTATTAGATTGAGCATTGCATTGCACATAAGATTCACAGCTTTGAATGGCTGAATTAAGGATATAGAAATTGGTCGTAAAATGAGATTGAAGTTGAAGAATGGATGGTGAACGGCCCACGCAATCTTGAACCAATTTTTTATCATTATTGGATAATGATTAATGAGTATTTTCCAGCAGGAAAAGATCAGGATGGGAAATACCCTTTGTTTTTCCAAGTCAAAGAAAAACTTTGATTAATAACTAAGAAATACTCTTATATATTAGAAAGTCAAACAAATAATATTAATATATTGTAGTAATACTTTGTTTCTGCCATTTTTGTATCTATAAAGAAGTTGTGGCCATGTCGTGTGTATACAGTAGATTTAATCCTGTCGTCATATATTTTTTGCACCGTCAAAAGTCATGTATTCAATCCGCATAATGTGAGCATGTTTTCTTTAGATAAGAATGCGATGCGAATTCATATTATACTGATAAAAATCAAAGAAAATCAACTCATGATTTTTTTAATATTTAAATACCCGAAACAAGGGAAAATAGTAAGACCTCTATACGCGTAAATCAAGAATTAGGCCTTGGAAGAAATAATAGAGTGGAAAACTGAATTTGAAAATTTATCTAAAAAAATTTAAATTTAAATTTGAATTTAAATTTATTTAAATTTAATTTAATATAAAAAAAAGTAAAACTCAAACCCAATAATTTGAATAATCTAAATTCAAAATGATCTGAGTCTGAGAATAATCTAATCATAAACCTATGATAACTCAGATTTAATACTAAAATAAAAATAATTGAATTGTAATTAAGTTACTTTTTATAAAACAAAACTTTAATAATTAATTTTATTCTAATATTTCTTTTACTTTTGTATCAAAATTTAAAATTTAATACATATATATTTTTATAAGGAAAGAAATAATTTTATTAAAAAGCCAATTGTATTTTTTACTTGTACTATGCAAAGATATTGAAATTATATGAGTGTAAAACATTTTGAATTGTATAAAAAAATCACTAAAATCACTTTAAACATTTTAAAAAATGTTAAACTTATATTAAGATAAATATTAAATATGATGAAAAGAGAAGTGAACAATCAAATGAAATTGTTTTCGTTTTTCTAATTCAAATAGAATTATTTAATGTTGATAGCCAAAAAAAGCTAGAATTCTATCTAAGAAATCACAGGCCATGAAAGATGCAAGCTAATCTATTTTTGTAGGTTAAAAGGTTTAGCAAAAGAACAGAAGAACATCAATAATTTTACCATGATTTTCAACCTCCCTTTCCAATACATTAATATTAATTTCATGTGAGATGAAACCTTCTATTCAAAACAATGTTCAGTTAGTTATTTGAGCATAAGTTTTTATGTTTTATTTTTATATTGTTGATTCCAAGATGAATTAAATATTGTAAAAATTTTAATATATGATAAATCATTAATCTTCATTTTGTTCTATTTTTAGTTTTACCCAAAAGTAGATAAATGGACAAACATATCAAAAATAAGATAAAAGACAATTTGCCTGCTTTTAAAAATTCAAATCAAAATGGAAAAATCTCAACTTTTCATTATAACATAAAATAAAATATGATACAAAAATTGCCCAAATTGAACTCGAACCCAAGGTAGGCTAAACCTGTAAAAAGTTCGAATCATAAATAGTTTAAACTCGAAATTATCTTAACCATAAAAGAACTAAATCTAATATAATTTGAACTTGATATGATCCTAACTCAAAAAATCCAAATCTGAAAAAATATATATATATATATATATATATATCTAATGTAACTCAAATATGAAATGATATAAGCCAAAGCCAACCAATTGCCATCTCTTAAATAGTAATAAAGTTTTTCTTTCTAAAAATACTTTCACAAATAATACAATTACAAATATTGTTATTTTGAATTGATACATTTCAAAATGTTCCATTTCATTTTTTTTTCAAAATTTCAAAAATTTTCATCAAAATGCAACTTGTGTCGTTGAAACATTGCTATTTGATTTCAGTATATATTAATAATAACTATTAAAAACTATGCTTCTAGGGACGTAAGAGAAGGAGTTCATGAGTAAACCTATCCCCGGGTCTAGTTACTCCTTCAATTAAATTTGATTTAAATTATTATTTAATTAAGGGATAATATCATGAATAGCCCATGAAATTTAGCAAATATTCTAATATGGTCCGGGTACTTTAAAGATGTCGAATTGAGTACCTAAATTTTGATTTCGTTTGCTGTTTTTGATAATAGTCACGTGGCAGCACATTATGTTGCCAGTGTATTACTAAAAATAATTGTTTTATTTTGCAACCAATAAAAACTTGACACGTGGCATCATTATATGATGCAAGTACACTAACAAAAAACTTTTTTTTGTAAATATTTTTATAAACTTAATAAATATTTTGAAATTTTAAAATCATAAAAGAATTTAATTTGATATTTAATTTTTTAACTTTAGAAAAATATTTTTAAATATATCAATTTAAAATTATACTTTAAAAATTTAATATCTTATTTTTAAAAAAAGTAAAAACATATTTTAAAAAAGTAAAGAAATACAATATGGAATTAATATCATTTTAAAATATAAAATAGTTAAAATTATATTTTTTAAATTAATATTAAAATTATACTTTTTTCAATATATTAAATATTTATTTTTTAAAAAGTTAAAAAGGAATATTATTTTAAAATTAAAATTTAAAATATTAAAATATTAATTATTCTGAAAAAAATTATAATTTTAACAATTTATATTTTAAACATGATTTTAATTCCATATTCTATTTCTTTAATTTTTTAAAATAAATTTTTTAGAAAAATCAGATATTAAATTTTAGAAATATAATTTTATATATTTATATTTAACAAATATTTTTAAATTAAAAAACTAAATATGAAATTAAAATTATTTAATGATTTTAGTTTTTTATAATATTTTTTAATTTTATCAAAAATATTTATAGAAAAGAAAAAAGAAAAAAATTATTTTTTGTTAGCACATGTGGCATCATTATATGATGCCAAGTGACAATTTTTTATTGGTTACTAAAAACATTATTTTTAGTAATAAATGTGGCACCATTATATGGTGTCACATGTCACTTTATTATTGGATAGAAATGTGACGTCAACTTACATTTAATGGTGTTAAAGATAAATATTAAAATAATAAACAGAATTAAATTTCGAGTACTTAATTAAATACTTTTAGAATAAGGGATCATGTTCAGCGGTTATTCATGAGATTATCTCTTTAATTAATAAAAATTTTTATTAAAATTTAATATTACAAACTATATAAATATTGAATACAACGGTATTAGCATTAGATTGATCCAAACTT